>JALIGW010000070.1:1263003-1690503 GCA_023053685.1 Diadophis punctatus similis | reverse complement strand
GTAATATAATTCGAAATTTGGTAGTCCAAAGCCCCCCTGATTTCTATTTTCTTGCAAGTATTTTAATTTGATTCTGGGTTTCTTTCCTACCCATATGAATTTGACTAGTATTCTATTTAACTGCTCAAAGTATTTTTTCTCTAATTTGATTGGTATAGTTTGGAAAAGATACAGAATTTGGGGTAATATTGTCATTTTGATTGCTGCAATTCTGCTGATAAGGGAAATTTGTAATTTGTTCCATTTCTCTAATTTCTTTTCAATTTGTTTTAATACTTCCATATAGTTTTCTTCTTTTATTGTGGTGCATTTTGCTGATAAATTTATTCCTAAATATTTTATTTTCTTTGCAATTTGCATTTCCAATTTCTCTTCTAATTCTTTATTTTGTATAACTGTCAAATTTTTAGATATTATTTTGGTTTTCTGTTTATTAATTTTTAGACCGGCTACTTTTCCAAATTCATTTATTTCTTTTAATAGAATTGGTCCTACTTCTAATGGTTCTTCTATATTAAAGATCAAATCATCAGCGAATGCCTGAAGTTTGTATTCTTGTTCTCTTATCTTGAGTCCTTTTATTTCCTTATTTTCCCTTATCCTCTGTAATAATGATTCTAATGATAGTATAAATAGTAGGGGGGACAGTGGACAGCCTTGTCTGACTCCTTTTTCTATATTGAAACTATCAGTCATTTCTCCGTTAATAAGAATTTTGGCAGTTTGCTTTGAGTATATTGTTTTAATTGTTCTTATATATTTTTCTCCGAAATTCATTTTATTTAGTTGGTTTATTATGAAATCCCAATTTAAATTATCGAATGCTTTTTGGGCATCTAAAAATATGAGTGCCACGGATTCCCCTGGGTGTGTCTCATAATATTCTAGAATGTTTAAGACTGTTCTTATGTTATTTTTAATGTATCTGTTTGGTAGAAAACCGTTTTGGTCTGGGTGTATGATTTCAGTAAGTGTTTTTTTCATTCTTTCAGCCATTATTGAAGCAAAGATTTTATAATCAGAGTTTAACAGCGAGATTGGCCTGTAGTTCTGGATCTTATGTTTCATAGTAGCATCTTTTGGAATTATTGTTATCAATGCCGCTGTCCATGAGTCTGGAATTACCCCTTTAGTTAAAACTTCATTATATGTTGTTAATAGAATATTTTTCAAAATTGTTTGTAGTTCTTTATAATATTCTGCTGGGATTCCATCAGGTCCTGGAGTTTTTTTTTTTTATTGCTTTTTCTATCTCTGTGAGCGTTATTTCTTCATCCATCCTATCTTTTATAGTGTCTGATATTTGTGCGATATTAGAGTGTTTTAGATAGTCTTGTATATCTTTTTGTTGTATGTTGTCCTTGCTATATAACTCACTGTAATATTCTCTTGCTATTTCCTTTTTTTTCTATTGTAAATTGCATTCTCCCTATTGAATCCTCTAATTGTTGTATAAAATTTTTTTCCTTTTCTTTTCTTAATCTGTAGGCCAACCACCTGCCTGGTTTATTAGCGTGTTCGGAGTAGTTCTGTTTAGTTGTCTTAATTTTTAATGCAATTTCCTCTTGTGATATCAAATTTATTTTATGTTTAATTCCTTTTCTTCTTTAACTTCGTCGTTTTGTGGTGTCTCTTGCAGTTTACGTTCTAATTCCCCTACCTTATTTTGCAGTTCATTGATTTGTTTATTTTTATTCTTATTTCTTTTACTAGTATAGGCAATCGTTAATCCTCTTGTATAGGCTTTCATAGTATCCCATATATTTTGTGTAGTTGTATCTTTATTCCAATTTTCTTTTAAGAAGAAAGTTAATTCTTTCTCCATATATTGTTTAAATTCTTTTTCTTTTATTATCTTCTGATTCATCATCCATCTTCTTCTTACCTTTTTTGTCCCTCTTATTACAATTAATATGGGATTGTGGTCTGCCCATGTGTTTGGTTCGATTTCTACACTTTCTATTTTTATATTTGGTTCTATATTGGTCCAGATCATATCGAGCCTGGACCAAGATTTATGTGGGCTTGAGAAGTATGTAAATTGATTTTGTTTCTGGTGTCTTTCCCTCCATATATCTTTTATTTTAAATTCATTTGCCATATCAAAAAAAAAATCAGAATTTTTCTTACTTCCCGATTTATAATCTTTTTTAGCATCTACTACTGCATTGAAGTCTCCAATTATGCATATATTTTCCCTCTCTAATTTAATAATTTGTTGATATAGTGTTGCATAGTATTCTTTTTGTCCACTATTTGGGGCGTAAATGACCACAAGTAATATTTTTGTTTTATCAATGGTAATTTGTACTATAAGTATTCTTCCTTCTATATCTATATATATTTGCTTAGGGCTTAGCCAATTTTTTATATATAATGCTATGCCCCTTTTTTTTGAATCAGCTAGGGATGCAAAGAGTTTACCTATTTTGGGTTGTTCTAGTAATTTGTAATCTTCTTTTTTTATATGAACTTCCTGAATACATGTGATATCTGATTCTTGTTTTTGTAGCCTGTTAAATATTTGCCTTCTTTTTATTGGTGAGTTAATTCCATTTATGTTTACTGATAATATTTTAATTTGATTTTGCATTTTATTGTCTACTCGTTGCTCTTGTTACTCTCGTACTTCTTATTTCTTTTGGCTTTGTCGTCCTATCTCCTTCGCTCTCTTGTCTTTTCATTCGATTTATATCTTCTACCATTTCTTTTTCTTCCTGACTTCGTCCCTCTCCCTCCGCGCTACTCTCTCCATCTTTTTCTAAATATCTTTCAATAAATTGGTCTGCTTCTTCCATCGTTTCTATCCTTATTTTTTTCCCTTTCCATGTTATTAGGATTCCTTCCGGAATCAACCATCTAAAGGGTATTTCTTGTCTTATTAATTTTGTGGTAAAATACTGTAAATCCCTTCTCTTTTCTCTTATTCGTTTTGGGATTTGTTTCAGTACATTAATTTCTCTTTCTTTGTGTAGTATTTGTTCAGTTCTTGTGGTTTTATATATCTCATCCCGTAGTGCTTTTTTAGTAAATCGCACGTGTACCTCCCTAGGGAGTTTGTGTCTTTTTGCAAAGTTTGTTTGCACCCTATAAACCTCGTCTATGTGTCTGATTACTTCTTCTTTATCTATCTGCAGGGCTTCAGACAATATCTCTACTACCTGTTCACGTAGATCCTCCTCTTTCACTTCTGGTATATTTTGGAATCTTAAATAGAATGCTGATTTCTCCAACTCGAGGTGTGCAATGGCCCCCTCCAATTCCTTGTTTTTTGCTCTTAATGTTTCCTCTGTTTCTTCTATTTTTTTATTAGTTAGATCAGTTTTTTCCTCTATGATCTTAATTTTTTGTTCATGTTTAGCAACCACTTCATTAATAACTTCCATTCTGTTATCTAATTTTTTAATGTTCCCCTTAACCTCTTCAAAGTTTTCTTTTGTCTCTTCATGATTATAAAAAATGGTTTGCTGTGTTTTAATCATTGTTTCTTATTGTGTCATCATGAATTCTTGGATTTTGTCTAGTGTGGCTTGCATAGTGTGTAATGTAGGTGTTTGTCCTTGTTTCTCTGTAGATGCCATTTCTGTAATCAGTTTTTGCCCTGTCGCTGAAGGTGTTGCAGGGGTTGTTTTTTTAATCGTTTTGGTCACAGTTGTTGATGTTGACATTTTTATTCTACTAAAAAAAGTTGTTCCACACTTTTATATATTTATTTTCTTATCCTTACTATTTTTCTATTATATTATATTTTAATATTCTTATCTAAAACTTTGCAGTCCAATCAATTGCGACTAAACAAAAAAGAGAGAAATCAGTAATAATGATAATAAAGGGGAAGAAGAGAGGTGGAATGAGAAAGAAAGAGTCAGAAACATATTTATAATATTTCTATTATGTCTTATATATATCTTATATCTCTAAAATAAAATAAAATAAATATTGTTTCGTAGTTTGAAAGAAGGAGATAGGAAAGAAAAGTTAGTTATTGATCATTTGAACATAAATTTTCTACTAACCCAAGGAAAAAAAAACCCAATTAACTATCTTTTTAAAGCAACAAAAAACCAAAAACCAGTTACTTACCCAATTGAAGGCACAAGGCAAGCAGATTCAGTTGCTCACCGATGAGATGGATTGCAGGCTGCCGTGGGATTGCAGCAGGCGAAGCAAGGCAGGCGTTGCGACCAGTGGCTCAGGATTCGGTCCGAAGAGCGAAGGCAAGCAAGCTGGAGGCTGGGGGGAAGGTGGGTGGTTAGCTAGGCAGCTTAGCTAGGCCAGGCAGGCAAGCCCGGGGACCCGGGGGGCGACACAAGGCCCGCAAAAGATCCCCAGGGGCTGCGCGAACTACGCGAGCCTGGGGATGGGGGGGCGGCACGCTAGTCTGCAACCGGCAAAATGCTTACCTTTGAGTGAGCGGCCGTTGGCGAGGCGAAGCGAGTACCTGGGCCGTGCTTTGCCAGGGAACTTATATAGGCCAGGAGTGCGGTGGGTGGGCCGGAAGTGCCAAGCCGAGTAGCGGGAAAAGGGAGCTAGGTGGAAGGAAGTGGCGAGCCAAGGGGCGGGAAAAGCGAGCCGAGTGGTGGGAAAAGCGAGCCGAGTGGCGGGAGGAAGCGGCGAATGGGCAAGTGGGCGACCAGGCGATTGGGTGGACATGGACCACTGGGGCAGGGATGATTGCTCCCGGTTCGGCGAACCAATGGCAATCATCGCTACCGGTTCAGTCGAACCGGTCCGAACCAGTAGCATTTTACCCCTGAAGCCACCCCCCTCCTAGAAGAATGAAATATTTTGAGGAATATTTAAAAAGGCAGATTATATTTCCCAAAGGGAGAAATGTGGTTTTTTTAGAGACAGAAAGCAACCCCCACTTTCCTTAATAGCCCACAGCAGATGTCAGCACCCCGGGAGGCCCGTTTTTGGCCAGCAGAGTGCTGCTGGAGGCAGTGGAGGCCAAAAATGGGCCGTGTGGAGGCAGCACATGGCCCCGCCCATGGCCAGTTTTGGCTGGCAGAGGCACCAGAGAGGCTCCATGTGGCCTGTTTTTGGCCAGCAGAGTGCTTCTGGAGGCCGAGGAGGCCAAAAATGGGCCGCGCGGGGGCCTCCCGAGATATTCTTGCAGAACAACTTTTCAACACATCCCTAAAATGGCACAAAATGTTCAGGATCATTGATCTTGGGTTGAACATCTGTTCAGATCTTTATCACCTGGAAGCCAATGATACAAACCCTACTCTTGAGTAACCTTTATAAAAGATTACAAGGGAAAAATTTATTTTCCAACCTTTTTTGAATTAAATGGCCACTGTTAGGACAGTACTTTCAACAAAGAAAATCTGCTCAGAACAGAAACATTATATTTGGGAGAAGTGAAGCAAAGGCATTTACAAAAGTGTAAACACACACAACTGGAAGCCAAGTTATCAATAGTTACATGCCTGCAGCTTTCTGGATAGGGTAGAAAGAACAACTGGAAAAAAAACTATATCCAATTACCGTATTTTTCGGAGTATAAGACGCACCTTTTTACCCCAAAAAAGAGGGTGAAAACTTGGGTGCGTCTTATACACCGAATGTAGCCCCACCCACCCAGCCACCCCCCACCCTTTGGCCTCTGTCTTCCAGCAATTTACCTGTTTGCAGCAAACAGGGAAGAGCCTGTTAAGACAAGCAAGTCCTTAGCAGCTTCCCGATCCCCAGCTGATTTGCCACGTGCTAAAATTAAACTGAAACTGCAAAGAGGCAAATAGCTGGGAGAGACACGCAGATTTTTATTTTCTGCTGAACTGGATGCAAGGGGGGTAAGTCACCCCGACAAGACGGAGTGGCTCTGGATATTGCCTCCTAAGGACTATTTCGACAGTCCCTCCTTGGTTCTTGGGGGAGAAAAACTAACTCCCTCGGAACGGGTCCGCAATTTGGGAGTTCTCCTAGATCCACAGCTAAAATTAGACCAACATCTTACAGCTGTGGCTAGGGGAGACTTTGCACAGGTTCGCCTGGTGCACCAATTGTGACCATACTTGGAGAAGCAGGCTCTAGTCACAGTCACTCATGCCCTTGTCACCTCTAGATTGGACTACTGTAATGCGCTCTACATGGGGCTACCCTTGAAGAGTATCCGGAGACTTCAACTGGTGCAAAATGCGGCTGCGCGTGCTGTGGTGGGTGTCTCAAGATACACCCACGTAACACCCATACTCCGCCAGTTGCATTGGTTGCCCATTGGTCTCCAGGTGCAATTCAAGGTGTTGATTATCATCTTTAAAGCCCTACATGGCTTAGGACCAGGTTACCTCTGGGACCGCATCCTACCTCATACTTCCCTTCGACCGGTTAGGTCCCACACAGTGGGTCTCCTCCGGGTCCCGTCAGCAAAACAATGCCGGCTGGCGGGGTCTAGGGGGAGGGCCTTCTCTGTAGAGGCCCCTGTTCTCTGGAACCAACTACCCCCAGATATCCGAATTATCCCCACCTTGCTTGCCTTTCGAAAAGCCATTAAGACATGGCTCTTCCTGCAGGCGGGGTGATTTTGAGACAACTTTACATCTGAGGTCTCCCCCATGTATGCACTGTTTTGTATGTCTTTTTTAACTCTTTTAAATTGTTTTTAATAATTTTATTGTTTAGTTGTTCTTTAAAATGCTGTACGCCGCCCTGAGTCCTCGGGGAGTAGGGCAGCATAGAAGAATTCCTAAATAAATAAATAAATAAATAAATAAATAAATAAATAAATAAATGAATGAATGAATGAATGAATGAATGAATGAATGAATGAATGAATGAATGAATGAATGAATAAATGAATAAGTGAATAAGTGAATAAGTGAATAAGTGAATAAGTGAATAAATAAGTGAATAACTATAAATGTCTGTAGAATGTTCAAATTATTAGACTTATTTTTTTAAAGACTGCTTTATTATTGTTCTAGAGCCAGGGGTCTCCAACCTTGGCAATTTTAAGACTTGTGGACTTCAACTCCCAGAATTCCACAGCCAGCTTTGTTAGCTTTGCTGGCTGTGGAATTCTGGGAGTTGAAGTCCACAAGTCTTAAAGTTGCCAAGGTTGGAGACCCCTGTAAATCTAGACAACTTAACAAAATAAAGAAGCTTTTTAAAATAAATGCTTGCTCTGAAGAGGCCCAGTGCTATTGTATCTTCTTTTAAATAATAGAGAATAATGTATACTTCCAGAAATTTTAATTAATTTTAACAGCTCTGTACAAGTATAGTCTGAAATGTAACAGTGTCCTGTTTAGTATTAGAGTTAAATCTTGACTCACCTTGGAGTAGATCTATTTAAATAATTGGGAGGAGTTAGTGTGACTACATTTAAGAAAACTTTCTGGCATAATGTACATTTCTCCAATTCTTTGCTATTTCTATGGGTCAGGCACACGTGCACAGAAATACACAGCAAACAGTGTATATCATCTGTGCTGTTTGCTGTTTGCTGTTTGCTGTTTGCTGTTTGCTGTTTGCTGTTTGCTGTTTGGCAAATTGCTTGGAGGCAGAGGCCTTTTTTCCTTGTTCTCCTCCCCCAAAACTAAGGTGCGTCTTATCCTCTGGTGCGTCTTATACTCCGAAAAATACGGTAGCACCTTGAAGAACAAGTGAGTTGCACTGACCTCAAAAATGTGGGGAATTCTGAAAAGTGGAATCAGAGTCATATTTAAGATTTAGGGCATTTTTATTGTTAAGGCACATAGGCCCCTAACACTAAGATCACTTGGCAGTTATATATCAAATTATTATTTACTATTAAACAATGGGGTATAAATTTAGAAATAAAAAGTTTAGTGGAGTATGAAGAATAATAAATGTTTGCCTGTAATATCTGGTAGAAGAGATAGGAAAATAGTCATAGTAAAGAACTGTGGAAAGAAAGAACGGAAAAAGGGCATCTTGAGCCTGTGTCAAATGCCTACCATGACCATGCCCACCCCTGGCCACCACCACCCCCGGCCCTCTGAGGTCAAACACAACCCTGATGCGGCCCTCAATGAAATCGAGTTTGACACCCCTGCTATAGAGCAAGCTATGACCCCTACTACATAACCCCTGCATGGCCCCATGGGAGTCTGACAACAGCCAATAGAATACATGTTCTTGCACAGGAACAGGAAGCTCAAGTGCAAAGCCCAAGAGAAGGTATAAAAAAACCCACACTCAACTCCATGTGGTCAGCTGCCCAGAACCCATGTGGTTCTGCTTCATCATTAAATCATCTTTCCAATCAGCCTCCATGTTTCCAGTGTCTTTCTCCCGGCTTGGAACTGAACCAAATGGATATTTCTTCCCACTCTACCTTTGGATTGTAAGTTGAGGACTAGCAGCATGACTAGGTCCACATTCACCCAGCAGGGGGTTGAGTGTGTGGGACTGCATCTACCATGGCACAACTATTATTTTGCACCAGGGTTAAACTGGATAGTTCATGTCCAACCTCACCTTGTGGCTGACTTACCACAATTTGAATAACTGTGGTTTCCTTAGCCACATCTTATCGTATCAACTCCAAACTGACTTGATTTACACAACATGCCATAAATGCTGTTCCGAGGGGATTTCAGATGGGGGGGGGGTGTTTGCCTTCTCTGAGTTGGAGGCGCCAGAGATTTAAACTTAAGAAAAAATGTACAATAAAGGCAATTATCAACTAATGACCACAGTTGAGCCCAAAATTTCCATTGTTAAGGCAGTTGTTAAATGAGTTTTGCCTCATTTTATGACCCTTTTTGCCACAGTTAAGTGTATCACTGCAGTTGTGGTCATGAAGTGATTCTGGCTTCCCCTGTTGACTTTGCTTGTTGGAAGATGGCTGGGAAGGTTACAAATGGTGATCACATGACCCCAGGACAATGCAAAGGTCATTGACTGTAGCCTAATCCAAATATTTTGATTGATACAAGGAAACCCCTACTGCCATGATGGCGAACCTATGGAACGTGTGCCACAGCTGGCACGCATAGCCCTTTCTGTGGGCACGCAAGCTGTAGCCCAGCTCAGCTCCACCGCGCATGCGTGTGCCGCCCGCCAGCCAGCTGATTTTTGGGATGGGGGGGCAGGGTGCATGCGCGGGCCCACACATGCATGTGCAGGGGCGGGGGGGCATGTGCATGCGTTGGGGTGGGGCGCGCGCATGCATGCGCGGGGGGCGATGGGCGCCCCCTGGCCCGTTTTTGGTCCCAGGAGGCTCCAGGTGTTTCAAGTAGTTTTTAATCAAAATGCAGTTAAAACGCTATACAAGCCATCGAGAATATAAATACATATATACAACAGGAACAGGAAGTGCCTTACAGGAGCAAATAGAGGTAAATCCTAGAGAGGCAGGAAATGCATCACAAAACAATGGAGATGAATGCTAAAGAGGAATAAAGCTGCATACAAGGCAGACATTATACCTGTAACAGCAGGGAGGCCTTCTAGGCCCAAAATGGGGGTCGGGGGGTTGCATGCATGGTGGGGTGGGGGGAGTGTTGGGTTGCGTGCGCAAGCGTGGGGAGTCTCATGCGCGCATGCGCAGGGGGGGCACATTGCAATACAGGTCCTACTGTAAGATATTGTTATATAGTGTTTTCTGAAAGAAGTATACACACGTATACAAGTAGCCTTTGACTTACAACCATTCATTTAGTGATCATTCTAAGCTTCAATGGCATTGAAAATTGGTCATATGTCATTTTTTTTAGTGGCACTGAAAATGTGTGCGCGCTCACATTTGCAAACCGGTAGGGAAGGTAAGTGAATACCACCCCTGATATCTTGGGTATACCAAATGGAAGAAATCTGTGTCCTTGTTTAAACTTTCTTGATAGTGAAACCAAGGCATAAGAATGTTTAGCACTGCGGGTCTAATGATAACACTGGACCTACCGGGTAGTTTGGATTATATGACTAATATATAGAAATAGAAGAGAAGGCATACTGTTCTTTAAAAATGATTGTCAGGGTTCCAAGTAACACCCCCAACGAAATCAAAACTCCGAGGCAGGCATTTTCCTCAAAGCTTGAATTTATGAGAGATGTCATATTGGCACACCTGGGAAAACCCGAATCTGAAGCCCCTGGGTTTTCCCCACCCAAAGTAAAGTCAAAGTTCCTTCCCCTGCATCCACATGGGCGTCACATGGTCCAATCAGGTCACTGTCCCAACTGTAGTTGACTCCCAGTCATGCTTCCCCAGGTGCAGGCTGAACGTCCTTGACTCCCAAGGGAAAAAATGTTGTTATGGATATACGCCCCACACTGTCTCCACCCCCCTCCCCTTCCCACAGCTTGCCCATCCACCGCTGTGGCAGCCCTGAAGATTCCCAAGTTAAAGATGGCTCCAGGGCTGACAATGATGTTGTTTTATAGATCCTTAGTTAAAAATGAAGCTTCCCTGTTTTCACTTCCATTAGGTCTTTCTGCTTTGCATGAATGTTTTCAACATAGAAATTTCTGTACTGTATGCCTGTTACCAATGAATCTTAAAACAGTCTCATTGGCCACACAAATAACATTTTCTTGTTCTAAAACATTGTTTGTGTGCAGCACAGCTGCATCAGTCTTCTCCAGTCTCCAAAACAGTTCTTTGTTTAAGATCTATTGTTTTTTATCTAATTCTGTTCCATATCACTCCTATAGTAGGTCTTGTAGTAGTTCAGAACTATTAGAATGAAAGTGTTAGTTTTCTTGAAATAACATCCTGCATTCTTGCAATTATAGCTATTGATATACCATGTTTCCCAGAAAATAAGACGGGTCTTATTTTCTTTTGACCCCCTAAATATGGCCTTGGCCTTATTATCTGGGGGGGCTTATTATTTTGGAGGTGCAGTAGGCAGCGAGCGTGGGACTGCATGTCCCATCGCTGCCGCCTCCCCTCCCTGTTCTTGGCGCCAGCCGAGCGGATGGCCCGCCGCCACCGCCTCGTGGAGCAGGACTCTGCAAGGCTTGTTGTGCCATTGCATGCACGAACTGCAGGACTGCCGGGAACTTCATCATACCGGCACAGCTGGCGTCCTGCCCCTCGTGGCTGTGCTGGTATGTCAAACCTCACGGTAGTGCTGCCATTCGTGCATGCAATGGCACAACAAGCCTTGCAGAGTCCTGCTCCACGAGGCAGCAGCGGTGGTGTGACGGGTCTCACAGAGACTCATTTCTGGCAGGTGGGATGTGTTGGGCCGCGAGATGCGCGTTCTTCCTGGGACTTGTAGCTCCGTCGCGTTCCTTGACGTTGTGTCTAGGGAAGCCCATTGTAAAAGAAAACTTCTCGCGAGTTCGAGAAGTTTGATTGAACTTGCGAGAAGTTTTCTTTTACAATGGGCTTCCCTGGACACAACGCCGAGGAACACGACGGAGCTACAAGTCCCAGGTAGGACGTGCATCTCGCGGTGGGATGCAATTTGGGGGTGGCAGGTGGGGCAGGGCGGGGTGGGGTGGGCCACGAAACACGCGTCCTACCTGACACTTGTAGCTCCGTCGCATTCCTCGCCGTTGTGTCCAGGGAAGCCCATTGTACCGGTGTCAGGTTCCGGTAGAGAAATAAAAGAGTCCACACGCAATCCTGGCTTGTAACAAGTTCCTTTACTCCTCCTCCAGCATGAACTGACAAACACTATCAATTTCAAAGTGTAATTATTGTCAGAGCTGCATACTCCGTGCTCCCCACCACCTTTATACTACCCGCGCCACACCCCAGTGGTTAATTCTTATCCAATCTCTTCGCTAGGCTTGTCATCAGTAGAGGCTTGTTTCTCAGCAGTTGCAGGGCTGTCTGACGTCATCGGTATGCATTCACGCTGACACCCGATCACAGTAACAAGCTCTCACAGCCCGGATATCAGGTTACAGCCTGCTCCCCCAGTGCAAATGACAGCTCCGGGCCAGCAGGCTCGACGGAGCTGACATGTGGCCCCCCTACCATGGAGACAGCACTGTTGTTAGTGAAGCATTCGAGAATTGTTATAAACACCCTCAAAAGCAGGAGATTGTGGAGGTCCTTTGCCTGTACTCTGGCCCCTGGTGCCACTTCCTCCAGGGGGGCTCCTCCACCGATACCTGGGGGAGCCACCATTGTGGCTCTCGGTCTGCCCGCGGCCCCGGGGCTGAGGCTCCCATTGGGGATGGCCGGGGGTGGGTTGGCTTTGTGGGAAGCAGCGGCGGTGGCAGCAGCAACGGCGGTGGCCAGAGGCGGCGGCCGGAAGAAGCATCAGAGGAGGGTGGCCCGAGGAGGGCGCAGCAGGTTGAGGGGAGGGTGGCGGAAGTGATTGTTTCAAGATGGTGCTGGTGGCGGCGAGAAAAAGGGCCAGGCACCCCTGCTCTCTCCTCAGCACGCGTTCAAGGCCATCAAGGGAAAAGGATGGCGGAAAAAAAGAATAGAAAAAAGCCGAGTGGAGGAGGGCAGGGCAACGGAGACCCTTGCCCCATGCATGCCTCCCGGGCTTTGACTTTATGCACTGCCTCTAAAGTGGCGAGTTCAAAAACAAAAAGGGGGGAGGGCAGGGGAGGGGAGGGGGGGGAAAGGGCGCTCCATCAAGGCAGCCGCAGCCTGTCAAGAAGCCCAGCTGTTTTAGTCGGGCTGCTGTGTCTTCTCTGGGCTCCTCTGGGCTCTGCCTCCGGCGGCGTTTTGAAATGTTTGGTGTTATATCATGCCCAGCGGTGCGGCATGGCAATCGGCGGTGGGAAATGTTAAGGGGGGCAATCCCCCGTATTAGAGGTCAATGGATCTTTGCTTCTTTTTGAAGTCATTCTCATTAGAAAATAAAACCGAGATTCAAATCTAATTAACAAAATATTTATTTCAGTAGAAAAGTAATAAAAAGAATCCTTAATAAACTACATCTTATTGGCTAATGAAAGTCACGTCTGCTTATAGCAGAAATGGAGGAAGAGAAGGGAGGGAGTTGACTCCTGGAATGCACGCATGCGTAGTAAAACATATCACATGTCTGCTTGACCATAAATACAAGAAACAGTAGATCTGCACAACTGGCAATATTCACATCGTGACACCCCTTCTTTGTCAGTTGGGCTAATATAATGTGTCACTCAACACACAGTAAATATCTGAGGTAATCATGCTGAGCAATAGGTAATGGTTTGTTCAGAATGTCAGCTATCTGATATTTTCTTGGCACATATTCTAACTTTATGAGACCTTGTCTTACTGACTCTCTAACATTCTTGTAACGTATGTCAATGTGTCTGGACCTTGAACCTGTGAAGTGAGTCCTGGAAATGTAAACTACTGATTGATTAGCTTCCATCACAGTGATCGGTTTTTCCGGCTTCGTCCAGTTATCTGTAACTAAGGAATCGAACCAGATTAAAAAGTTACATGCATCAGACACACATGCATACTCTGCTTCAGTTGATGAGCAGGAAATAAAACTTTGTTTTCTTACGTTCCAGTAAACTGGACATCCATTCAGGAACACTATGTAACCTGATGTGCTTTTTCTTGACTCCTTATCACTTGCCCAATCTGCATCTGCGTAACAATACATGTCAGCAAAATCTGTATGTTCTGGTTCTAGCTTCAATTTGAAGTGTTTTGTGTGTATCAAGTATCTCAATAACTTCTTAATACATGACCAGTGAAACTCTGTTGCTTTGCCTACATGTCTTGAAAGTAAATTAACACTAAGTGCTATGTCTGGTCTAGTCCATCCACTAATGTAAAGTAGTGAACCAATTACTGAATGATAAAGTGTTTGATCCTTGAACTGAGGACTGTATGCATCCTTCAAATTGTGAAAATCAGTTTGCATAGGTGTTTGTGTAGGCGTTGCATCTGTCATGTTGCATTGATGCAAAAGTTGATCTATCTTAGCTTCTTGTGAAAGGCTAAACCCCTTCTGTGTCTTTTGAATGTGAACTCCTAAATATTCATTGATGTGTCCTAATGATTTCAATGTGAAGTATTTTTGCAAACCTTTAACAAAATTCTCACTCATGTGTTTGTTTGGACCAATGTAAACAATGTCATCAACATAAACAAGAACAATTTCATTAATATTTCCATACCTTTTTGTGAACACGCATTCATCAGTGTCGGACTTAATAAAGCCCATTAAATTTAGTTTGTCTTTTAGACATGTGTACCACATCAGACCTGATTGTTTCAGACCATAGAGACTTTTGTTTAGGAACCAGGTATCCCCTTCTCGGTCCCGGAAGCGGACCTGACGTAGATTTCTTCATCTAGATCAGCATGTAGGTAAGCTGTTTCAACATCAAATTGGAAAACTTCAAGTCCAAGGATAGAAGCAGTGGTTAGAGCAATTTTCACACTTTCAGTTCGCACTGTAGGTGAGTAAGTGTTTGTGTAATCTTCAGGATAGCTTTGTGCGAAACCCTGTGCGACAAGTCTTGCTTTGTATAATGATTCACCATCTGGCTTTTGTTTGATTTTGTAGACCCATCTTGTGCCAATGACTTTTTTGTGTGTTGGAGGTGTTGCAGATGTGTATACTTTGAGTTTCTGCAAACTATCCATCTCAACTTGCATGGCTTCATACCATTTTTGTTGTTCATCTTCAGAAAGATATTTAATTTGTGAAAAGTTCTCCGGTGGGAGTGTAACATTACAGATCAATGGTGATGGTGTGTTTGTCAATTGCATTGTGTATCTCTTTGGTGGAATACCTTTTGTAGTTCTCTTGGAACGTCTCGGGATGATTGTCCAGTCGTCTTTCTTGTTGTCCACATCTCCATCAGCGTCGCTAGCTTCAGCATCCACGGCGTGGTAGGATGGGATATCAGGTGATGAACGTTGGTCATCTGGTTGCACTGTATCAACAATTTCAGTTCTAGGGAAATAAACTCCAGGGTCATTAGAATGTATCCTGGACCAATCTGTATCTTCTTCAAAATTAGCTGAATTAGAAATTGTTATCGTATTGTGAGAGTCAATGAATCTTCCCCATTTAGAATTGCTATCAACACCCATATATCTCAGTCTCTTTGCTACTGGGCCACCTTTTCTTCTTTGGGCCAATGGAATGTTGACCATGGCATATGAACCAAAAATGTGTAAGTGTCTAAGATCTGGCTGGCGGCCATATAACATGTAGAAGGGTGTTTGGTCAATGACACTGCTCCATGTGCGATTGACAATGTAATTTGCATACTTAACTGCTTCGCCCCAAAATGAGTGTTTGAGATTGGCATCTTCTAGGAGGCAGCACATCATGGTTTGGAGGACCCCTTGTCTCCTTTCTGCGACTCCGTTGTGAGCCGGCGTGAAGGGGGCAGATGTTTGGTGTAGGATACCGTTTTGTCGCATCCAATCCTGGAAACACTGAGACGTGAACTCGGCACCACAATCACTCTGGATTCTCCGGATCCTCACTCCATGTTGATTGTAGATTTGAACTGCAAAATCTCTAAAGGTCTGAAAGGCTTCAGATTTTTCTTTCATAAGAAAGACATAACCATATCTAGAATGATTATCAACAATAGTTAAGAAATACTTTTTACCGCCAATAGTTGGACCATAAGGGCCCACAATATCAGTATGAACCAAATCAAAAATGTGTGTTGACTTATGTGTAGCATGTTTTGGGACGGCTGCTGCCCTCGATTTTGCCTTTTTGCAAACAGCACAATCTAGACGTACCTTACATCCTTTGAAATTCAAACCTTGTGTGAAAAATGGCATTTTTTAAGGACCTCAAAACTGGGATGCCCTAATCTTCTGTGCCATCTATGTATACACCTGTCATGTAAATGAAAACCTGTAAGTGAGGTTGCAGCATTAACATTAACATGAGGAACCTTGGGTTTGATTACCTGTTGCTTTGTGGCTTTAGGAGCCTTTGGAGTATTCACAGGATCTCTCTCTGGGCCTGTGATATTCTCTATTGAGATTTTTATACTTGCCTGAATTTGAGGTTCTGCCTTTGGCCTCAAATAGTAGACCTGACCAATCACAATTGTGTCAGCAATAATATGACCATCTTTAAAAATATAACTGGCGTTACCTAAATGAAGGACATAAAAATGTAAAACAGCAGATAAATGATTCTGACTAAGCAAATTACAATTAGCTGTAGGAATATAATAAACATCAGGTACCAGGGTACCTAACTCTTCAATAAAAACAGTCCCTTTTCCTTCAACTTTGAAAGGGTGGCCACCAAATGCGTACAGTTCACGATATTCTGGTTCAGGCTCATGTAGCTCTTTGAAAAGTTCTTTTCTGTAGGTAATGTGAACAGCCGCTCCACTATCGAGAGTCCACAAAAGAGACCGGTCATATTGCTTTGGCTGTGTATCATTGGTGATTGCTAGCATGGTGTATGGAGGTGGGAAATCACGCCTGGGACCGGGTCGGCGCTGTCCTCTGCCTCTACTGCCTCTGGGTGCTGTTCCTCTGGGCTGGTACTGGTCCCTGTAGTCTGTTCCTCTGGGCTGGACAGGAACTTGAGTGCATTGCAATTTAAAACAATCTCTGCTTGTATGGCCCACACGGTCGCAATATTGGCATCTTAGTACCCTTCATGTGTAGGTTCGTTCGTAGGATCGTCTAGATGGCAGTTGTAAGTGGGGTGTGGCCTGCACTGGTGCAGCCTGTGAAATCACTTGTGGCAAGGCTTGGGCCTGAGCAGGCGGAGCTGCCTGGATTGGCTGTTGCTGAGGGGCAGCAATAGGTGGTGGCGCTGGAGCAGGCAAAAGTTGGGCTGCCACAGCTGGTGGTGGCCCTGGAGCAGGCACAGGTTGGGCCCCTGGTGCTGGAGTAGGAGGTGGTCCAGCTTGCGGGGCAGTTTGGGCTTGCTGCACAATTTGGGCTGCCATAGGTTGGGCAGGTTGAACAGGCTGGGCCTGCACAGGTTGGCCAGCTAATGAAGGATGCTGCATTAATGCATCTAATCTCAATTGAGTCATTCTGTTCTGAGCCTGCAATATTTTTAATTGTTCATTCAAACTTTCATTCTGTTTATGCAAAGTTTCATTCTGTTCCTGAAGTACATGGAGAAAAGAATCCCTGCCACTAGATGGCAGTGCAGCATAAGCATATTCATAGTCTCTTTCATCAAAAAATTTCTGACCACGTAATTGTGACGCGCCCATCCAAGGGCGTTGTTCTAAGTTGTTTAAAGAAGGAAAGGCGGAGGGATCATGGCCCCGCTCTGGAATGCCTGAGGCGGGCGGACATCTTGCTTTTCAGCACGGAAGAATGCATGCAGTCTAGTCTCCTGTAATTCTCTTTGCAAAAGATTTATCTGCTCCTGCTGCCTCTGCAGCGTCTGGCCATAAGTTAAATTTATTTCTCTTTCAGCACTTGTCTGCCCTATGGAAGACGTTCGTGGGCTGGCAATTTGCTGCCTATAGAAGGATGCCTCCTCATCTTGTGGGGCATTAGCTTGAGAGATTTTTGGAATAGCTCCTAAGCTTGTAGAATTTCCCCCAGGGGCAAATGATGTGGTTGGGTAACTTTTACTAACCTCTGTAGATAAATCCTGTTCTGCTTGTGAAGATGCCCCGGCAATATCTTCCATTTGCATTCCAAAAAGAGTTGGTGAGGCTTCTTCATGCAGAGAAAAACTTTCTGCAGTGCACTTTTCAGTTGCTTCCAGCTGTAATTCTTTATCTCCGTTCGTGGAGGACATGGCTGGTCATAAATCACTCTAATTAGCTAACTATCCTAAAACGCAAGGAGACCTTCAAAAGAAGCTATAAATTTTACAGCCATCTCTGATACCATGTTAAGGGGGGCAATCCCCCGTATTAGAGGTCGATGGATCTTTGCTTCTTTTTGAAGTCATTCTCATTAGAAAATAAAACCGATATTCAAATCTAATTAACAAAATATTTATTTCAGTAGAAAAGTAATAAAAAGAATCCTTAATAAACTACATCTTATCAGCTAATGAAAGTCACGTCTGCTTTCAGCAGAAATGGAGGAAGAGAAGGGAGGGAGTTGACTCCTGGAATGCACACATGCGTAGTAAAACATATCACATGTCTGCTTGACCATAAATACAAGAAACAGTAGATCTGCACAACTGGCAATATTCACATTGTGACAGGAAAGAGCTGAGGCGGCAGGAGGGCCCCGCTACGGAGCCCACCGAGAGAGTCGCCCGCTGAGCCAGAGGTGCAGGGAGGCGGATCCTGGTGTGGGCAGGTGGAAGGGCACTTTCGTGTCTCTCCACGTCGCTCTGGGGCAGGGGATGGGGGGCCGGGGGTCTCCTGCCACGCCGGCTACAGAGCCTCAATCCCTGCCTCGCCTGCTCCTCCTCACAGGCAGGAGTGCGTTTCAAAACGCCGCCGGAGGCAGAGCCCAGAGGAGCTGAGCCAGTCCCACGGGTTGTGCGCGTCTTGTGTCGGTGCCTGCATGTACCCGCCTCTCGCTTGCTCTCTCTCTCTCTCTCCCGGTCAAAAGAGTGCCTGCCGCAAAAAGAGCAGCTTGGAACAAATGGGAGCCACCAGGTGAGGGAGTGGCTGCCTCTGTTGTCCCCGAGCGGGCTCGGCCCGGGTGCGTGGAAAGTAGTTGGGGGGGGGCTTATTTTTGGGGGGGGTATTTCAGTGCATGCCCTGAAAAGCCCTTTAGGCTTAATATCAGGACATGTCCTATTTTCGGGGAAACACGGTATTTTAGTAGCAGACAGCATATCTTTTGATACACTTTTCCTTGTGTTTTCCTTTGTTTTTGTTATGTAATGTTCGTATCTAGAAGTCTCAAAAATCTGGGCAGAAATTATGCCCAGGTTTTCCTCAGTGTTTTTCAAAATAGAAAACAAAGACTACTTGGTTTTGACTTTTAAAGAAATTAATTAAATTGTTGACACCATATTTAGATTATCTCATTTTTTGCTTCTTGGGAATATGTTGCAAAAGTCTCATGGAAAATAATTTTCTGTGTCTCAAGGTATGCATCAAGGGTTTCCAAATTGGGCTATACAAACATTCTGCTTGCTAGATTTGGAGATAAACTTTGAGATAGTTGTGTGCCGTATTAATGTTGAGAAATTCTAAAACAATTATCTTGTCTCTATTTCTCCCTTTTGATTCATTTGTTGTTGCCATTTTCCAGGGGCAATTAAGATAATTCCAGATGGTTATACAACAGACATGATCCAATCATGGTATCAGTTTCTTCTTGGCAATGTTTATTTTCTTCAATGTTCTCCTTTGAAAGCCAAAAAAACACCAGCTCACTGTTTTAGGGAAATGAAATGGTTTGCGGCAACCAGAGATATGTTCTCTGTTCTGAAGCAACAGCTGGATGGCTCACTGTGTTCTATCCTGTTGCCTTTAGAACGCGATAAAGAGAATCGTCATCGTAAATGCAGCCACAGTCGTTCACGGAGTCATGACAGGAAACGTTGCAGTCGTAGCCGTGACAGGCGCAACAGGGATCAGCGCAGTGTTTCGCGAGATCGCAGGAGGCGCAGGTATGGATCCTCAACAAGATATTTTCATACTGAGTAGAGAATCTTAGGCAAAACCTCAGAAACATGGATCCTTTTGCCATTCAGAATTATGCAGAATAGCTATTTTTCTGAAAACTAAATTTAGAGAAACAGGTTTTTTACATTGTTTGAGACCAGAATAATAATATTGTCTAATAATCCAGATTACTAGAGACCAAAAGTCAATAATTTTTGTAATATTGGCAAGTGGAGCTAATTAATTATCATTGGAAATGAATGGTTATTCAGTTATTCTGCTGAAACTAAATTTGTTAGGAATGTGTGTTCAAGGATCGCCAAAATGAAAGTAGTTGTGTCAGAGCTATATGAGAACATGCTGAAATTGCATGTAGGCAGTATGTCCTGTCAGTTATGTACTGTATCCTTTCTAGTGTTGCCAACTGTTTTGCCTCTGCATATTGGGTGAGTTGGGAAATGAAGAATTTTTTGTAAAATGTGGGATTGAAAGCCTAACAAACTGCTTTACAATTACATTTCTAGTTTTCTTCTCCTTGTCTTTAAACTTCTGTTTCCTTGGCCAGCAGGACTATTGCAGTCTTTTGCTGTATCTTTACCTTATATATGATGTACAAGATGACCTACAAGGTCCTTTCCAATTCTGTTATAGCAATAGCACTTAGACATATATACCACTTCACAGTGCTTTACAGCAGGGGTGGGTTCCTCCCAGTTCGCCCGAACCGGTAGTGACCCACTGGCGATGTCACGATGATGTCACCGAACTGGATCGGTCGGTGCCGGTCCATGGGTGCCGCCATCTTTTTTTGTTTGAATTTTTTTTGAATTTTTTTTCTTCTGAGCATGTGCAGAAGCCCAGTTTCCGGCACTGTGCATGTGGTCGCCATCTTGTTTTTGGCTTCCTTTTTTTTGAATTTTTTTGAATTTAATTTTTTTGAATTTAATTTTTTATTTTATTTTTCTTCTGAGCATGTGCAGAAGCCGAGTTTCCGGCACTGTGCATGCGGTCGCCATCTTGAAGCAAACCAGCAGCGAGGTAAGTTAGAACCCACCCCTGCTTGGGTCCCCTCAACTTTTCAGTCCCAGAAAGCGGCTGTAAAATGCCCTTCTCCTGTTTTGCAGCCATTTTATTTATTTTATTTATTTAAACGCTCTTATAAGCCGCCCAATCCCATGGGACTCAGGGCGGCGTACAGCATAAGTGAGAAGCGTACAATTTAAAACAGTAATCATAAATTTAAATTAAAAAATAATTAAAAAGAAGACATTATAAAACACAACATTCAGGGGGAATTTGCTTATCCTATTCACCCCATCTGCCGGAAGAGCCATGTTTTTAGGGCTTTACGGAAGGCCAGTAAGGTGGGGATAGTTCGGATCTCTGGTGGAAGATGGTTCCAGAGGGACGGGGCTCCCACAGAGAAGGCCCTCCCCCGCGGCCCCGCCAATCGACATTGTTTGGCCGACGGGACCCGGAGGAGGCCCTCTCTGTGGGACCTAACCGGTCTTAGGGAGGTATGTGGTAGGATGCGGTCCCGCAGGTAACCTGGCCCTGAGCCATGTAGGGCTTTAAAGGTAACGACCAACACCTTAAATTGCACCCGGAGGCTAACTGGTAGCCAATGCAGCTGGCGAAGGATAGGTGTTACGTGGGTGTATCTCGGTACACCCACTACTGCACGCACAGCTGCATTCTGTACCAGCTGGAGTCTCCGAATGCTCTTCGAGGGTAGCCCCATGTAGAGCGCGTTACAGTAGTCAAGCCGTGAGGTGACAAGGGCATGAGTGACTGTGAGCAAGGCCTCCCTCTCCAAGTAAGGTCGCAATTGGTGCACAAGACGGATTTGTGCAAAGGTCCCCCTAGCCACAGCTGAAAGATGTTGATCCAATTTTAGCTGTGGATCTAGGAGGACACCCAAATTGCGAACCTGTTCAGAGGGAGTCAATTTTTCTCCCCCGAGAACCAAGGAGGGACAGTCGACATAGTCCTTGGGAGGCAATATCCAGAGCCACTCAGTCTTGTCTGGGTTGAGCCTGAGTCTGTTCACTCCCATCCAGACCCTCACATCGTCCAGGCAGCGGCACATTACATCAACTGCTTCACTGAACTGACACGGGGTGGAGATGTACAACTGGGTATCGTCAGCATACTGCTGATACCTCACCCCATGCCGTCGGATGATCTCACCCAGCGGTTTCATGTAAATGTTAAACAGGATGGGCGAGAGGACCGAGCCCTGTGGCACCCCGCAAACCAGGGGCCTAGGGGCCGACCTCTGTCCTCCTGTCAACACCGACTGCGTCCTGTCAGAGAGATAGGAGGAGAACCACCGTAAAACAGTGCCTCCCACTCCCATCTCCCCCAGACGACGCAGAAGGATACCATGGTCAATGGTATCGAAAGCCGCTGAGAGGTCAAGTAGCACCAGGATGGAGGAGTAACCCCCGTCCCGGGCTCGCCAGAGATCATCCATCAGCGCGACCAAAGCAGTCTCCGTACTGTAGCCGCGCCTGAAGCCCGATTGAAAGGGATCCAGATAATCAGTATCCTCCAATAGCCGCAGGAGTTGGAGCGACACCACCTTCTCGACAACTTTACCCAAGAAGGGTAAGTTGGAGACTGGACGGAAGTTCTTTAAATCCGCTGGGTCCAGGGAAGGCTTCTTGAGGAGGGGCCTCACCACCGCAGCTTTTAAAGGCTGTGGGATGGATCCCTCTCTCAAAGAAGCGATCACAACCGCCTGGAGCCAGCCGCGTGTCACCTCCCTGCTGGCAGAGACCAGCCAGGAGGGGCACGGGTCCAATAAACAGGTGGAGGCGCTCATCGCTCCTATGGCCTTGTCCACATCCTCAGGAGTGACAGGTTCAAACTCGTCCCATATAACAGGACTAAGACTCACCCCTGTCATCTCGGCTTGCCCTGTCCAAATGGAGTCCAGGTCTGTCCGAATCTGAACGACTTTATCCGCCAGAAACTGAGAAAATTCCTCAGCTCTGCCCTGCAAGGGATCTTCAGCTCCCTCCTTGGCTAGGAGGGAGCGAGTCACCCTAAACAGGGCGGCTGGGCGGGAGTCGGCGGACGCAATAAGAGCGGAAAAATACGTGCATTTTGCCGCCCTTATCGCCACTAAGTAAGACTTAATGTAAGTTCTTAAAAGTGTCCGGTCAGACTCAGCTTTACTGGCCCTCCATCGTCGCTCTAGGCGTCTCTTTAGGCGCTTCATCTCCCGGAGCTCCTCAGTAAACCAAGGGGCCCTCCGGGATCCGCTGCCACGGAGAGGCCGCAAAGGCGCAATCCGATCTAAGGCCCCCGTTGCCGCCTGGTTCCAAGCAGCCACTAGAGCCTCAGATGAATCGTGTACCATGCATGCACCATTTTCTGTCCTTGTCTCCTTCCGGTTTTTATTTGGTTTTCCCTCCCATCCTGAAAGCTAAAAAAAGCGAGTGGGGAAGAAGGATAGCTCAGACTATTGCTATGATTTTTTGCTCCTATATTCTGTTGTTTAGGTATAAATTTTGTTAATGTAGAAATTTTACTTAGAGCCTATTAAACAAGGGAGCTAGCTGCCTACCTGCAATCATGTGTATCTAATTAGGAGTAAATCCCACTGAAAGAGAGTAGCCTTACTGCCAAGTAAATATGCATAGGCTTTACATAGTTGAGAGATAGGGTATTGATTAGTATCAGGTGTATTATAGAGAGAAATGAAAACTTATGTAACAACAGATACTTTGTGCCCAGACCAGGTAGGTGTGTGTGTTTGTGTGTGTGTGTGACAGAGAGAGAGAGAAAGAGAAAGAAAGAGACAAAGAAAGAAAGAAAGAGGAAGGGAGAAAGAAAAAGAAAGAGAGAAAGGAAGGAAGAGAAAGGAAGGGAGGGAGGAAGGGAGAGAGAGACAAGAAAGAAGGAAGGAAGGAAGGAAGGAAGGAAGGAAAAGAGAGAGAGGGAAAGAGAGAGAGAAAGAGAAGAAAAAGAAAAGAAGAAGAAAAAGAAGAAGAAGAAGAAGAAGAAGAAGAAGAAGAAGAAGAAGAAGAAGAAGAAGAAGAAGAAGAAGAAGAAGAAGAAGAAAAAGAAGAGGGAGAGGGAAAAGGAAAAGGAAAAGGAGGAAAAGAAGAAGGAAAAGAAGGAAAAGGAAAAGAAGAAGGAAAAGAAGGAAATGGAAAAGGAAGAAGAAGAAGAGGAGGAGGAGAAGGAGAAGGAGAAGGAAGAGGAGAGAGAGAGGGAGGGAGGGAGGGAGGGAGGGAGAGAAGAGGAAGGAAGTACCACAAACCCTGGCACTAGACGTGGCTTCAGAAGACACTTTGAAACAGCACAGCAATTTAGGGCTGGAAGACATCTCGGAGGTCATCTAGTCCAACCCCGTGCTGCAGCAGGAAACCTTACATTGTCTGCATTATTTTGGTGCCTCTAACAGAGAGGAAAATTGCCAGAAAGGAGAAGGAGTTTACTAGGACAAGGCTGCCATGCAGCGGAAGGCAGAGATAGTCCTTGACTTATGACCACAATTGAGCCCAAAATTTTGGTTGCTAAGGAAGAGCGTTGTTAACTGAGTTTCACCACATTTTACTCAATCCATGACATCTCCTGGCTCTAACAGTCATGTGCAAACTAGGGAAGTACATCTGAAGGCATGTGTAATGTTCTAATGTACAGAAGTTATGGTTAAATGTGTGGCACTGGGTGTGTTTTTCCAAATGCAGTAAGTGAGGTTGAATGTGTATAGTTTTAGAAGAGGTGTGTGTGTGTGTGTGTGTGTGTGTGTACATACACATACAGTATATATAGTAGATAATGTATATTTTTGTGTGCCTGTGTGTAATATGTATGTACACATATGGCATATATACATAGGATTAAATAGTATATTTTGGATGTTCAGTAGTAGTAAATAGATAGGGAAATTGTATCACGTTGAGGCCTTTGAGGCGAGGAGAGGCCAGGCACCCTAACTCTAACCCTAACCCTTGACGTGAGTGATGTCAAGTTGGCCACGCCCACCCAGTCACATGACCACCCAGTCACATGATCACCAAGCCACCCCATCCAGTCACATGACCGCAAAGCCACTCCCACCCAGTCACATGACTGCTAAACCACTCCCACCCAGTCACATGACCGTCAAGCAATAGCAATAGCAATAGCAATAGCACTTAGACTTATATACCGCTTCATAGTGCTTTACAGCCCTCTCTAAGCGGTTTACAGAGTTCAGCATATTGCCCCCAACAATCTGGGTCCTCATTTTACCCACCTCGGAAGGATGGAAGGCTGAGTCAACCTTGAGCCTGGTGAGATTTGAACAGCTGAACTGCTGAACTAGCAATCAGCTGAAGGTTGCAGTGCTGCTTTTAACCACTGCGCCACCTCGGCTCCTCCCACCCGGTCACATGACTGCCAAGCCACTCCCACAAAATTAAGCCACACCCACAAAATTAAGCCACGCCCACAGAGTGGTAGTTAAAAAAATTGGAACCCACCCCTGCTTTACAGCCCTCTCTAAGTGGTTTACAGAGTCAGCATATTGCCCCCAACAATCTGGATTATACTATGTTCTATGTCAGGGTTCTCAAACTCGCGGCGTCACATGACGTATTGCGACTTTCCCCCCCCTTTGCTAAACCGGGCATGGGTGTGGCCAGCACATCACACATCTGGCCCGCAGGCCACAAGTTTGACACCCCTGTTCTATGTGATTGAAACAGCTTTATTAATTCATTTTAAAACCCTGGAATCTTATTATTAGCAATAGCACTTAGACTTATATACCGCCTCACAGTGCTTTTACAGCCCTATCTAAGCGGTTTACAGAGTCAGCATACTGCCCCCAACAATTTGGGTCCCCATTTTACCCACCTTGGAAGGATGGAAGGCTGAGTCAACCTTGAGCCTGAGATCTGCCAAATTGCAGTCAGCCGGCAGTCAGCAGAAGTAGCCTGCAGTACTGCATTCTAAGCACTGCGCCACCACAGTTTGATTATTGATAATCAAACACTCTTCTTTTTACTGATTAATATCTGGCATCCATTATCTTTAGTGATGAATACACATGACCTACCCATGTTTCCCCGAAAATAAGACCCTGACTTATATTTTTTTTGAACCGTGAAATAAGCACTTGGCCTTATTGCCATGCACTCAAAAGCCCGATTGGGCTTATTATCAGGGGATGTCTTATTTGGGGGGAAACAGGGTAGGTATTTGTGCCTGGGCACTTTTTAAACCCAGTTAGAAATGTCATATGCCACAATAATAAATGAATAAAGTTCTTTCTGGAACTTTTTTTCTTAGACTGCTTATTTGTCTACCTTGGTTGCACCTCTGCTCATGGATACAAGATTGACAAAGTTATTAAATTAATAATTGTTATTAAATCTCTATGAATGTTTTTCTGGGGTTGCTTTAAACACAAACCCATTTCGTTTTTGTTTTTCAGATCTCCTCTAAGCCTGTCAGGTCCTCTAAGGTGAGCATTGCCAGTTCTTCCTGGTGCTGACAGGGGCAACGAAAAGCCATAGGAGGCTTCACTAAAAAAAAAACACCCTAAAATTAAGGGAAACAATGCAGGAATCAGAATTCATTGCAGGGGTTGTTGAATTAAAAATATTGGCCCTGGATATTATGGAATATCCCAACTGGAATAAGCATAGACTTAAGTAGGAATTCATTTTAATTTTAAGACTACAGGAAATTAAATATGTTTTTTTTCTTTCTTCCTACTAACCTTTTACTCTTGCTCCCTACTACAGCCGTTCTCCTCGGCATGAGAAGAAGAAGAAAATCCGCAAGTATTGGGATGTCCCTCCTCCAGGTTTTGAGCACATTACACCCATGCAGTATAAAGCCATGCAGGGTAGGCTCCTCTTTGCTTAAGTCACCTTGATTCGCTCAGTTTTACAGCAGGGATAGGCAACTTGCATAATTTTAAAAAATCTTCTAAAGCAAGCAGTTTTGATCTCTCTCTGGTAACAGATTTTTGTCCCTTCCATGGCAGTTTGAACCATGGGCAGGTCAGTAATAGAGAGCATACAGTAAGTGGCCCTACTCACCAGTTGGTTCTTTGCACATCCACCTTGAGTGGCCTCCCCTAGTATCTCATCTATGTCTCCTCAAAACATGTCTCACCAGTCTCTGTAAGGCATGCTGTTGAGCTGACACTCAATATATTGTAATTTTCATTGGTGGGTACAGATTTTCCATCTCACGTTCTTTTTGCCAGTCTTTGGATTTTTGTGTCTTCAGTTACAATAATTATAGTTGTGGCTGTTGTGTTCTGACTAACCTATAACTGAACCATAAACTTTTTTTGACTAGACGACCTTTGACTGAACTGCAAGTCATTATGTTTATAGTTGAACTCTACCTGAACTGTTGTTGCCACCCTGGTCATGTGTTTGAATGCTCATACGCTATTGGTTGTTGTGTCTGACAGCTCCCTATAAAAGGGCTATCTGTCAGACTGCAAGTTGCTGGTTGCTTGAGTGAGCTAATAAAAGAGCTGTTCTGAAGTCTGTCTCCTGCGATCTTTGCCCACAATTTAACAGTGGTGACGAGGGTTTGGGACCAGGAGAACGAAGACCAGCCCTCAAGCGCTGCAACCAGCCAGGCAGCACTAGCCACGTCTGCCTTCTTTCATCGGGATGTCCACCTTCCACCCGCCGGCGCCTTTCGACCCTGCCCAGGAAAAATGGGACTCCTACATGCGGCGTTTCGAGTGCTTCCTCGAAGCCAATGATCTGCTGGGGTTGGCTGACAACAGAAAAAGAGCTTTGTTTCTGAGTCACTGCGGGCCAGAGGTGTTTGACACTGCAGAATCGTTGTCTGCCCCAACCCCAGTTCACACCGTGACCTGGCAGGTACTCCAGGCAACGCTGAAGACACACTACGCGCCCACCCCATCCAAGGTTGTCCGGCGCAACGAGTTCCGCCAGCGGCTGCAGCAGGAGGGCAAGACCATCAACCAATACATCGCCGCCCTCCATAAAGCCTCCGGCCACTGCGAGTTCCGCGACCTGGATGACATCCTGCTTGACCAGCTCATCTGTGGCGTGCAGGACATTCGCCTGCAACGCCGGCTCCTGGCTCGGCCCAACCTCACACTGGCCGCTGCCCTGGACGAAGCCAGAGCTGCTGAGTCCTCATCCAAAGTGGCCAAATCTCTGCACCGTTTCGCCTCCTCTAAAAAGGACACTAAGCCTCCTTCTGCGGTCCACATGGGCTCTGTCGAGGAGCCTGTAAGCAGCGACGACAAGGTCTGCCGCACCGACCAGAAGTGCCCTCCGCCTCCCAAAGACTTCCTGACTGCTTGTGCCAGCTGTGGGGGGCGACACCCGAGGATATCATGCAGATTTAGGCACGTTATCTGCCAACGGTGTGAAAGGAGAGGACATTTGGCGCAAGTTTGCCGTGCCATTCTGCCGCCGAAAGACACGCATGCGCAGGAAAACCCTAGAAGCGAATCGTCAAATAGATTCGAGCGTGCAAACCATAAACCACGCCAGAGAGCCTTTGCCAGGCAGCCAGAAACCAACCAAACGCGGGTTGCCAAGGCCAGCTGCCCCTTCAAAAGGAAGATCAGGGTCACCGTCTCCATCGACGGAGCACCGGTCCAAATGGAGGTCGACACCTGGTCTGCAGTGTCTATCGTCGCCTGGGAGATGCTCAAGCTTGCCCTTCCGAGTTTCTGGTCTACCCGCCTGCAGGAATCCTCAATCCGCCTCTCTGACTACCAGGGAAACCGGATCCCTGTCCTTGGAAAAGCCCGGGTCCACGTCAGATTCAACAATTTCGACGGACCTCTCCAGCTCACCATAGTCAACGGCAGCCTTCCGAGTCTCCTAGGACTCAATTGGTTTGAATCGCTCGGCCTAGGGGTGACAGGCATCCACGCCATCGGAGCCGCGAACCTGGATGACCTTTTTGACGAGTTCCAGGACGTTTTCAGTGACGGTTTGGGCAAGTATGTGGGAAATCCTATCTCATTTAGCCTTGATCCTAATGTCGCCCCCATTCGCCTTAAGCCTCGACGGGTCCCTCTCCCACTACGGGATAAAATTGACAAAGAGCTGGACAAGCTCATCAAACAAGGCATTTTGGAGCCCATCGACCATGCTAAATGGGAGACCCCCATAGTGACCCCTGTTAAAGGGGACGGCAGTATTCGAATTTGCGCCGACTACAAATGCACAATCAATAAGGCTTTGCAACAGAGCGCCTATCCGGTGCCGATTGTGCATCATCTACTCCACTCCCTAGGTCCTGGACGCCTGTTTGCTAAACTAGACCTTGTGCAGGCGTACCAGCAGCTGCCGGTAGATAGAGCTACTGCAAAAGCACAGACCATTGTAACTCACAGGGGAGCTTTTAAATGTCACAGGCTGCAGTTTGGAGTCAGCGTAGCCCCAGGGTTGTTCCAGAGTGTAATGGAACGTCTGTTGCAGAACATCCCTGGAGTCGTACCATATTTTGATGACGTCCTGATCTCTGCCTGTGACCAGGACCAGTTCCGCTGTCGAGTTAGAATGGTCCTATCAAAAATGCCTGCTGCTGGGCTTAAAGCCAAACGCAGCAAATGCTTGTTGGGGGTGCCTGAGGTCAAATTTTTAGGGTACCGAGTCAATGGCCAAGGTATCCACCCCACAGAAAATAAGCTAAGGGCAATCCATGAGGCTCCTGCCCCAAAAAACCAAACAGAACTCCAAGCTTTCCTGGGGCTCCTACATTTTTACAGCCTTTTCCTAAAAAACAAAGCCACTGTAGCCAAGCCTCTCCACAAGCTGCTGGCCAAAAACATTCCTTGGAAATGGGGGTCCAGGGAGGCATCAGCTTTCACAGCTGTCAAACAACTACTAACCAATGACAGTTTCTTAATACAATACAACAATACCCTGCCATTGGTCCTGGCGTGCGAGGCTTCCCCTGTGGGAGTCAGCGCTGTGCTCAGCCACAAGCTTCCAAATGGGTCAGAGGCCCCTGTGGCCTATTACTCAAGGACTCTGTCCAGTGCAGAGCGGAACTACAGCCAGCTGGACAGGGAGGCCTTGGCTTTAGTTGCTGGTGTCAAAAAATTCCACGAATATTTGTTTGGGAGGGATTTTGTTTTGGTTACGGACCACAAGCCGCTTCTGGGGCTTCTTGCGGGGGACCGCCCCACTCCGGCTGCCCTATCCCCCCCGTTTCAGCCGGTGGGCCATCTTTCTCTCAGCCTACTCCTATCGCCTGGTACATCGGCCAGGAAAAGACATGGGCAATGCGGACGCTTTGAGCAGGTGCCCATTGCCCGACCTCCTTATAGACATTGTCCCGGAAGCTCCAATCCTCTTGATTGACTTGGCTGATTCCGGACTGGTCACTTCTGCTGAGGTGGCTAAACACACGGCCAAGGACCCTTCACTCAGAACTGTGTTGAACTGGATGTTGAGGGGATGGCCAAAGGACCTGGTCAAGCCTGACCTTAAACCAGAATAGATGCAGAAATCCAAAATTGGGTTGGGTTATGCAAACCCTGTCAAGAGTCGCGGCCTGCTCTGCCCAAAGCACCAGTCCATGACTGGAAACAACCAAAAAGCCCCTGGTCGCAGCTACATGCCGATTTTGCAGGCCCCTGCCACGGCCAAATGTTTTTAATAATTGTCGATGCCTACTCAAAGTGGCTCGAAATATTTCCAATGGGTTCTACCACCGCTGAGGCGGTTATTAAGGTGCTCAGACACCTTTTTGCCACACACGGCCTCCCAGACATCCTTGTAATGGACAATGGTCCCCAATTTACGGCCACCAATTTCGAGGGGTACCTTGCTGACCTGGGAATTCGCCATGCCCTGTCCTCGCCATTCCATCCGGTGACCAATGGACTGGCTGAACGATTCGTAAGGACAGCCAAGGAAGCATTAGGTAGACTGGGCCCAGGGGACTGGCAGGCCCGCATCGATAAATTTCTGAGTACTCAGCACATAACCCCAAGTGCGACCACTGGCCGCAGCCCGGCCGAGCTCCTTATGGGTCACAGGCTTAGATCCGTCCTAGACCGTTTACACCCAAACTATGCCACTAAGGCAAAACCAGAGGTCACACAAAAAACCAGGGCCTTCTCCCTGTCAGATTCGGTATTCGCCCGAAATTATGCCAAGGGCCCCCTGTGGCTACCTGGGGTCATAGAAGCAATCTTGGGTCCACTAACATACGAAGTCCGCCTCCAGGACGGACGCCTCTGGAAGAGGCACATAGATCAGCTACGCAACCGAGTAAAAGGGGAACCTAATGAACCTCAAAATGTAACGCCCTGTGTTCTTCCCCTAGCTCAGGGGTCGGCAAACTTAAACACTCAAAGAGCCAGTTGGACCCGTTTCCCACAGAAAAAAAAACATCGGGAGCCACAAAACCTGGGTGGGTGTGGCCAACTCGACATCACTCACTCCCACCCAGTCACATGACCCCCTAGCCACGCCTACCCAGGTCATTAGGGCAGAGAACTGGGAACCACAAAACCTTTCTCTCTCTCTCTCTCTCCCCATCTGTCTCTGTATCTCTCTCTCTCCCTCTCTCCCCCCTCTCTCTGCATCTCTCTATGGCACTCTCCCCCTTTCCCTCTCTATATCCTCCCTCTCTCTGTATCTTTCTCCCCTTCTCCCTCTCTCCCTCTCTCTGTCTCTCCCCTCTCTCTCCCCTCTCTCTGTATCTCTATCTCTATTTCTATCTCCCTCTCTCCCCCTCTCTCTGTATCTCTCTGTATCTCTGTCTCTCTCTCCCCCTCTGACAGATAACATTACAAACATTGATCTTTCTTGGGCATGCAGTTCATATATGAAGTGCATCACAAAGCAGTTTTGATGTGTGTTTTGCTTATTCAGTAATATTGTAATATACTGAAACCGGTGTTTCAATTTGGAAAGTCCACTGCAGTTAATGAAACAAATATCCAAAAAATAAGTTTTAAACCATTGTTTTAAATGGTGTTTAAAATAAATAGTGATTAAGATGCATCTTTCTCTCTTCTCTGAGCAGTCCTTGGTGCTCTCTAAAGTTTGTTTTCTTGCAGACGTTTAATTATCCAACTAGGTAACAGCATCAGTGCGATCTCATTTTAATCAGGCCAGCTGTGATTTGACCTTGCAGGATATTTGATCTCAGTCACTGGACTGTCAGCAGAGGTGCCTCTGCAAAATTCAATTTGCAAGCCAAATTGTGGGCATTTTATTATGCTCCTCACTGTTACAAAACACCCATGTCCCTTAGCAGCCCAGTTCTAGACAGGTTGCCCTCACCCTGTGAACCCCCTCCCAGTATAGATTTAAAATCAAGCCTTGCCTTGTTTCTGACAAACGTTGATGGATTGGGCTCAGATGTAGCATAAAGCTATCAGGGCGAGAGCTAATCAGAGAAACATCAGAATGAAGCAAAATCCTCCACTATTTCCTGGCAGTAGACCTCCTGATCTCTAGCAAGTGCCACTTTTGAACAAGCAGAAAATCTTCCAAATGAATTGGAAGATATCTGGCTGCAGACGGATCCAAAGGATCAAAACCCCCAGCAATTCCCAAAGTTCCTTCCTTCCTTCCCTCCTTCCCTCCCTCCCTCCTCCTTTCAACTGAAGAAGCTTCTTGGATGAAAGTGAAACGTTTTTAAAACGTTTTCAAAGAAAATCTAAGAAAGTCCTGTTGCCTTTTGGAAAAGCACTTTTGGGACAACCATAACCTGGATGACTGAAAATCTCCATAGACATTAGAGATTCCCTTTTCAACGCAATGCAGCTAGCCCCGAAACTAAAACTCTTCCCCGTTGCTCTTCCCACGGTTCTCCCAAGAGCCCCCTGCTGCCTTTCTGCCCCTCCTCACGCACCCACGGAGGTGTCATTCCTAAACAGCAGGACCAAACCCGGGTTTTAAGTCCACCGCTTTTCCTCCAATCTGGGTTCTGTTGCTAACATTCCCTCCCCCCCCCCTGCTCGTAATGCCCACAGGAGCAAAAAGCACAAGCACGCCACTTTGCATGCTGGGAAACGTAGTCCGAGCTTAGTTCGGGACTGGGAGGCTTACTCCGTGCTCAGCGTTCGATCTGCTTGTTGACAAAGGCACCACTCGCAAAGAAAAGATGAGATAAAGCAAGGGACTGTGGCATGGGGAGCATGCATGAAGTTTGATTCCCATTTCCTGAGTCCAAACCTCCTCTTTTAATATTAAAAGAGGAGGTTTGGACTCAGGAAATGGGAATCACTTCGATGCAAACTTCATGCATGCTCCCCATGCCACAGCCCCTTGCTTTATCTCATCTTTTCTTTGCGAGTGGTGCCTTTGTCACCAAGCAGATCAAACGCTGAGCACGGAGTAAGCCTCCCAGTCCCGAACTAAGCTCGGACTACGTTTCCCAGCATGCAAAGCGGCGTGCCTCTGCTTTTTGCTCCTGTGGGCGTTACGAGCGGGGGGAGGGAATGTTAGCAACAGAACCCAGATTGGAGGAAAAGCGGTGGACTTAAAACCCGGGTTTGGTCCTGCTGTTTAGGAATGACACCTCCGTGGGTGCGTGACGAGGGGCAGAAAGGCAGCAGGGGGCTCTGGGGAGAACAGTTGGAAGAGCAACGGGGCTGGGAATGTAGGATGCGTGCACAGAGAGGAAGAGAGCCTCGGCAGCTTGCAGGTGTGGCGAAAAGATTTAGGGGTAAGAGTTAGTGAGTTGGGGGTTGTTGAGAAGAGCCACATTCAAGGTGCCAAAGAGCCGCTTGTGGCTCCCGAGCCGCGATTTCCGACCCCTGCCCTAGCTACCTCAAGCCCGAGTGTCTCGGAGGGTCGACCTGAGGAAGTGGAAGTCCAGCAGCATTCTCAATTAGAACTGGTTCCACCAGTCGCAGAGGCCACGCCCAATACATTCCAGGAGCTTCCATGCTCCACCCCAAGAGCAACAGCAGACCTGTCCGAACAGGCTGCTGCCTCACCAGAGTCTGAGCTGCGCAGGTCAGGGAGGGTTCCCAAACGCCCCGCCTACCTGCGCGACTATGTCTGTCAGACTGTTCCATCTAGAAGGGGAGGGGTGTTGTGTTCTGACTAACCTATAACTGAACCATAAACTTCTTTTGACTAGACGACCTTTAACTGAACTGCAAGTCGTTATGTTTATAGTTGAACTCTACCTGAACTGTTGTTGCCACCCTGGTCATGTGTTTGAATGCTCATACGCTATTGGTTGTTGTGTCTGACAGCTCCCTATAAAAGGGCTATCTGTCAGACTGCAAGTTGCTGGTTGCTTGAGTGAGCTAATAAAAGAGCTGTTCTGACGTCTGTCTCCTGCGATCTTTGCCCACAATTTAACAGTGGCCCTTCCATCATACTACAAACCATACATAAAAATACCATAATGAGAGTTTAAAATGGGGTAATAATTTATTACATTGATAAGCTGCCTGGCTATCAGCAACTCTGGACGGTTTGTAAATTGTTAGATTTAAAAACTAGAAATACCGAAACAATATAAAACAAGAACAGAGATGGCAGGCAAAATAAACCTGGATGGGAACAAGGTAAAAGGAAATGGACATCAGTTGTCCTTGCCTGGGTGAACAATCATGTCTAATCATTTCTGAAATGTGCCTATGTGCCACAATCCCACAAGAATGCATAGGAGCTAAAATGGTATGTCAAACTGTAAACCCTATTAAATGTCAATTGAAAACGTATCTGCTACTTCCTGCAAGTCATAGCCACAAAATTGTTCATCTGTGATTTAAGAATAAGCACATTTTAACTGCTACTTCTGGATTTTATTAACCACAGAGCTTAACCTAAAGGTTGTTCTGTGGTTTATGTGACAGAACATCTAGGTTTTACTAATCATAGACCAAATCCATATTTATTTTTGGCTGGTGTTTTTTGAGCAGCAGAGCTGTATAATGTTATTAATCTTAAACCACAGGCTGGCAGTTCTGTGGCTGTGCTGCTTAGAAGGGAGAGGCAGTGAGCATGAGTGAACTAGTTTGATATAATGGTTAAGGTGCTAGCCTGGAAACCAAGAAACTCTTGAGTTCTAGTCCAACCTTAGGCATGAAAGCTGGCTGGGTGATTTTGAGTCATTCACTCTCAACCCAACCCACCTCGCAGGGTTGTTGGGAAAATAGAAGGAAGGAGTATTAAGTATGTTGGCTGCCTTCAGTTTCTTATAAAGTAATAAAGGTGGCATAAAAATCTACTAAATAAATACATGAACACATGATTTTAAAGGCAGAAATGGTACTGAAAAGGCTCAGCCTAGGAGTTCCCCAATTTGACCTTATAACAGCTGTATAACATCCATGTTGTGGTCAGAATGTTCTATTTCAACTTGGGAACATTTTTCCTATATCTGGTGCATTTTGGGCTGATGGTTTACTCTGCATAATGGAAAAAGATAGCTCTGGTCTTTGCTGGTGAATACTGACGAAATAACAAAATTAACACTTCTATGTGTTTTGAAAAGTATTTGGATTGCTAGTTCTCTTCTTCATCATTCCATATACGTTTTAATAACACCTTAATTCTCACTGTTGCCACAGATTGTTTAGGGCTCTTCAAAATGTTCTGACTCCAGAATAAGCTATTCTGAATGTTTTGAAAGTGCTCTGTCTTCAAAACAGACCTATTTTAAGCCACTTCTGTAACACACAAAATGGGGCTGTTTGGGGTTGGCATGTTTGATAATGGAACATTTTGCACATCCTTAATCCTGTGTATTTATATCATCAAGACTTTCCCAATATATTTATTTTATTTATTTATTAAAATTTCTATGCCGCCCAACTCCCGAGGGACTCTGGGCGGCTCACAGCATGTATAGAAACATAAACAGGTAAAAACAATTTTGTTAAAAAGCCATATTAAAATACTATCCAAATTTAAAAATAACTTTCATTCATACCCCGCCTGCCGGAACAGCCAAGTTTTTATTGCTTTACGGAAGGCCAGCAGGGTGGGGATAGTCCTGATCTCTGGAGGGAGCTGGTTCCAAAGGGAGGGGGCTCCCACAGAGAAGGCTCTCCCCCTCGGCCCCGCCAGCCGGCATTGCTTGGTCGATGGGACCTGGAGGAGACCCGCTCTGTGGGACCTAACCGGTCGTAGGGAGGTATGCGGCAGGATGCGGTCCCGAAGGTAACCTGGCCCTGAGCCATGTAGGGCTTTAAAGGTAACGACCAACACCTTGAATTGGATCCGGAGACTAATGGGCAGCCAATGCAGCTGGCGGAGAATCGGTGTTACGTGGGTGCATCTAGGTACACCCACCACAGCTCGCGCAGCTGCATTTTGCACCAATTGCAGTCGCCGGACACTCTTCAAGGGTAGCCCCATGTAGAGCGCATTGCAGTAATCTAGCCGTGAGGTGATAAGGGCATGAGCAACAGTGAGAAGTGCCTCCTTCTCCAAGTAGGGTCGCAATTGGTGCACAAGACGTACTTGTGCAAAGGTCCCCCTAGCCACAGCTGAAAGATGTTGCTCCAATTTAAGCTGTGGATCTAGAAGGACACCCAAATTGCAAACCCGTTCTGAGGGAGCTAATTTCTCCCCCCCAAGAACCAAGGAGGGACAGTTGGTCAAGTCCTTAGGAGGTAATATCCACAGCCACTCAGTCTTGTCAGGGTTAAGTTTTAGCCGGTTCTTCCCCATCCAGACCCTAACATCGGCCAGGCAGCGGCCCATTACGTCTACGACTTCCCCAAATTGAGACGGGGTGGAGATGTACAACTGGGTATCATCAGCATATTGCTGATACCTCACCCCGTGTCGTCGGATGATCTCACCCAGTGGCTTCATGTAGATGTTAAACAGGATGGGCGAGAGGACCGAACCCTGCGGCACCCCACATAGTAGGGGCCTAGGGCTCGACCTCTGCCCCCCTGTCAACACCGACTGCGTCCTGTCAGAGAGGAAGGAGGAGAACCACTGCAAAACAGTGCCGCCCACCCCCATCTCTCCGAGACGACGCAGAAGGATACCATGGTCAATGGTATCGAAGGCCGCTGAGAGGTCAAGTAGCACCAGGATAGAGGAGTGACCCCTATCCCGGGCTTGCCAGAGATCATCCATCAGGGTGACCAAAGCCGTTTCCGTACTGTAGCCGCGCCTGAAACCAGATTGAAAGGGATCCAGAAAATCAGTATCATCCAACAGTCGTAGGACTTGGAGTGCCACCACTTTCTCAGCAACCTTCCCTGCGAAGGGAAGGTTGGAGACTGGACGGAAGTTCTTTAAATCCGCCGGGTCCAGGGAAGGCTTCTTGAGGAGGGGTTTCACCACCGCAGCTTTTAAGGGCTGCGGGACGGACCCCTCTCTCAGAGAAGCGTTGACCAACTCCTGGAGCCAGCCGCGTGACACCTCCCTGGTGGCCGAAACCAGCCAGGAAGGGCACGGGTCCAATAAACAAGTGGCGGAGCTCATAGCTCCTATGGCCTTGTCCACATCCTCAGGAGTCACCGGTTCAAACCTATCCCATATAACCGGACTAAGACCTACCCCAGTCATCTCGGCCTGTACTGCCCAATCAGAGTCCAGGTCTGTCCGAATCTGAGTGACTTTATCCGCCAGAAACCGAGAAAATTCCTTAGCTCTACCCTGCAAGGGGTCTCCGCCTTCCTCCTTAGCAAGAAGGGTGCGGGTCACCCTAAACAGGGCGGCTGGGCGGGAGTCAGCGGACGCAATAAGAGCAGAAAAATGCGAGCATTTTGCTGCCCTTATCGCCACTAAGTAAGACTTAATGAAAGTTCTTAAAAGTGTCCGGTCAGACTCAGCTTTACTAGATCTCCATCGTCGCTCTAGACGTCTCTTGTGGCGTTTCATCTCCCGGAGTTCCTCAGTAAACCAAGGAGCCCTCCTGGATCCACTTCCACGGAGAGGTCGCAAAGGCGCAATCCGATCCAGAGCCCCCGCCGCCGCCTGATTCCAGGCGGCGACCAGGGACTCGGATGAACTGTGTACCAGGGATTCAGGTATTTCCCCAAGTTCCCTCTGGAATCCGTCGGGTTCCATTAGGCGCCTGGGGCGGAACCACTTCATCGGTCCCGCCTCCTTGCGGTGGAGGGGTGGTGCCATGAAATCCAACCTCAGAAGGAAATGATCTGACCACGACAAGGGTACTGTGACTAAACCCCTCAGCCTCAGATCATCTCTCCACTGCCCCGAGAGAAACACAAGGTCAAGTGTGTGACCACCCTCATGAGTCGGACCCTGAACTACTTGGGTCAGGTCCATGGTTGTCATGGAAGCCATGAACTCCTGGACTGCCCCCGAGGCTTCGCCGGGTGATGGCAGATTAAAGTCCCCCAGCACCATCAACCTGGGGAACTCAACCGCCAGCCCTGCAACCGCCTCGAGCAGAACAGGCAGGGCCTTTGCAACGCAGCTAGGAGGCAGGTACGTTAGCAAAAGGCCCACCTGAACCCCTAAGTCCAACTTCAGAAGGAGTGTCTCACACCCAACAATCTCTGGGGCAGGGCTCCTTCGAGGACACAGATTCTGGCGAGCTATAATAGCCACTCCTCCACCCCTTCCCTGGGGTCGCGGCTGATGCTGAACCGAGAACCCGTCCGGGCATATTTCCGAAAGGGGCACCCCCCCCTTCCTGGCCCAGCCAGGTCTCGGTAATGCACGCCAGGTCCACCCCTTCTTCCAGGATTAGATCCCGAATAAGGGGGGCCTTGTTGGTAATCGACCTGGCATTTAACAGCAGCAGCTTGAGCCCAGGGCCCTGACATCCCTGGTTACCAGGCACTCGGGTAGAGCTAGGTGGAACCAAACCAGAGGGGCCAGAACAAGGAATCGCTTGCAAACAGCGAATTCTCGTTCCCCGAGAGCGGCCTACCCTTCTGCTCCCGCCATACCTGCCTCTCCCCATTATGACCGTAATATTCTCACTCCCTGTCTCCCCAGAGATCCCCCCCCCGCTGGGCCCCCATTCTCCCGGCAGGCCATGCATACCATTCATACTGAGCCTGGGGGTGGGCCAATACCCCCCTCCGCTTCTGTTTCCACACTCAGCAGAGGGGGGCCGGGTCCAACCACCCAGCTCACTCATGCGTTCATACTATCAGCCACAAAGCATTTATTCATACCATTCATCCATCCCCATGCTCACAAATACTCTTCCCCGGGGTCGAGGTAAATAAAGTGCAGTAGCGTAATTAATAGGAGGACAGGTAGATCACAATATAAATAGCAATATAAATAACAATAAATAGTAGTCTCTAAACCCGTTAATCATAATCCATTCCTTCAGTCAAATTCCTCCCCATATCTCTCATTCCATGGGGGGGGGGGGCAGTGTCTTTTGATTCTTACAAGGTCTCTCACAGATGAACCGTTCTCAAGCTTGCAGTAATTGATCGTAGTTAATGGTAATAAATAGTTCTCCATGACATAGAGATGAGCCTCAGGGGAAAAAGAAACCAGTCAGGCTGGTATAATGTTTTTATCAGGAGAATCAGAGCTGGTAACTTTCATCATACTTTTTTTTTTCATTTCTAGCTGCGGGACAAATTCCAGCTACAGCCCTACTACCAACCATGACTCCAGATGGGCTGGCAGTAACACCTACACCTGTGCCTGTAGTCGGCAGCCAAATGACGCGACAAGCTCGACGTCTCTATGTTGGCAATATCCCTTTTGGAATCACTGAGGTACTTGTTAGCTTACTCTGTTATCTCTGCTCAGTCTTGAAACTTTTGGCTGCAACAAGTGCTCAATTTCAGTGACACCACCAGAAAAAACAGCCTGGTTTAGTATTTGTTTCTTCTTTTTTATTTTTAAAGAGATGGGGGTAAGAATGGAAATGGGAGTGCCTCACTACCCAGAGGAATTCCACCACTTCCAGACTTATTTTGCCATTTTTGGATCAAAAACCACATATCTGACATTTTGCCATTGAATTTGAGGGGTTGCAAAGGGAATACTGGAAGTTTAAGTTGGGAGAGCCAACTGAACTTTGTTAAATGCAGCCATGCTCAAACGGTCATTATGACTTGGCATTTAATGACTCATATTTGATAGATACAATTTTTTGGAGTACTTTCTGTGGTGTTTTTCATAGATGAATTGCATGAAATGAATTTTTGCTTTCTCTGAAGTGGTACCTTCCAGATATACTGATGGGAATTGTAGCCAGACTGAAAGGATATTCTAAATATTCCTTCCTATCCGATCATGTCTTCTCCCCACACATTTTAGTGTTTGTCTTTAAAAAGAAAAATGCTTGATTTGGGGTTACTGCTATCCACATTTTTGAGGTTAGGTGCAATAGAGACATATCCATCCTTAGTGCTAGGGCCAAAATTGGTTAAATGATGGCTTGAAGCTGTGCTGAGCATGCAGAAAAAGCAGCTCAACTTTTTTCTCTATGTGATTTATTTATTTATTTTATTTATTTAATTGCATTTCTATGCCGCCCAACTCCCAAAGGACTCTGGGCGGCTTAACAACATTTGCAAATGTAAAAACATAAAAACATTGAAACAACTAAAACAATTAAAAAAACTCATGCATATCCTTTCATGGCCAGATCTCACCGATTATAGTCGTGAGATCAACGGCCTCAAGCCTGCTGGGAGAGCCAGGTCTTAACTGCTTTTCAGAAGGCCAATAGGGTGGGGGCAGTCCGGATCTCCGGAGGTAGCTGGTTCCAGAGAGCCGGGGCAGCCACAGAGAAGGCCCTCCCCCGAGGGCCCGCCAGCCGGCACTGTTTAGCTGACAGGACCTGGAGGAGACCAACTCTGTGGGATCTCACCGGTCGCTGGGAGCTGTGTGGTAGAAGGCGGTCTCGAAGATAGCCTGGTCCTAAGCCATGTAGGGGTTCAAAGGTAATGACCAACACCTTGAATTGCATCCGGAGACCAATAGGGAGCCAGTGCAGCTCGCAGAGGATTGGTGTAGTGTGGGTGTACCTAGGTGCACCCACGATAGCTCGCGTGGCTGCATTCTGGACCAATTGTAGTCTCCGAATACTCTTCAAGGGTAGCCCCATGTAGAGCGTGTTGCAATAATCTAATTGTGAGGTGACAAGGGCATGATTGACTGTGAGGAGAGCCTCTCGATCCAAGTAGGGTCGCAATTGGTGCACCAGACGGACTTGTGCAAAGGTCCCCCTAGCCACAGCTGTCAAATGTTGCTCTAATTTCAGCTGTGGGTCTAGGAGGACACCCAAATTACGAACCCGTTCTGAGGGGGACAATTTCTCCCCCCCAAGAACCAAGGATGGACAGTTGACATAGTGTTTAGGAGGCAATATCCACAGCCATTCGGTCTTGTCTGGGTTAAGTCTGAGCCTGTTGACTCCCATCCAGACCTTCACAACCTCAAGGCACCGGCACATCACATCCACTGCTTCACTGAATTGACGCGGGGTGGAGATGTATAACTGGGTATCATCCGCATATTGCTGATACCTCACCCCAAATCGTCGGATGACCTCACCCAGTGGTTTCATGTCGATATTAAATAGGAGGGGAGAGAGGACCGAACCCTGAGGCACCCTACAAATGAGGGGTCTAGGGGTCGATCTCTGTCCTCCTACTAACACCGACTGGGATCGACCAGAGAGATAGGAGGAGAACCACCGTAGCACGCTGCCTCCCACACCCAACTCTCTTAGCCGTCCCAGAAGGATACCATGGTCAATGGTATCGAAAGCTGCTGAGAGGTCAAGTAGCACCAAGATAGAGGCGTGACCCCCATCTTGGGCTCGCCAGAGATCATCCATCAGTGCGACCAAAGCAGTTTCCGTGCTGTAGCCTGGCCTGAAGCCAGATTGAAAAGGGTCCAGATAATCTGTTTCATCCAATAACCGTAGGAGTTGAAGTGCCACCACTTTCTCAACAACCTTTCCTACAAAGGGTAGGTTGGAGACTGGACACAAGTTCTTTAATTCAGCTGGATCCAGGGAAGGCTTCTTGAGAAGGGGTTGCACAACCGCTTCCTTTAAAGGTTGCAGGAAGGACCCCTCACTCAAGGGGTCTAACCCTAACTCAAGGGTTGACTAACGCCTGGAGCCAGCCTCGTGTCACCCCCCTGCTGGCCGAAACCAGCCAGGAGGGGCACGGGTCCAACAAACAAGTGGAGGAACTCATCGCCCCTACTGCCTTGTCCACTTCCTCAGGGGTCACAGATTCAAAATCATCCCATACAACAGGACTAAGACCTGCCTCTGTCGTCTCGGTCAGAGTTGCCCAATCAGAGTCCAGGTCCATCCGAATCTGAGCGACTTTATCCGACAGAAATTGCACAAATTCCTCAGCTCTGCCCTGCAAGGGCTCCTCCGTTCCCTCTACATTGAGGAGGGAATGAGTCACCCTAAAAAGGGCGGCTGGGCGTGAATCAGTGGATGCAATAAGTGCGGAAAAATGCGAACATTTTGCCGCCCGTATCGCCACTAAATAAGTCCTAATAAAGGCTCTTAAACATGTTCGGTCGGATTCGGAATTACTGGTCCTCCAGCGTCACTCTAGACATCTCTTATGGCGTTTCATCTCCCGGAGCTCCTCGGTAAACCAGGGAGCTTTCCTGGATCCACCGCCACGGAGAGGTCGCAAAGGCGCAATCCGGTTCAGTGCCCCAGATGCTGCTCTATTCCAGGCAGCTACTAGGGTCTCAGCCGGATTGTGGACAAGGGAGTCCAGTATCTCCCCAAGCTCCTTCTGGAACCCTTCAGGGTCCATTAGGCGTCTGGGGCAGAACCACTTAATCGGTTCTGCCTCCCTGTGATGGGGGAGTGGTGTGCTAAAGTCTAACCTTAGCAGGAAATGATCTGACCATGAGAAGGGGGAAACAACTATACCCCTTAGTTTCAGATCATCTCTCCACTGCCCCGAGAGGAACACTAGGTCAAGCGTGTGTGTCCCCCCCCATGAGTCGGACCCTGAACTACTTGGGTCAGGTCCATGGTTGTCATGGAAGCCATGAACTCCTGAGCTGCATCCGAGGATTCGCCAAGTGATGGCAGGTTAAAGTCCCCCAGTACCATAAGTCTGGGGAACTCCACCGCCAATCCGGCTACCGCCTCTAGCAGCCCAGGCAGGGCCATTGTAACGTAGCTGGGAGGCAGGTACGTCAGCAATAGGCCCAACTGAACCCCTGAGTCCAACTTCAAGAGGAGAGACTCACACCCAACAATCTCCGGGGCAGGGATCCTGTGAGGAAGAAGACTCTTGCGTGCTATAATTGCCACTCCTCCACCCCTTCCCTGGGGTCGCGGCTGATGCAGTACTAGAAACCCGTTTGGGCACATCTCTGAGAGGGGAACACCTCCCCTCCTGGCCCAGCCAGGTCTCAGTTATACATGCCAGGTCAGCTCCCTCCTACAAGATTAAATCACGGACGAGGGGAGCCTTGTTAACAATAGACCAGGCATTAAACAGCAGCACCTTGAGCCCAGGGCCCTGACATCCCAAGTCACCAGGAATACGAGCTGAGCCAGGTGAACCATAACCAGAGGGGCCGGAACAAGTAATCGCTTTGAGACAGCGAGTCCTAGTTCCCCGAGAGCGGCCTACCCCCCCTGCTCCTGCCGTATCTACCTCTCCCAGTTATGACCGCTATGCTCCGGCTCTCCAACCCCCCAGAGATCCCCTCCCCCACCCCAGTGATACAGATAAGAGGATGCTGTTTTTAAAGGACGTTTCTTGCTTTTCATTAATTATGAGCCAAAGTGACTACATTGAGTCAGTGAGTTGCTCAGTTTAATATAGTATCTCTTCTTGGGACGTCTTCAAAATTTGTCTTGTACAGTTGATATTTACATTCAAGTGGACCCTGCACTTGCGGGAATACGCTAGGATGGGTCGGCAACCTTAAAAACTCAAAGAGCCATTTGGACCCGTTTCCCAGAGAAAACAAAACACCCGGAGCCACAAAACCTGGGTGGGTGTGGCCAACTCGATGTCACTCACTCCCACCAAGTCACATGACCCAGCCACGCCTACCCAGGTTTTGTGGCTCTGTTTTCTTTTCTATGGGAAACAGGTATCTCTCTCTCTTCCCTCTCTCTTCCTCTCTCTTTCTCCCTCTCCCATCTCTCTCCCCCCCTCTTCCCATCTCTCTCTCTCTCTCCCATCTCTCTCTTTCTCCCTCTCTCTCCTCTCTCTCTGCTGAGGAACAATCGCCACTCCCGGCGCAGGCTTTCCTTCGGGTGACCCTCCTCCCCCTCTCGCGACTCCCTGGCTGGCTGTGGCGGGGCCAGGAGGGTGCGCATGCGTGGGGATACCCTCCTGGAAGCCGCGGAGAAGCGAGAACCTTGCCGTGTCCACCCCACCCCCACAGCTCTTCGGCCAAGTGGGGAGGGCGTAAGCTCCAGCCCAAAGCGGCAGGAAGTGAAGGCTGCCTTACGCGTAAATGTGGCGCGAAGGCAGGCACAGGGCCACTTCGCTCCTGCACTAAGGCCCCCGTGACCCTCCTCCCCCTCCTTCTCCTCTCATGCGGGGGAGGGGGGGTGCACAGCAAGGCGATGGCCAGATCCTTAGGGCAGGAGAGAATCCGTGTCCAAAGACCCTCAAGCGAGAAGCCGCCCGCCCTCCGCGGCTTCTCGCTTCCAGAAGGAAGGTTCTCGCGGCTCCGCGGCTTCCAGAAGGAGGGTCTCCCCGTGCATGCACACCCTCCTGGCCCCGCCATAGCCAGCCAGGGAGTTGCGAGAGGGGGAGGAGGGTTGCCCGAAGGAAAGCCTCCGCCGGGGGGGAGGCTATGTTCCTCAACCAGCGCCGGAGAATCAGCCCCGGCCGCTTCTCCATTCCCGCCGTCGCCCTTACCTTCTCAGGCCAGGTGAGGGAGGGGAGGGCGAGGCCAGCCAGTGATGGGACAGGGAGCCACAGCAGGGGCCCCAAAGAGCCGCATGCGGCTCCAGAGCCGCGGGTTGCCGACCCCTGCGCTAGGAAGAAGAGTTGATATTTACATTTGATCAACATTGTTGGTTTAAAGCAGTGAATTCTGATTTAGACATTCAGATATGGGAAGGGGACATTATTTCATCTCATTAAATTTGTTATGGCTGCTAGTCCACTAGACCCTGGGCAGTATTATATTTTATCTGCAGTCCTGACTGTAGCTCAGGATGCTTATATCTAGTAGAGGGAGATGTATTAAAACCTAAATGACCAGAGAAATAAATATGGTTGCTTGTTATTTAATTATCCCTACCAAAAAGAAAAAAAAGACCAAAGAGTTTTCCATTTCTCTTTAAGTGAATAGTGTATGGGACTGCAATCCTCATAGCTTCACAGTTTGCTACCATCATAGCAGGCAAGTAGGAAATGTTGTTTTGTAACCTATTTGTGGTCCAGGTTGCCATTCCAGCTTGTATCATACATCTACTCTTTGCATCTCTTTCCATGATTCCAATAGGAAGCAATGATGGATTTCTTCAATGCCCAGATGCGCCTTGGTGGCCTTACTCAGGCTCCCGGTAATCCTGTCTTGGCTGTGCAAATTAACCAGGACAAGAACTTCGCTTTTCTGGAGGTGAGTTTATAGTGACTCAGGACAGGTTTAAAACACCACTGATTTACTCACACGATTATGATTCTGGGGAAATCAAAGGAAATGCTTAAAATTGTTTCATGTAGACTTATGGAATGTTCAAAATATAACATAGTCCATGTTTGTGAGTTCTAAAGCTTGGCTATGTATGAGGCTCTATAAGAGCTCTTTTTGTATGTTTTATCGTGATCTTAGGCCACAACTGTGGAGGTTGATGGTGTAAGGTTAATCCAGCCTGCTGCAAGTTAATAAATTTAATTCAAAGGCTAACTTCAGTTTTTAGAAAAGATTTCCATAGAGTAATGTGATAGCAGGAGAGGAAACATTTACAATAGTAATTTATGCAAATGCTGAAAAACTAGATGGAAAGATATCCATTCTTTTCCAATATGTGAAATAGAAAAGCCAGGAGACAGTGGGATTGACCTTTATTGGATGCAGGACATCTTAGAAATAGTAGTGCCTTGCTTATTTGTTCAGTTGACAAATTCTTTCAATAGCATTGTTTTCTAGAATTTGGGACTAATTAGAGCGCTCCAATTGTGCTGCAAACTTGTTTCATTATTTCATTATTCTAATTAAAGGCATCTCTTGCTGACGCTACCCTTTGCTGAATGTCTGCATTTAATTGAACAGTAAAACATGGAATTTGTACAAACAGAGGAAGAAAGCTAATATGAAATAGATTGTATGTCATGCATTAATGGACAGGAGATAGAAGTAAAAAGTGGAATGGATGGCTTGTAGAAACAAACTCAGCGCTCCTGCCCTCCTGAAAAATAAATAATTTTGTGGACCTTAAAGGTGAAGAAGTTGAATTGTTTGGAACCTTAATCTTGATAAACATGAATATGCATTTAAATGTGAGTTATCGGCCCCAAGAGTATTGTGAAAAATTTGCAATCTTCTAAAATGTTTGTTAGAATAAAAATGCTAGATATGAGGTAGTGGTTATGTGAGGCTTAGATTTCATCTGACTGAGTTTCTTGAGCTTCTTTGACTTCTAACTTCATATTTTTTTGTATTTTATCTACTCTAAATGCTTTGTGGATAAATGCATAAATCCCCACTTCAGCTCAGGGCATGTCTCCTTAGGTGTACAAAATAATAGCTTCCTTGTTCTAAGTATTCTACAATCTGGAAGATGATTGGTGAGAATTTCATTCCTTGTAAATTTTGCAAGACTTGTACATTGAACTGTAAAGAGTCTTTCATAATCGGGCACTGATCATCTAACCTCATATAAGTCTAGAATTTAATTAGAGATGCCTATTTTGCTTCTTGGTCCTGAGTAGTAGCCATACATTCTATAAGAGACAATGACACTGATTTTGCCAACTTCTCTTCCCCCACCCCCTTTCTCTGCTCCAGTTCCGTTCTGTGGACGAAACTACACAGGCCATGGCTTTTGATGGGATCATTTTCCAGGGACAGTCACTGAAGATCAGACGCCCCCATGATTATCAACCACTTCCTGGCATGTCTGAAAACCCATCAGTTTATGTGCCAGGTGGGTTTATCAGACTTCTGGTGAATAAAAAAGTGATGATTATATAATATACAAGGAGGGGAAAATTTAGCAATGTTGTATACAGCGTATGGATAATTTCATATATTTTCCTGCCATGTCGACCCGCTTCCTTCTTATAGGTGTCGTTTCCACAGTGGTCCCAGATTCTGCTCATAAACTCTTCATTGGGGGTCTGCCAACCTATCTTAATGATGATCAGGTCAGTCTGGGAATATGACACAATTCAGGATAATGTGGGCAAGCGTTTCATTCTCCATTCTCCTTAATTTTTAACCAGCTGGGACATGTTTCATACTCAGTATAATTCTTTGTTAATGCCAGTTTAAGCCAGTTAATAGCCAGTTTGATCCAGCATTTTATGGGAAATCCTTCTGAAGTATTTACTAATTTTAATAACCTCCTTACAAAAGCCAGATAAGTCTAAAGACTAGTTTAATTCTTCACAATACCATGCTACTATGAAGATTTGGCTAGTATTTGGTATGATGGCAATCGTTGACATTGTTTCTTCCTTCTTCATCAGGTCAAGGAGTTGCTCACTTCCTTTGGGCCCCTGAAGGCTTTCAACCTGGTGAAGGACAGTGCCACTGGCCTGTCGAAAGGTTATGCCTTCTGTGAATATATGGACATCAATGTCACAGATCAGGTAGGGCCAGCCTCCCTTGTTCATCCTCCTTTCATTTTTGCTCTGCAGCGGCCAGCTGATCTTTCCGTGGGATGAGGGGGGTTCTTTGTCCTTTGAGCAGGTGGGTTTTTTTTCTCTCCTCCTCCCCTCTAGGGGGTGCGAGCTTTTCTCTCCTTTACAGCACAGCTGCTGACTTAGCGGCAGACACCATCGAGTTAGTGTTCTGATCACTTCTGCTTTTTGTTCCCCCCAAAAAAACAACTCTCCCCGAATGTTAGTCGGAGAAGGCTTCGGCCTTTTTGCGAAGACCCTGGCCGCCATGCCCGACCGAGAGCCGGTAAGAAGCCCTCCCCTCACCAGTCAGGGAAGAGCCGGGTCCGTAGTGCATTTCACCCATTTCCCTACCCCCAGTAAATTCTCTGTTCTGTACCCCTAATATAAGGTGACCAGATTTTAACATTGGTAAAGAGGGACACCATTGACCGGGGTGGGTGGGTTCCTGATTAAAAATTATTTATTTATTTATTTATTTGGTCATTTTTGTATGCCGCCCCACTCCCATAGGACTCAGGGTGGCCATACAACTTTCTTTCTTTCTTTCTTTCTTTCTTTCTTTCTTTCTTTCTTTCTTTCTTTCTTTCTTTCTTTCTTTCTTTCTTTCTTTCTTTCTTTCTTCCTTTCTTCCTTTCTTCCTTTCTTCCTTCCTAACTTTTCTTTTTCTTTCTGTCTTCTTTCTTCTTCCTTCCTTTCTTTCTTTCATCTTTCTTCTTTCCTAACATCTTTCTCTCTCTCTCTCTCTTTCTTTCTGTCTTCTTTCTTCTTCCTTCCTTCCTTCCTTTCATCTTTCTTCTTTCCTAACATCTTCTCTCTCTCTCTCTCTCTCTCTCTCTCTCTCTCTCTCTCTCTCTCTCTCTCTCTCTCTCTCTCTCTTTCTGTCTGTCTTCTTTCTTCTTCCTTCCTTCCTTCCTTCCTTCCTTCTTTCTGTCTTCCTTCCTTCCTAACTTCTTTCTTTGTTTCTTTCTTTGTTTCTTTCTTTGTTTCTTTCTTTCTTTCTTTCTTTCTTTCTTTGTTTCTTTCTTTGTTTCTTTCTTTCTTTCTTTCTTTCTTTCTTTTTTATGCAGCTATTAGTTCTTGGAGGGATTTGGCTGGGTAAACTTGGCCAATCTGACTAATCCATTCCTTTGGCGTCTTCCTTTTCTCCACTTCTTTCTTTCTTTCTTTCTTTCTTTCTTTCTTTCTTTCTTTCTTTCTTTCTTTCTTTCTTTCTCTCTCTCTCTCTCTCTCTCTCTCTCTCTCTCTCTCTCTCTCTCTCTCTCTCTCTCTCTCTCTCTCTCTCTCTCCGTATATGTGTGTGTTTACTAATCCCCTTTCTGTTCCTCCTGGCTCTAGTCTGTCTCACTTGAATGTTACACCTCTTTCATAGTGTTCCTAGCTCTATTCCTCCTTTCCTTCATCATCTCTGCCCTTTCTCCGCACTTCTCATCCATTCGCTCTTCTTGCTTCTCCCATCATGCCAGATGGTCTCCTAAGACTAAGGGCCCTGAGAATTAAAAGAGTTACAGGGCAACCTGAACACCGCCCAGTTTCGCTCCTGAGCAGGAAGTTCGAAATAGCGGAGCTTTCCTGGCAAGCCTCGCTGTCCACAGAACCGGCGGGGGGGGAGTGGGGCGGGGGGAGGCGCGGCAGGTGCGGCCGCTAACGAAAGTAGCTCTTTCGCCTCGCAGGGATCGGGAGGCTGAAATCCCGCAGGGGCGTCGAGTGGATCCCGCCTTGGGGACCGATTCTTGGGCGCTTGAAGGCGGCGGCCGGCGGCTGGCGGAGGGCAAGGCAGGCGGGCAGTAGGGCAGGCGCCCCCGAAGCCCCAGGCAAGCCTTTCCTCCGCACGTCCCCCGACCGCCCCGATTCCCAGCAACTTTCACCCCCCACGAGCCGCAGCCATCCGTCCCTGCAGGGGAGAGCCCCCCCGCACGCCCCCCTCGCCTTTGAAGACGTAGTCGTCGTCCGGCGCTGGCGCCTTCACCATGGCTGGACATGCCGCTGCTGCCGCTGCTGCTCTGCGGGCGAGGCGGAGGCGGCGGAGGCGGCGGCCGGGGCTCACCTGCGAGGGCGGGGCCGGGTAAATGGGCTGGCGGGATTGGGGGCTGCCGCTTCCTTGGCTCCGCCGACGGACTTTTGCCGACCGCGGCTCAGGCGCTCCTTTGCGACCGCCAAGCGGAGCAAGGCTGGTCGGCGGCGCCTCGGTCTCCAAAGCCGGGGAGGCGAGGCGGGCTGTGGCCAAAGGAGCCCTGGCATTTTTAGCCTTACCAAAATGGCTGGCGTCGGTCAGAGAGCAGTCCCGACTCGCTCCAGGCGGCCGCAGACGGCGAGCGCGGTTCTTGGGTGGGCCGGGGTCGCCAGCGGAGGAGGGCGCAGGTGCCGAGCGGCTTGGAGGGAGAGGGCGGCAGCGGCCCGCAGCTGAGCTCCTCCTGCGACCCTCGCCGTGGGGCTGGGTGACACCCAGGGTGGGGCTCCAGTCAGGGGGAGGGCCCTCTGGCTATCGTTACAACCAGCTTGCCATCCTCGCGCCTTTCCTGTCCATTGGATGATTGCAATGTGCCACTTGCAATCATCCAATGTGCGACGTTTGGCGCATGCGCCACGGTTTGGCCACCACGGAGCCCGACATGGCTGCCTTCCCCGAGTTTTAACTCCCCCCAATCTCGCACGCCGCCCTTTCAGGCCGATTTTTGGAAAGAATGCCCTAGTCGTGCATTCTTTCAAAAAATTGGGACTTTTTAGAAACGAGGCGGGACGCGGGACAAATCATTAAAAAGTGGGTCTGTCCCGCCAAAATCGGGACGTCTGGTCACCTTACCCTAATAACTATGTTTCCTTTCTCCCGCTGTGCTTTGTGTTACAGCGGGGGGGGGGGGTGGAGGAACAGGCCCATAACCAGCAGACATGCTTGCTAACTCCAGTGGGAGTTGTAAAATGCAAGTATTGACATTTATAGTTTAACAATAACACAAAGGAAAAGCACCCCAGATTCCCCTTGCCCTGTTGGAGAGGGGGGTTCTGTGGTGGAGAGGAAACGCCCCACAATTCCCAATAAGGTTCAGAGTGTGTCGGTGGTAACTTTGCATGCAGAGCATAAGCTCTTGTTTTCGGGTTGACCTCCATCGGGGTTATGCATGTGTTTCTTTGTAATTGAGTGCCATTGTTAGTATGTATGGATACATGGTTTTTTAAATATATTCTCCCCCACACCTGCTTCCTGTTCCGTACAGTTTTTCTTCCCACATGCTACTTGGGAAGTGTGTGTTTTCCCATGCTCTCCCTTCCCCTCCTTTGGTCTCTCTGCATTAAGGAGAAAGCTATGAGTTTTTAGCAAAAGCTAAACTTTTGGATGAGATCCAAAATCAGATTATAAATCTGAGAGGAATGGATATTTACCTCTTTAACTTCCTAGGCCACCAACCTCCAAAATGGTTTCATAGATTAAGAAGACAACAATATTACAAAAAGAGTAACAGTAGCCCCAAGAAAGCATACAAAAGAAGACATTTTCTGTGTTATTCCCAGGCCAAAGGGGCCTGTCGAACACCCTAACCTGGGAAAAGAGCCAAGGTTTTACAGTTCACTGGAAGGTGGGTCAGGTGAAAGCTGTATGAATCTCGGGGGGGGGGGGATCTTGTTCTAAAGGGTAGGTTCAGTAACTGAAAGTTCATTTCCTGCAAGATAACATTGCTTGATCAGTGGAACCCAAAGCAAGCCAAATCTGATAATAGAATAGAATAGAATAGAATAGAATAGAATAGAATAGAATAGAATAGAATAGAATAGAATAGAATAGAATAGAATAGAATAGAATAGAATAGAATAGAATAGAATAGAATAGAATAGAATAGAATAGAATTATTTATTGGCCAAGTGTGATTGGACACAAAAGGAATTTGTCTTTGGTGCATATGCTCCCAGTGTACATAAAAGAAAAGATACATTTGTCAAGAATGGTTGTCATAGGGTTCAAGTAAGCAATCAGGAAACAATCAATATGAATATAAATTGTAAGGATATAAGCAACAAGTTACAGTCATACAGTCATAAGTGGGAGGAGATGGGTGATAGGAACGATGAGAAAAACTAATAGTAATAGTAATGCAGCCTAGTAAATAGCTTGACAGTGGTGAGGGAATTATTTGTTTAGCAGAGTGATGGCATTTGGGAAAAAACTGTTCTTGTGTCTAGTTGTCTTGGTGTGCAGTGCTCTATAGCGACGTTTTGAGGGTAGGAGTTGAAGCAATTTATGTCCAGGATGCGAGGGGTCAGTAAATATTTTCACGGCCCTCTTTTTGACTCGTGCAATATACAGGTCCTCAATGGAAGGCAGGTTGGCAGTAATTGTTTTTTCTGCAGTTCTGATTATCCTCTGAAGTCTGTGTCTGTCTTGTTGGGTTGCAGAACCGAACCAGACAGTTATAGAGGTGCAGATGACAGACTCAATGATTCCTTTGTAGAACTGTATCAGCAGCTCCTTGGGAAGTTTGAGCTTCCTGAGTTGGTGCAGAAAGAACATTCTTCGTTGTGCTTTTTTGATGACGTTTTTTATGTTAGATGACCATTTTAGGTCTTGAGATATGATGGAACCTAGAAATTTGAAGGTCTCTACTGTTGATACTGTATTGTCTAGTATTGTAAGAGGTGGTAGGATGGGAGGGTTTCTCCTAAAGTCTACCACCATTTCTACGGTTTTGAGTGTGTTCAGTTCCAGATTGTTCCGGTCGCACCACGAGGCTAGTTGTTCAACCTCCCGTCTGTATGCGGTTTCATCGTTGTCTCGAATGAGGCCAATCACTGTTGTATCATCTGCAAACTTCAGTAGTTTAACAGATGAATCGTTTGAGATGCAGTCATTGGTATATAGAGAGAAGAGAAGTGGTGAGAGTACACAGCCTTGGGGGGCCCCTGTGCTAATTGTACAGGTATCTGATGTGATTTTGCCTAGCTTCACCTGCTGCTTCCTTTCTGTTAGGAAGCTTGTGATCCACTTACAAGTATGTTCAGGTACCGCTAGCTGATTTAGTTAGTTAGAAGAATGTCCGGTATGATGGTGTTGAATGCTGAACTAAAGTCTACAAATAGGACCCTTGCATAGGTATTTGGAGATTCAAGATGTTGTAGGATGAAGTGCAGAGCCATATTAACAGCATCATCTGTCGATCTATTTGCTGGGTATGCAAACTGCAGGGGGTCTAACAGTGGATCCGTGATGCTTTTCAAGTGGGACATCACTAGCCTTTCAAAGGTTTTCATAACTACAGATGTTAGAGCAACTGGTCTGTAGTCATTCAGTTCCTTGATGGATGGCTTCTTCGGCACTGGGATGATAGTGGAGCGTTTGAAGCAAGAAGGAACATGGCATATCTCCAGTGACTTGTTGAAGATTTGGGTGAAGATGGGGGCCAATTGGTCAGCACAGACTTTTAAGCAAGAAGGAGTTATCTTGTCTGGACCTGGTGCTTTTCCCGGCTTCTGTCTGTGAAATAGATCTTGCACTTCCTTTTCTGTGATCACCAGGGGTTGTGAACCCAATGGGATGGGTTCAGTTGTAGGAGGTTTGGCTGTTGTTGGTGTGTCTGGGATGGAGGTTGTGGGGATAGGTGGCTGTAGTTTCCTTTCAAATCTGCAGTAGAACACATTCAGGTCATTTGCCAGTTGCTGATTTCCTTCAGCTTGGGAAGGTGGTTTGCTGTAGCCGGTGATGTTTTTAAGAGTTTTCCACATGTTTGCTGGTTCATTTGTTGAGAACTGGTTCCTTAGCTTTTCAGAGTAGTTTCTTTTTGCTGCTCTGATCTCCCTTGTTAATACATTTCTGGCCTGATTGTACAGCATTCTATCACCTTTTCTGTAGGCTTCCTCTTTGGAACGATGTAGCTGCTTAAGTTTAGCTGTGAACCAAGGTTTATTGTTACTGTATATTCGCAAGTTCCTGGTCGGTACACATAGGTCTTCACAGAAGCTGACATATGATGTTACAGTATCTGTGAGTTCATCCAGGTCTGCAGAGGTATCTTCAAAAATATTCCAGTCGGTGCAGTCAAAGCAAGCCTGTAGCTTTAACTTTGCCTCTTCAGTCCAAGTCCTCACTGATTTAATTGTTGGTTTTGTGGCTTTAAATCTTTGTCTGTAAGCAGGTACAAGGTGAATCATGCAATGATCAGAGTGGCCCACAGCTGCTCGTGGTAAGGAACGATAAGCATCTTTTATTGTTGTGTAGCAGTGGTCTAAGGTATTCTTGCCTCTGGTGGGACAATTGACATGCTGAAAGTATTTTGGTAGCTCTGTCCTTAAGTTTGCCTTGTTTAAATCTCCCAAAATAATGGCCAGTGAATCGGGGTATTTGGCTTCAGCCTCCATAATCTGATCAGCTAGAGTTCTTAATGCCTTTTTTACAGAGGCTTGTGGGTGAATATAAACAGCAATTAGTAGAAATGAGGAGAACTCACGTGGAGAGTAAAATGGTTTGCAGTTAATAAGTAAGGACTCCAAGTTTTCATCACAGAATTTTTGTATTATAGTTATGTCCTGAGACCATCTGTTGTTGATATATGTACATAAGCCTCCTCCCCGTTTTTCCCCTGATAATTCTGCAATCCTGTCTGCTCGAAGTATCTGAAACCCTGGTATATGCATGCTATTGTCATCAATTTCCTCGTTTAGCCAAGTTTCAATAAAGCATAGGGCAGATGCGTTGTGAAAATCAGAATTGCATCTGTTTAAAAGAAGTATTTCATCCATCTTGTTAGCAAGTGAACGTAAATTGGTAAGAAAGATTGAAGGGAGCGGAGTTTTTTAAATTCCCTTATTCCTTAGTCTATTTAAAATTCCCGCCCTTTTACCTCTTCGTCTCTGCCGTCTGAGTTTGCTGATCAATAGTTCCAGGGAAATGGCTACCTCCTGTGTTGAAATCTCCTCCGTGTTTGTAAAGACAGGTGGGGGTGAGGTTACAGAGAGCTGTTCCTTAAAGAAACGTTCCTTAATTCTTAGCAGATGGTCTCGTGAGTATGAAATCCGTTGAGAATTGCAGAGAATAGTAGAAAATAAAGACACCATTTGAGAGCATTTCACCGAGGCAGCCTTCGTCGGCGCCATCTTGGATCAATCATCAATTATAGAGAACAAGTAGACGCTATAAGAGATGGATGGCCCCTTGGATACAACCTATGCCATATGGGGCTTTATGGTAATAACTAGCATCTTGAATTGCACCAGGGAGTTTACTGATAATCAGTCCAGCTCATAAAGCAAAGCGATTTGTTACAGGGGCATAATGTCTGCCCGTTGTGGCTTATGTCACTGCAAAGTGGACCAATTGTAGCTTCTGATTAATCATTAAGAGCAGCCTCATATAGTGCAAATTGTAATAGTCTACTCACTAGATAGTCAAGGCATGTATGACTGTAAGGAGAGCCTCATGATTCGGAAACGGGTGCATCCGAACCAAAACTTGTGCAAAGACCTTCCTGCTTACAGTGGCTACCTGCTCCTTGAACTGGAATTGCAAGTCCAGGAAGACCCCCATATTGTGCACCAATCCAGAAAGGGATAGTGTGATCCCATTCAGAATCAAAGATCCCTGGAACTGGGAGAGTCCAAATATCTACAGCTACTCGTGATGGGATTGAGTTTGACATGTTCCTCCCCAGAGCCTCCAGACACCAGGACAACCTAGCTTGCTTTGTTGAGATGAACAACTGTATATCATCCATGTATTAATAGTAGGAGGAGTGAAAGTGTTCAGCCCAGTGATACCCCACAAATTGCAGGCTTTGAAAAGGCTAACAGGCTTTTCTGATTTTTTTAATATTAAAACATAATAATATATTTTATACTATATTAGGAAGCAGTACAGCGTGCTCGAACTTCAGGTAATTTACTTTTGGTTAGATATTAAGATAAATGCCCTAATTGTAAAAATAATTCTACAGAGACATAGCAACTGTACACCTTGGGCCCAAGAAAGCCATAGATGTAGCATATATGGATCTTCCTAAGGTTGCTATCAAATTGCTATTTGTAATGCAGTAGAAAGACATATTATTGATTACATGGAAAACATTTTCTAATGTAATTTCAGTTACATTTACATTAAATCAAATGCTACCAATAATCCCAATTTGACTCTTGCTTCAAGAAATCCTCTGAAGGAGCAAGTATCTAAAAAACTCTATCAAATAAAGTTTATTTTTAGCGAACCTTATTTTTTACCAATGATAGAGAGATACTTGGATTCTTCAGGAGACTTAGACTTTTTTATATACTCCACAGATTCTTAAATATATAGTTCAAAAGTTATAACTTTCATTTTGCCCATATAGTTTTAAGAAGTGTTTATTGAGTTGTCTCCTTGGATGGGATTTTATCTTCTACATCTAATTGAAAACTGCCGCATCAAGCCATTCCTTTCTGCTGTTTATATAGCTTGTAATTTATATATGCTTTACAAATGAGATGCTGACAGTAGATGTTATGTGCTCCAAGAAGACCTAAAATGTTAAACTGCAGATAATTAAAATGTTGAGACAATTCTGCTTTCTATACTTAGCTTTTGGGGGGGGGGGGGCGATCCTGGCCAAGTGCCATTAAGGGAAAGAAGAGTAGGATTATGTCATCTGAATAAATGAAACTTACTTTCTGACTAGACAAGTGTATAATTGTACCACACATTGGTATAATAACCATTTTTAAAACTCTCCTTTTCCCCCTCTTGATTCTGTGTCTTATACTCTTACTTTCTCTAAAAACAAGTTTCTAGAAAATTGTCTCTGAGAAAATTAGATGCTTGAAATTTGTGCCCACATGTATATTTTGAAGTTACACGGTCATGAATACAAGTTCTAGATCATAACTTGAATTATTTTGGCCAACTTGTAGTTTGATATGTATTTTGTTCTATCCCTGGCTGAACCAGCCCTTCATCCACTGGATTCTTCTGTGTGGAAAAGGATTAGTAAATTTGCTTGCCAGCTTTTTACTTAATTGATAACTGTGAAATGTGCATTCTTTCATAAACTTGTTTCTATATTGTAGCTGGGAAATTATTTGGCCTCATAATCTTGCTTCTGAAATTGGTCTGTGTGGAAAACAAATTCTCAATATTGTAAAACCTGATACTAAATTCTTTATTGGGGCTGGACTGGTATGATGTAAACTCCCAAAGCATGACAACCTCAAATCAGTGGAATTCTCATTCTGAGAAGTATGTGGTCTTTAGAATTTTCTGTCTTTGTTGGCAACATTTGGCTGAGGCTGAAATCTCACCTTTGCTCTTCTCCTTCATGCAGACAGTCTTGTTGACTCATCTTAATCCCTTCCAACAAGATCTATTTTTTAAAAACATGCTGATTTTGAGGCCCGGCAGGTAAATAACCTAAATGTGGTATTAAATCCAAGAGCAGTGAAGTTCAGGTAGGAATCTGGTGGGGAGGGGGCATAAAAGAAGCTACTTTTTGTGTATGAATGTGTGGATGTTTTGGAGCCTGGGGCAGAGGGGTGTGTGGTTGGTGGCCTCAGAGGCTCAAGTTTTGAAGTGTCTGGATTCACTTTTGTTTTGCCCTCGCAGGCCATCGCGGGGTTGAACGGCATGCAGTTGGGTGACAAAAAGCTTTTGGTGCAGAGAGCCAGCGTGGGAGCCAAGAATGCTACTCTGGTGAGGAAGGAAAGGGATTGGGATGAGGGAGAAATGGTACCAAAGAACAACCTTTCCAGGATGTATTTGCAGGTTCTGTTTCTGAAAGTTAGAAGATTGGTCTTATCAATACTATCAAATGCCAGTGGTTGCAGGCATAGGGGAACTACTCGTGTCTTGCCTTTCTTAACGAGAGAGAAGCAATTTCAGGCTGAACAAGGTTCCCAAGCCTTTTAGGTTATCCTGGAAATAAGTGTGCATGAAGTAGGGAAAATTCTTCAAATTTGGAACAGCTGTGACTGTTTCATGTCACCCTTGGGTTGGCAATATCAAAACATCTTTAGTGGCTCTGGGTTTCAGATGAAACAGAATCCAAATGAGATAGACAAGGCTGGTGTGTGTTGCCTTCTTTCTCTCCTTCTCTACCCAGAAGCCCCCAGTGCAGCTGTCCTGCTGGCTTGACTGTCCCCATTTCTTTCCAGCACTTTCACTCCCTCTCTTCAGCTGCTGCCACCAATTTCTGATTGAGTATTCCAGGAAGCTTCATTATATTCTAAAAGACTTGTTCAGATGGTGAAGGCCCTTTTTAATTTTCATAAAGGTCTCTTTAGTGCATAGACTTTATTTTCTGTACATGGGAGCTGTAATAATAAAATTTTTGCATCACATTTATTTCTGAATCCAATTCTTATTTTTATATTAAACCTATCTAGCCAGATATGCACATGGACCCAGGATAATTTGAAACCTAAAATGAAATAGTAATACCTGCAGAAATAAATAGTGTCTTTATAAAGACATAGGCTGCATCAGCTGATGCATTGAAGCCATATATTAGAAGAATAGGGCATCATGCTGATTTCTGGTGATCTAAAAAAAAGTTTCCAAAGTAACCAGTACCAGTACCCAAGGAATTATAGTATATCCGAAAGTTATTACATTTTTGAGAATCAGAAATTATTATTTCTGCTTTGCTTATTTCTGCCAGTCATAAGAAACATAAACTGGCTATTTCGTTGACAGAGAAGTAAGTAACACTTTCCAGAGTTTCAGATTTTGGGACTTGATTTTAAAATAGTATTAATAGGAGCTGTTTGGCATATTTGAGATTGAAGAAACAGATACTTTGAATTCTTCCAGAAAATAAAATCAAAGCTCGTAAAGAAAATACAGGATTTTTGTGCGTATTTGGATATGACAGTTTAAATGGTTGTATCACTGAATTCCTCTGTCTGTGGCTTTCTCTCTCCTCTTGCTGTCCCTTCCAGAGTACAATAAACCAGACCCCAGTGACCCTACAGGTACCGGGTCTAATGAGTTCACAAGTACAGATGGGCGGTCATCCAACTGAGGTGCTGTGCCTCATGAATATGGTATTACCTGAGGAGCTCCTGGATGATGAGGAATATGAAGAGATTGTTGAGGATGTCCGTGATGAGTGTAGCAAGTATGGTGTTGTCAAATCCATTGAAATCCCCCGGCCTGTTGATGGAGTTGAGGTGCCTGGCTGTGGAAAGGTACTTAATGGTTGTAGGGGTGGCGGGATGGGAATGGTGTTTTAGAAGGCAATGAAGAAGCTATTGCTCGATTAATATAGAATGCTTCTGTTCTTATTTGGCTCCTCCATGAGCTCTAAGGTATACATGGGACATAGAAGGGCTCAATCAGATAGTTCTGCTCTAAAGCACAAACCTAACTAGGGGATGAAGAGGTTGAATCATGAGAATCCAAATCAGGATTTCATTAAAAGTGTGGCTTAGTGTCCAAGAATGGCTTTATGTTTTTTTGCCTTTGCAGAAACTTCTGGTATCCCATCTCTATAAAGTAAATTGAAAAAGCAGTGGGTTTTTTTTTAAGTAAGCCATTTGGTTGCAGACTGGATATCAAAAATGGTTTTTATTTTGAAAAAAACAACTGGACTGATTTTTTGAGGAAAAACAAGACGTTTCGCTTTCTATCTTGGAAGCTTCATCAGTTGTATTGGATCTTCAGAGACATTTGCACACTGGGTATTCCCTGGTGAACTTGCATGCATGTACTAAGCACATCGGAACCTGCTTAGTTGTTAAGGATTGGCTAGGTGCTGTCTGTTTTAAATCAGCCAGTGTAAAACTGGGTAGCTTTAAGAATAGTAAGTGGTGATCAGTTCATAAAGGCAGCTATCTACAAATTTAGTATGGTAAGTAAATTAGACTAGATGCATGGAAGAAACATTTCATGAGAATCAAATTACAATAGAAGTACAGTTGCTTCAGTTTATTTTCCTTTCTTTTAAGTCAAGTTTTTAAAATTTATATATAAGTATTTTGAATACAGTGTATTGTCCGGGCATACCATTTTACAAAAGAAAAAAAGAAAAAGTAACATATATACTGATAGTAATAGTGATAATACAACAGAATAATTCTAACCATATTTACAATATTAGCTTATTTATAATCCTATTGATTATATTAGCATACTTATAGACAACATTCATATTTTACTTGAACATAACAATGCTCTTTCTTCATCTAATGTCTACCTCTTATCTCTAACCATTGATAAAACCTATTCCACGTTAAATAATACTCTGTATCTCCTTTATCTTTTATTTTCAATGTCAATCTATCCATCTCTGCACAATCCAATATTTTCCGAATTATATTTTCATCTGATGGGGTGTTCTCGTTTTTCCAATATTGTGCAAATACAATTCTCGCTGCTGTCAATACATGTAGCATTAAATACTGTATATAGTCCCTTTATCATAGCTTTCTGGTATTATACCTAACAAAAATATTTCTGGTTTTAACTCTATATGCTGCTTAATCATCTTTTCCAACCATGTATGTATTTTTGTCCAATATTTTCTTGCTTTCATACATGTCTACCGCATATGATAAGTACCTGGAGTCTGATTGCATTTCCAACATTTGGCAGACATGTTGTTAAACATTTTTGCTAGTCTTGCCGGTGGCAAATGCCACGTATAAAACATTTTATAAAGATTTTCCTTATATGCAGTAGCCATTGTCAGTTTATAATTCCTATCCCAAAGTTTTTGCCATTTATCTAATTCTATAGTATAGCCAAAGTTTTTTGCCCATACTATCATTGTTTCTTTTACTTGTTCATCTTCCATTTTAAAGCTTAATAGATAATTATATATTTTTCTTACCAGTTTTGCATCTGTCCCTAATAACATCTTATCAAGTGTTGTTGGTTCTTTATAAAAACCCCATGTTTTCGCATCTTTCTCGTATCTCGATTGTATTTGCAAGTGTGGCCACCAAGCTAAATCCACCCCTTGGTTTTGTAATTCCTGTCTGGTTTTAAGTTCCCCATTCTCATTTAAAATGTCTTTATAGGATACAATTTTTCCAAGTTAACAACATTTGGATGTATCAATGCTTCCATTGTAGAAAGCCAGACTGGTATTTTCCTATAGTTTTGTAATTTAATTTTTTCTCCTGTGCGCTGCTTGGAGAGTCCAAGCATGGGTTAAATCCGTCTGATTGGCCAGAGACTGAGTTGCAAAATCTTTGGCCACGCCTCTTCCGCCCAGCTGAGCTCCAGTTTGTCAACTCCAGTTTTTCAACTCAGTCGGCCTAGAGAGACACAAAAATTATTTTTCCCTGTTGAAATTTGGCGAAACGATCAGAGGCTTGGATTTTCCGGCAGAGCAATTTCACGCTCCAGCTTTCTCGCTGGAGCGCCACGGCGGACGCAGCTTGGATTCCGTGCGGCATCGGCCAGGAGGTTGAAGCTCCATTGCCGCGTCACTAAGGAGCGAAAGCAGAGCCAGCAGCCGGTCGCTCATTTCTTAGCCCCTGCAGGCTGGAAAGCGAGGGCTCAACTCCTTTTGAATCCGAGCTGAGACAGACCGAGGCTTCGGTCTGCAGTGAGCACAGGCTGCCTACTTTTGCGCTTTGCAAACCGTGTTGCTGGTTTTGCGCTATTCGTTTAATTGCGGCGCTTGTAACCGTGTTGTTGGTTTGGCGCCTTTTTTTGCTGCTGCTGATTGATTGTGCTCACAAACTGTGTTGTCGGTTTGGCGCCAATTTCCCTGCTTGGACTGCACAGTGAGTATCGCGGATTTCCTCGGTCAGCTTGCCAGCCCTTCCAGGGACATTATCCAGACTTATTATTATTTCAAAGGGGCTCCTTCCCTGGCTTGGGATTTGCTCCAGATTTTGATTCTGGCTAGCAGCTGCAAGATAGCAGGTGCGGTTCGAGCCTTCCAAAATGGCGGACCAATCCAGTTCTCACAGCAGCAATTCAGCTGACTCTTCTCCCAGACAGCAGAGATCAGAGGCTTCTGATCCCAAAAGGGCAAGGTCAGTTTCTAAAGGGCCTTCTACCAGGGCCAAGGCTAGAGATTCGAGGACAACCTTATCAGCCTCTGAGAAAGATGCCAAGAGAAGGCAAAAAGCCTTGGAAAAACAATTTTCAAAGGCCCAGAAACAGGCAGAAGCAGCTAAGGCACCAAGAATCCCAGTGGGTAGGACTGAGGCTCACATTTCCTTGGAGAAGGAATTACCCTCTCAGACCCTGCAGGAGAACCAGCTAAACTGGTGGTCTAATGTTAACACCGGGCTGCAAACCTTTCAGGCAACCTCTTACAAGGATTTTGTTCCCCTCTCCTGCCTGACATCAGCAGGATTGGAGCCTACCTCGGGTACCAGGCCTTCTGTTCCATCTGCTACCTTTACTCCTACAGCGGCAGGGCTCCGTCCTGAGGAGGATTTGAGCCCTGGTTTTTCTCAAGAGCTTGACAACCCTATAATAATAATAACAACAACAGAGTTGGAAGGGACCTTGGAGGTCTTCTAGTCCAACCCCCTGCCTAGGCAGGAAACCCTACACTACTTCAGACAAATGGTTATCCAACATCATCTTAAAAACTTCCAGTGTTGGAGCATTCACAACTTCTGGAGGCAGGCTGTTCCACGGATTAATTGTTCTAACTGTCAGGAAATTTCTCCTTAGTTCTAAGTTACTTCTCTCCTTGTTTAGTTTCCACCCATTGCTTCTTGTTCTACCCTCAGGTGCTTTGGAGAATAGTTTGACTCCCTCTTCTTTGTGGCAACCCCTGAGATATTGGAACACTGCTATCATGTCTCCCCTAGTCCTTATTTTCATTAAACTAGACATACCCAGTTCCTGCAACCGTTCTTCATATGTTTTAGCCTCCAGTCCTCTAATCATCTTTGTTGCTCTTCTCTGCACTCTCTCCAGAGTCTCAACATCCTTTCTACATCGTGGCGACCAAAACTGAATGCAGTATTCCAAGTGTGGCCTTACCAAGGCATTATAAAGTGGTATTATTACTTCACGTGATCTTGATTCTATCCCTCTGTTAATGCAGCCTAGAACTGTGTTGGCTTTTTTGGCAGCTGCTGCACACTGCTGGCTCATATTTAAATGGTTGTCCACTAGGACTCCAAGATCCCTCTCACAGTTACTACTGTTGAGCAAGGTACCACATATACTGTACCTGTGCATTTTGTTTTTCTTGCCTAAATGTAGAATCTTACTTTTTTCACCATTGAATTTCATTTTTTTTTGATAGCGCCCAATGTTCAAGTCTGTCAAGATCCTTCTGTATCTTGAGCCTATCTTCTGGAGAGTTGGCTATTCCTGCCAGTTTGGTGTCATCTACAAATTTGATGAGTTCCCCATCTATCCCCTCTTCCAAGTCATTGATGAAGATGTTGAAGAGTACTGGGCCTAAAACAGAGCCTTGGGGTACTCCACTGCATACTTCCCTCCATGTAGATGCAGTTCCATTGAGCACTACACGTTGAGTGCGGTTGGTTAGCCAGTTTTGAATCCATCTGGTGGTGTTGCTGTCCATCCCACATTTTTCTGCTTCGAAACACAGCTGTAAAACAAGTATTACACTGAACTAAGCCAGTCATTTTGAAATGAAATAAAATCACAATCTCAAGCACACTAACCCTGAATGTATTATTACTATTTTTGGTTTATAGTTACCGTATTTTTCGGAGTATAAGACGCACCAGAGTATAAGACGCACCTTAGTTTTGGGGGAGGAAAACAAGGAAAAAAGGCCTCTGCCTCCCAGCAATTTGCCAAACAGCAAACAGCACAGATGATATACACTGTTTGCTGTGTATTTCTGTACATGTGTGCCTGACCCATAGAAATAGCAAAGAATTGGAGAAATGTACATTATGCCAGAAAGTTTTCTTTAAAAAAAATTTTTTTTAATTAAATACACAAAACTATACAACATTACAACACTGACATACACAACAACAAATAAACATTTTGGGCTTTTCTGTTTAGCCCCTAACTCCAATAAGCTATCCTCGGAGCTTTACATAATTGTAGTTACATTTTTTTACCATAATAAACAACTATATCCGTATTATCTATATAGCCTTTTAAATCTATAGTTTTTACATATATTACATTTAATGAATTTTTGCACACTAATATCTTATATTATTCAGAGTTGACAGATATACATCATATTTTATGCATTCCTTCTTTTTCTTAACCAATCATAAAATTTGTTCCATATTATATAAAAATCGGATTCTTGTTTATCCTTTAATTCCTTTGTTAATTTGTCCATCTCTGCACAGTCCATTATCTTTCTAATTATGTCCTCCTCTGTAGGTGTTTCACTGTTTTTCCAGAACTGCGTGTATATAATCCTAGCTGCCGTTAGAATGTGAATAGTAATGTATTGGGTATCTTTATTAACTCTTGGTTCAATGATGCCTAACAAGAAAAACTTGGGTTTATTAGAAAATTCTTCCTGGGTTATTTCTTTAATCCACTTCCCTATAATGGCCCAATAACTCTTAGCTTTCTTACAGGTCCACCAGGTATGATAGTATGTGCCTATTTCTTTTTTGCATTTCCAACATAAGGCAGATGAATTCTGCGAAATCTTTGCAATTCTTGTCGGTGGAAGGTGCCACCTATAAAACATTTTGCACTGGTTCTCCTTGAAGGCCACTGACATTGTCATCTGCCAATTTGTCATCCAAATTTCTTCACATTTATCTAAATCTATCGAATATCCAAAGTTTTTGGCCCATCTCAGCATTGGTTCTTTTACTATCTCCTCTTCTAATTTATATTTTATTAAAAATTTATAAATTTTTCCAATCAAATTATCTTCCGGTCCCAGAAATGTATTTTAAAATGTATTCTTTGCTGTGAACTTTCTTGAACTTTCAACTGGGTGGAGAAACCCACGGGACTTCATATTCGGGTTTCTCCCAGATGTGCCAACATGGCTCTGCTAATAAATTGGAACTTTGAGGAATATTTTGCCTCGGAGTCTGATTTAGTTTTGGATGTTATTTGGAACCCTGCCACGGGGGATGACCTACCCTCTTCCGTAACCTGGATTGTCCAGTTGTCCTAGAGAGTTGGTCTCCCTTCTTTTTAAAGTTTTTTATTTATAATACAATTAAAAACAAACAAACAGAAAGAACAAAAAGACATGGACATGACATGATAATCCAGTTTACATATTTCCATCGAGTTACTTCTTTTCCTAAATATACCGTATTTTTCGGAGTATAAGACGCACTGGAGTATAAGACGCACCTTAGTTTTGGGGGAGGAAAACAAGGAAAAAAGGCCTCTGCCTCCAAGCAATTTGCCAAACAGCAAACAGCAGACAGCACAGATGATATACACTGTTTGCTGTGTATTTCTGTGCATGTGTGCCTGACCCATAGAAATAGCAAAGAATTGGAGAAATGTACATTATGCCAGAAAGTTTTCTTAAATGTAGTCACACTAACTCCTCCCAATTATTTAAATAGATCTCCTCCAAGGTAAGTCAGGATTTAACTCTAATACTAAACAGGACACTGTTACATTTCAGACTATACTTGTACAGAGCTGTTAAAATTAATTAAAATTTCTGGAAGTATACATTATTCTCTATTATTTAAAAGAAGATACAATAGCACTGGGCCTCTTCAGAGCAAGCATTTATTTTAAAAAGCTTCTTTATTTTGTTAAGTTGTCTAGAACAATAATAAAGCAGTCTTTAAAAAATAAGTCTAATAATTTGAACATTCTACAGACATTTATAGTTATTCACTTACCCCCTTGCATCCAGTTCAGCAGAAAATAAAAATCTGCGTGTCTCTCCCAGCTATTTGCCTCTTTGCAGCTAGTTTCAGTTTCATTTTAGCTCGTGGCAAATCAGCTGGGGGTCGGGAAGCTGCTAATGACTTGCTTGGCTTAACAGGCTCTTCCGTTTGCTGCAAGCAGGTAAATTGCTGGAAGACAGAGGCCAAAGGGTGGGGGTGGGTGGGTGGGTGCGGCTACATTCGGTATATAAGACACGCCCAAGTTTTCACCCTCTTTTGGGGGGTAAAAAGGTGCGTCTTATACTCCGAAAAATACAGTATATGATTCTCGCGCCATTAGGCGCGCGGGCCGCTACCTTTCTCCTCTTTCTCTCACTCAGACTCACAAGTCTCAGCCAGGAGCCCCACCCACAGCTTCTGTGAATTTAAACTGTAATGGAAGAAGGTGTTTTCCTACCTTTCTTTCTCCTCTTTCTCTCACTCAGACTCACAAGACTCACTCCTGTTGTAGATCTTTATAAATTTCTGCTGGTAGACCATCTGGACCTGGTGTTTTTTTGTCTTTTGATCGCCTCTACTAATTCTACCATTGTTATTCTTTCATTCAACATATTCTTCACCATTTCCGACACTTTTGGTAAGTTGGCTTTTTCCAAGTATTGTGTTATTTTTTCCTCTGGGATTTTTTCATGGTCATATAACTTCTTATAGAACTCCTGAATTATATATTTTTTCTTTTCCATTTGATAGTGTAATGTACCTTCCTCATCCTGCAGCTTATCCATTTCTTCTCTTTCTCCTTCTTCAATTTATAGGCTAGCCATCTTCCAGGTTTGTTAGTGTTTTCAAAAAAAAATGTTTTGCTATTTTTATTTGTTGTGCCAATTCTTCATTTTCCATTATATTTAACTTGTGTTTAATCATCTCCATTTGGTTTTTTAGATTCACCTTTTGTGGTTCTTTTTGTAACTCTGCTTCAAGTCTTTTATATTCTTGTTCTAGAATCTTTTGGTATTGTTTCTTTCTCTTATTTTTCCTCGCTATATGAGTTATAGCTAATCCCCTAATATATGCTTTCGCTGTATCCCACACGTTTTGTAATGAAGTCTCCCCTTTCCTGTTCTCTCTTTTTTTTAAATCCCATTTCTTTTTCCATCATCTGTAAAAATTCTTTATCTTTTAGTATAGATTGATTCAAAGTCCATCTTACTCTTCTCTTTTGTCCCTTCCAACTAATTTTTATTGGATTATGATCAGCCCATATATTTGTTTCTATTTCTATCTCTTGCACACTTGTGCTTAATTCCGACGACATCCAGATCATCTATATTCTAGACCAAGATTGATGTCTGTTAGAGTAAAATGTGTATTGGTTTTTCCCTGGGTTCATTTCTCTCCACGTATCTTGTATACATAGTTCTGTCATTTTAAAAAAGGTTCTGGGTAGAGTCTTATTTTTTTGTTTGTTTTGCTACTTTTATAATCAAGTTTTGTGCCAACTATTGCATTAAAATCTCCTAAGACAAATATTTTCATATTCTGTTTCAAGTATCTTCTTATGGAGTTTTTAATAAAATTCTTCTTGTCCATTATTTGGCACATAGATAGCAACTAAGAGTATCTGTTTTTGTTTTAAGGCCACTTCCACCATCAAGATTCTCCCTTCTTCATCTTTAAAAATTTGATTAGCACTTATTGTTTCTTTAATATATAATGCCACCCCTCTTCTCGTTTGTTGCGATAGCGAGGAAAATAATTTCCCCAGTTTAGGATACTCCAATAATTGCTCTGTTCCTTTGCTCGTTCCTTCTCGCTCTGCTTGTTCTTTTTTCTCAGCTTCACTTTCATCTTGTTGTGTGCACTTTTCTTCTGTAGTTGACACTTCTTGTCCTTTATATTCTATTTCTCCCCTCGCTTCCTGTCCCTCTTCCATGTTAAAATGGTCATAAAATTCCGTTGCTTTGTCCAATGAGTCCAGTCTGTATCATTTTTCATGCCAAGTAACTAGTATTCCATCAGGTATCAGCCATCTGAAATTTACATTGTATTTAATCAACATTGCAGTCAAAAATTGGTATTTATTTTATTTATTTTATTTATTTAATAGATTTGTATGCCGCCCAACTCCCGGAGGACTCTGGGCGGCTAACAGCATATGAAATACAAAATCTAAAAAACAGTTAAAAACAATTAAAAATCAGTAAAAAACACATGCATACTACTTTCATGGGCCGGAGCTTATCCCTGATATTCCCAAGCTCAACGGTCCCATGCCTGACGGAAGAGCCAGGTCTTAATTGCCTTACGGAAGATCAGTAGGGTGGAGGCGGTCCGGATCTCCGGGGGTAGCTAGTTCCAGAGGGCCGGAGCTGCCACAGATAAGGCTCTTCCCCGTGGACCCGCCAGCCGACATTGTCTGGCTGACGGGACCTGGAGAAGACCGACTCTGTGGGATCTCACTGGTCGAAGGGAGCTGTGCGGTAGGAGGCGGTCTCGAAGGTAACCTGGTTCTGAGCCATGTAGGGCTTTAAAGGTAATAACCAACACCTTGAATTGTGCCCGGAGACCAATGGGAAGCCAGTGCAGCTCGCGGAGAATAGGTGTAATATGGGTGTACCTAGGTACACCCATGATAGCTCGCGCGGCTGCGTTCTGGACTAATTGTAGTCTCCAAACACTCTTCAAGGGTAACCCCATGTAGAGCGTGTTGCAGTAATCTAACCGTGAGGTGACAAGGGCATGATTGACTGTAAGGAGAGCATCCCGATCCAAGTAGGGCCATAATTTGTGCACAAGACGAACTTGTGCAAAGGTCCCCCTGGCCACAGCTGTCAGATGTTGTTCTAATTTCAGCTGTGGGTCTAGGAGGACACCCAAATTACGGACCCGCTCTGAGGGGGACAATTTCTCCACCCCCCCCCAAGAGTCAGGGATGGACAGTTTACCTCATCCTTGGGAGGCAGTACTCACAGCCATTCGGTCTTGTCTCGGTTGAGTCTGAGTCTGTTGACTCCCATCCAGACCCTCACAGCTTCCAGACACCGGCCCATCACATCTACTGCTTCACTGAATTGACGCGGGGTGGAGATGTATAACTGGGTATCATCTGCATATTGTTGATACCTCAACCCGAATCGGCGGATAACCTCACCCAGTGGTTTCATGTAGATATTGAAAAGGAGGGGAGAGAGAACCGAGCCCTGAGGCACCCCGCAAACGAGGGGCCTAGGGGTCGATCTCTGTCCCCCTACTAACACCGACTGGGACCGACCAGAGAGATAGGAGAACCACCGTAAAACGTTATTTCATCCAATAACCGTAGGAGTTGGAGCGCCACCACTTTCTCAACAACCTTTCCTACAAAAGGTAGGTTGGAGACTGGATGAAAGTTTTTTAAATCAGCTGGATCCAAGGACAGCTTCTTGAGGAGGGGTTGAACCACCGCCTCCTTCAAAGGTTGTGGTAAAGACCCCTCGCTCAAAGAAGCATTGGCTTAATGCCTGGAGCCAGCCTCGTGACACCTCCCTGGTGGCCGAAACCAACCAGGAGGGACACGGGTCCAATAAACAAGTGGAGGAGCTCATAGCTCCTATTGCCTTGTCCACGTCCTCAGGAGTCACGGACTCAAAACTCGTCCCAAATAACTGGACTAAGACCTGCCCCTGTTGTCTCGGTCGAAACTGCCCAATCAGAGTCCAGGTCCATTCGAATCTGAGCAACTTTATCCAATAGAAACTGAACAAATTCCTCAGCTCTACCCTGCAGTGGTTCCTACTCACTCCCCACTTTAAGGAGGGAGCGAGTCACCCTAAAGAGGGCGGCTGGGCGAGAGTCTGCCGATGCAATAAGTGCGGAAAAATGTGAACATTTTGCCGCCCTTATCACCACTAGATAAGTCCTAATAAAGGCTCTTAGTAGTGTTCGGTCGGATTCGGACTTACTGGATCTCCACCGTCGCTCCAGACGTCTCTTATGGCGTTTCATCTCCCGGAGCTCCTCCGTAAACCAAGGAGCCTTCCTGGATCCACTGCCATTGAGAGGTCGCAAAGGCACAATCCGATCTGAAGCTCCAGCTGCCTCCCTGTTCCAGGCAGCAACTAGGGACTCAGATGGATTATGGACGAGGGATTCAGGTATCTCCCCAAGCTCCCTCTGAAACCCTACTGGGTCCATTAGGCGCCTGGGGTGGAACCATTTAATAGGCTCCGCCTCCCTGCGATGGAGGAGTGGTGCCATAAAGTCTAACCTCAGTAGAGAATGATCTGACCACGACAAGGGAGAAATGACTATACCCCTTAATTTCAGATCATCATTCCACTGCCCCGAGAGAAAAACTAGGTCGAGTGTGTGACCCCCGCTATGACCCTGAACTACTTGGGTCAGGTCCATGGTTGTCATGGAAGCCATGAACTCCTGAGCCGCATCAGAGGCTTCGCCCAGCGATGGCAGGTTAAAGTCCCCCAGGACCATAAGCCTGGGGAACTCCACCGCCAGTCCGGCTACCGCCTCTAGCAGCACAGGCAGGGCTGTTTTAACGTAGCTGGGAGGCAGGTACGTTAACAACAAGCCCACCTGAACCCCTGAGTCCAATTTCACAAGGAGGGGCTTACACCCAACAATCTCTGGGGCAGGGATCCTACGGGTAAGAAGACTCTGGCGTGTTATCATTGCCACTCCTCCACCCCTTCCCTGAGGTCGCGGCTGATGTAATACCTGAAACCCATCCGGGCACATCTCAGAAAGGGGAACACCCCGCTCTGGGCCCAGCCAGGTCTCGGTAATGAATGCCAGGTCTGCTCTCTCTTCCAGGATTAAATCCCGAATGAGAAGAGCTTTGTTGACAACAGACCTGGCATTAAGCAACAGCAGCCTGAGCCCAGGGCCCTGATATCCCAAGTCACCAGGAACTCGAGTTGAGCTAGATGAACTATAATCAGAGGGGCCGGAACAAGTAATCGCTTGGAGACAGCGAGTTCTAGTTCCCCGAGAGCGGCCTACCCCTCGGCTCCCGCCATATCTACCCCTCCCCGTTATGACCGTTATACTCCGGCTCCCTACTCCCCCGGAGATCCCCCCTCCTCCCCCACTGGTCTCCCTCTCCCTCTCCAGGCCATACATCCCATTCATACCGGGTCGAGGAGCGTGATCGGGCCCCCATCTGCTTCTGTTTACACACTCAGCAGAGGGGCCCAGTCCGTTATCCCCGACTCCCCCATTCTTCTACTATCTTTTCAACCATACAACCATACATCCCCAAACAAACAATTCAATTGTGACCATCTACCCAATCTGTAAAACCATCCACACTTCAGCTACACAGCTATACCCACCACCCCCGAGGTAGAAAAATTAAAAAACAGTGAAAAATTAATGCAGGGATATAATACAAACATATATGGTGGTCTCCCAATCAGACCAGGTTTGTCTATTCGTTGAATGGTCGTAGTTGCCTCCACAGTCAAAATAGACAAGGACAGTGTCACCAGCCGAGCGTGCAAAGTCCCACCAAGGGGTAAGCTAACACTGGTCAAAAGAGGCCACCTGGGGGGAATGACGTCCAAGTAATCACAGCTCTCCCCCCACAGAACTCTGCAGAGGCTCGCACATAAAGTCAGAGGGTAACGGTCTTACTGCTCTATTTCTCCATTTCTCCCCATTCCCATTCGCCATAGTTGTAGAAATAGCAGAGGGAGAAGATTTCTTACTCTCTTAGGGATCTGTTTCAAGACTACCAATTGTTTCCCCTTATGTTGTAATGGTTCGTCTCTTGCCTTATTAAGTATTTCGTCTCATCGATTTTTTCACAAATCTCACATGTACTTCTCTTGGAAGGTTGTGCCTCCTCGCGTAATTCGTGTGTATTCTAAAAATTTCATCTATCTCTGCCTCCATCTCCTGCCTATCCATCCCTAGCGCCTTTGCCAACAACTCTTTCATTGTGTCTGCTAAGTCTTCCCCTTTCTCCTCTTCTATATTCTGAAATCTTAGATAGTGGGCTGCTTTTTCTGTTTCCAACATTATCACGGTGTTTTCTAGCTCTTTGTTTGCTTGTGTCAATTTATAATTTATGTCATCAACTTTTTTCTCTGCTTGTTCTGATTTCTCCTCCATTTTCTGAATCCTTTGCTCATTTTTTGTTATCATTTGCTGAAAGTTCTCAAATTTTTCATCCATATTTTGAATTTTTTCTTTCATCACTCCCATATCGTTTCTCACTTCCCCTATATCTTTATCTCATTATGATTTTTTGTTGCAGCGACTGAAACATCGCCTGCATTTCCTTTTGGAATGTATTTGATTTCTCCAGCTGTAGCATGCTCTCTATTGACCTCTGATTGGATGGACTTGAGGCTGATGATGGTGTAGAACAGAGGTCTTCAAACTTGGCAACTTTAAGACTTGTGGACTTCAACTCCCAGAATTCTCCAGCCAGCTATGCTGGCTGGAGAATTCTGGAAGTTGAAGTCCACAAGTCTTAAAGTTGCTGAGTTTGAAGACCTCTGGTGTAGAAGATGCCTTCTTCCCTATTTTAGTTAAATTTGAGGTGCTTGTCATCTTGACCGCTAATATTAATCCCTTCTTTTATAAGCTCGCAGCAGGTACACTCACCAATCCTACTAACAGCCAAGGGATAGCCAACCAAAGACTAACCACAAACAGCACCCCAACACTTCAATATTCCACGTATCAAATTAAAAAAAAGACCATATCACAAATCCAATTCCCTCAAATTCAATCAATCTTTAGTATCTCAGTCAGTTAAGTTTACAATCCACAAGGCCTGCTGTATCCCCAGTCTTTAGTTTTTCAATATTCCAATAGTCCACAAGGTCAATCCACACAGGCCATTCTTTATAAAGAGGATCCAAGAATAAAAAGGGAAAGAAGAAAAATATTTATCCTTAGGAATATCTTTTATACTGTCTTCTCTTCCATCAATTAGTATTTGTAATCCACAAGGCCCGCTGTGTCCCCAGTCTTTAATACTCCAATGTTCCAAAATGTCAGGCTAAACCCAAAATCATCTTCCCACGTTCTACAAATTTTTGTCTCTCCACTTTTTCCGTCAGTCAGTCAAAAGTATTTATAATCCACAAAGATTCAGAAGGAGTTCTTCTCTATAGCTGCCACCTATCTCGCTTTTCCCACGTTGGTTTTGAAAACAAACTCTGTCTTCAATCTATTTCTAAACACCAGGTGCATCAGTTCTCAAAACAAAGTATTTTCAGTCTCTTATCTAGCTTAGTCACTTCCAAAATATTTCTTTTATATACTGTCGTTGGCTAGTAGGTGTCACCGTTACTCTCTTTTTCCCTTTCCACTGTGAGTTTAAGGGTCAAGACAGAGAGGAAAAACTTTTGCTTATTATAGCCAAAAGCATAGGGAAAATAACTCAGTAAAAATGCATATTATCCATATCCATCTCTTAGGTCAGTGATGGCGAACCTTTTTCGTCTATAGCGTGCATGTGGCCACACCCATAATGCAATGCCCTCCCCCGCACATGCGCACAACCCCTGCGGTGCCCCCCCCACGCATGCGCACAGGCCTCACTGAAGCCTCCGGACTTCCAGTAGGCCCGTTCTGCTGTTTTTCGCTCTCCCCAGGGCTCAGGAGGCTTTCTTGAAGCCTGGGGAGAGCGAAAACGAACGAAAAGAAGGCCAAATATCAGCTGGCCAGTGCGCACATGCGCACTGGAGCTGACATAGGGCAACGCCTCGCGTGCCCTCAGATATGGCTCTGTGTGCCACCTGTGGCACGCGTGCCATAGGTCCGCCATCACTGCCTTAGGTAGTACTTATCTTGTTAAAATACTCAGTCCAGTCTTTCTCTTCCCATTTTAAAAATAATTTTTCCTTTGCTTCTCTTTCTATTCCGGCGGATGTGTAATCAGCTCAAAACTTTCACTCGTCGCTTTCCTTTGGAGGGGGAAAAACAATTCCCTCCCTCCTCCTCTCTGGAGTCCCTCTTCTCAAAAGTACTTTTGGGGAACTTAACTTAATTCTGCGTAGAAATTAGGCAATCCTTACCCAGATCCAGTACACTGTTTCCCTTTCCGCTTTCTATGTGCTTTCTTTGTTCCGGCTGTCACAGCTCCGGTTCAGCCATTAATGGCCGTCGTCTTCTCCGCCTGTCAGGAAGATTTCTCCGGATCGAGCAAAGTGGACTGCCGTCCACTTGCAATCTACGGAGGGCCCTTCCTATTTTCGTCACCCCTGCAAGGTGACTTTGGCTCCGAAGAGCCTCCAGGCAGGCAGAACTCGGTTGGGCTCCGCGGAGCTCTGCTCGCCACAACCGTCTCGCTGTGATGTCAGCGCGGATCTTCCTCGCTTCAGTTTATTTTCCTAGTCACACACTTATATGTATGATCTGGGCCAGATTTGAATCCTTTAATTGTCATTTTTTAAAAATGTACCACTAATTATTTTCTCTTTTGTCCCCTCACTCTTCTTGTAGATATTTGTGGAGTTCACATCTGTCTTTGACTGTCAGAAGGCCATGCAAGGCCTCACTGGACGCAAGTTTGCAAACCGGGTTGTTGTGACCAAGTACTGCGATCCTGACTCCTATCATCGCCGTGACTTCTGGTAGCTCAGCCCTTGAAACCAGCCTTGAGGGGTTTTTGTGGAGACAGGGGCAATTCACTGGCCAGAGAGACTCCTTTAGCAGCATAGCCTGTTTATATTTTATGGCCAAAATCTGTATCCCCCCCCCTTTCCATTTATCCCAGTTCCTTCCTTTTCTAAACCTACCATCAGCCCACCCACCCATGCCCCTACTGGTTTCCCAATGATGGCTACTCTGTAGTAGAAATGTTGTCTTATCCCATATTTCCCTTCCCTCCTTTCTCTGTGATGCTTCAGATTTTTTGCTAAAAGGTGTTTTGCTGTCAAAACAGTGGGCCTGTTTTTGTTGTATTTTCCTTTCTTCTATGCCGTGTGTATGGACAACTATTTCTCTAGTGTTGTCTCATAATTAAACATTTTTTTTCCAATTCCCTAGTGTCATTGGGGCAACTTCAATTTTCAATCTGATTGTAAACTAAGATGGTTTAACATGCTTTTCAAAGGGAAATTTATCAACAAAAATGCTAACAGTATCAAAACCTATCAGTAACGTATGGGTAATCCTTAATTATGGTAATTTGGATCAGAATTTGTTGCTAAATGACATAAAATGCAATGTCACATGACTGCCACTTAATTCTGGCACTTCTGTTAGCTGGCATTAAGTGCAACATCAGGTGATCACCATTTGCAACTTCCTGCTGGGTTCCCCATTGACTTTGTCAGAAACTGGCAGTGAAGATTGCAAATGGCAATCATGTTACCATAGGAGGTTGCAATGTCATAATTGCAAGTCAGGCACCAAGCACCTGGATCATGATCACATGATCGTGGGGATGCTCTGAGGGCTGCAATTATGAGAACCAGTTGTAAGTAACATGTGCAACCTGGTCGCTGAATAAATGATCATTAAAGGATATTTTTAATATTTTTAACTAGGCTATCTACCATCTTTGAGTTCTGCCTTAAGAATTCTGCACACTTTCTGTAATGTAGAAATTTATTTATTTATTTATTTATTTTGGTATTCTTATATGCCGCCCAACTCCCGAAGGACTCAGGGCGGCGTACAACAGAGAAAAATACAAGAATGACCAAATATTAAATATTAATTAAAAACAAATTTAAAAATTTAAAAAACACAATATAAAAAAACATCGAAACAACCATTCAACAACCATACATACTTGGGGGTGAGCTCGAGTGGATTAAGCTCTACCCCCAGTCTGCAGGAAAAGCCATGTCTTAACGGCTTTTCGGAAGGCCAGCAGAGTGGGGATAGTTCGGGTCTCTGGGGGAAGTTGGTTCCAGAGCGCGGGGCCAGCCACAGAGAAGGCTCTCCCCCTAGGGCCCGCCAGCCGGCATTGCTTGGCCGACGGGACCTGGAGGAGGCCAACTCTGTGGGCCCTAACCGGTTGAAGGGAAGTATGAGGCAGAATGCGGTCCCGGAGATAGCCTGGTCAAATTGGCAAATCTGTGACTACAGATTTCTCAGATGGTGTTTTTGTGGGACTATGTTTGGGTGCAAATAGCTTGTATTCCTTAGGTCAATGCAGTGTTGTATTTGTAGAAGATGTTGCACAGGCATCAGTTCCATTGGTTTAAAGTGCAGGAGGCTGAGCTTTTGGTAACCTTGAGCTGAATGAAATGCCAGTACGTGGTACTCTGGATCTATAAACTTTCCAAAAATCTTCATTTTCATTCAACTCCTTTCCACAAAACTATTTCTTCCCCTTAAGAGGTACAGGTGCATACTTAAGACTGGTCAATTCATGCTGAGAACTTTATCCTGAGGAATTGTTGAATAGGCCTTCCAACATTTCTATGGCAATACTTCACTGCCTAATATAACGGTTGCCCATCTCAATGACTAGCAATAGAAATAATGAAATTAGCATGATCTCTTACATAATCTGTTCAGGTTGCAAGGATTAAACTATATTTGCTTCAGAATTTGTGGTTACTTTATTACTGAATTCTGATTTATTTAGCAACACACCACTATAGTTTATGTAAGGCTTTTCTAAAACTTGCCTCAGCTAAAAAAAATTGAGCTTAGAGCTTGTTCACAAAACTTAAATAGGATAGTAAATTAAAGCTTATAATGCTCAGTGGAATTTAGTAATGTGTTGGAATGTGTACAACTGCAGCATGACCCTTGAAAATTCTCAACAGGGCCTGGTGCAAACATTTGCAATTACTCTGCTTCCAAAATACCAAAGCTTACATATGAAGTAACTAGTAACTAATATTAATAACTAATTAAAAACCCAGTTGACCTTTCTCAGTATTTGCAATTTTTTAAATTAATGAACTACTGAATTTAGTCAGCCTGATGAAGTGTGTGCTCATATTGATATTAGGAAACTTATTTTAAATTCACCTTAATGGGGAATTTCATGTTGCTATGATTATTTCAAAGTGCCTTTACTGAGTTTGGCTTTACTTCTGTGAACATAGAAATGGGAAAACAGCAAAATAGCTTCCATAGCTTCTTGATTTTATACTCTAACATCTGGTATTGCTATAAGGCAAGCTACTTAGATCTGTTATTGGATAGACTTTATATAATCATATAAATTTATTTTCTAACATGTATTACAAGTACATCCACAAATAGTATATTGTAGGTAATTGCTTAAAACTAGGAGTAGATTAGTATGGACAGATAACTCTTACTCCAATTTTAAGGAGAAAACACAAGTTTTCTTGAACATAAGTTTCAAACAGGAAAGCTAGGCTAGTTGATCAGCTGAGAATTATGGGTGGGCAAATATGTTTCTTGCTGCAGAGTAACAAAGTAATGGGAAATGCTTACATTTTAAGGCCTGGGACTGCTATAAAGTAACAGCACATTAAAACTGTAAATATCTAAAGCAATGGAATTTTAACATGCATTTTCTTTTCTTAAATATATTTTACTAGCTGGATACCCATGCTTCACTACGAAACTATGTGATGGGGCTTGATAAATTTACACTTAAAGCTTGAAAATTAATGAGTAGTTAAAAAAAGTGACTGTATTATTTCATTAGAGACCTTAAACTAAGTTTCTGTTACAGATGAAGACATTATTGTAAGTGTAACAACAATGAAATAGATGGGCTTAAGGCCTTTAATCCCAGCAGCAATCATGGCTGTTTTGTCTATGTAGCCAGGCCACTAAGTTGCATAGCATAGACTTTCAATTCGTCCCTCAGATGAATTGCTGAGGACCTCCCTGTAAACAACATTCCTGGTTTTGCTGTCTGGCTGGAGGATGACCAGGCTGTCAGGTGAACTGACTCTGGAGCATGCCACATAGAACTGGCCATGAGAGAAACAGTCACTCGTGAGATGCACACCAGCCACTTTCAAAGTCTGTCCCTGTGCCTTATTCATGGTGATGGCGTAGCAAACCTTAACGGGAAATTGTAGACGTTTGAACTCAAAGTGGTAGTCTGATGGGATCAGAGGAATTCGGGGTATGAAAACGGTTTCTCCCTGATTGACGCTTGTGAAAATCGTGGCTTCGATTATGTGTTTGTACAGAGTCTTAACCTGAAGCCTGGTGCCATTGCAGTTTCGGAAGGCTTATATTGCGTAACAGCATGATTGGAGCGCCAACCTTGAGGTAGAGGACATGAGGTGGTAATCCTGGTGGGTTGAGAGTGTGCAAGAACTCCACAGGGTAATGTACAGCATCCCTGATCTCCATTACTGAGTCCACAGATTCATACTTCATATGCTCAGTGGACAACTTTTCCAGCAGAAAGTTGTTGATGCTGTTGGCTGAGTCATTTGTTGGAGTGAGAATAGCTCTTTCCCTCAGCCATGAACCGCAATCCACTCCAGCCTGATGAATGTTGGGGTATATTCTGTCAGTCAAGCGGATCAGATCTGTCACAACATCGCAAAGGTTACTCGGAATAGTTATTCTTCCCTCCTCTTCCAAAAGGTTGCCATCACCAATATCAAGTAATAATTTAGAAAACTGTTCTGCCCTCAAATCACATTGAAGGTGGACACGCATGTTAACTGTCAAGGTCAGGACTTTGACTTTAGGCCATAAGATGGATGACTTGAGACAGGCCTTGACTTCATCTGCACGTGTCCCTCGTGGCACAACAGGCAAAGTCTGTCTGAAGTCACCAGCCAAAAGCATCGTAACTCCACCCATAAGGCGGTTGCTGCCCCTAATGTCCTGGAGCATCCTGTTTACAGCCTCAAGACCTCCTTTGTGAGTCATGGTGCACTCATCCCACACGATAAGTTTGGCTTCTCGAAGCACCTGGGCCATGTCACTCTGCTTAGAGATGTTACAAAGTGCAGACTCGGAATGATTCAGGTTGAGAGGTAACTTGAAGGCAGAGTGAGCCGTCTTGCCTCCGTCAATCAAGGTAGCTGCTATTCCTGAGGAAGCAACGGCTAGGGCGATATTCCTTCTGCTTCTAATTTTGGCCAGCAAGAGGGGGGGCGGAGCCAACGTCTTGGCAGCACGGACGTTTCCCCGGACATCTCTGTGGGAAACGCTGAACCCCAGCTGACTGGGGGTCCAGATCCGGACCAGAGCCACTTCGGAGGAGTGGGGAAGAAGAGCACCGTACAGCGAACCGGGGGGGGTGTCACAGACCCCCCAGGAAGCTGTAAATTGCTCCCCCGCCGTCAGCTGAAGGGAGGCGCAAAATCGCCATTAGTCAAGATGGCAAGCGCTACAGGATGAAGAGAGGTTTGAAGTGAAGTCATCTGGGTGAGAAAGTTTTGGATAATTTCAAATTTTTGAGAACTGGTCTGAGAGGAAATAGCTGGTTTGGCGATTGGGGACATTTAGGAATGGAAAGTTGTTTGAAAAGCCGCTGAGAAGGGGAGCGGTCATCTTAGCCGCCCCTGGACTGCAATTTAGCGGCGGGAAAAGCGGTACGGCTAAAAAATTTTTTTTTTATTTTGATTGTGGGAAGAACTGAAGAAAAGTGATTTTTAAAGTGGAATTGACACCAGAGCTAAGTGCCTGTAATAGTTTGATTGGACTATTGATTTATTGCTGTTCTCTCGAAGCTTTTTTCTGTTTTTGCTTTTTGTTTTTTTTTCCTCTTGCCAAAATAAGCTGGATTGTTAGAAGTAATAAATGAGTTACAGTGCCATCTAGTGGCTAAAACGGATACATAACCTTGAAAAGACAGCTGGAACTTTTGTTTATTCAATAAGCTACTTTTTATCTGTTTCTGTCTGGGAAGAGAGAAAGTGTTCTTTTGAAGATTATAGGTTGTTTTGACTTGGTCTATTTCTTTTTTCCCCCTCCTCACTCTTTTGTTTGGGAACAGAATATTTTCTTTTGCCTTTTGAACTTTGTGGTGAGCCTGAAGTATAATAGATCTATTTTTTTTCATCTTAGCTATTTTTTTTTCCTATGGAGTGACAAGTGGATTGACTATTTTCTTTTTAATTTTTATCTTTGGGATTCTCTTCTTTTCATTGGTACTCTTTGGCCCTATTAATTTTATTTTTCCTTTTTTTTGTTTTTGGAATAGTCTTTTCCCTTCTGTTTTATTGGCATTTTCAATTTTTTTTTCAATAACATGAAAGTGAATGTGGATTATTTTTATTTTTATTTATTCATTTTTTGCTCTATATTTCTGGATTTTTGAATTTTGTGCGCTTTTTCTTTTTATTCCTCTTTTTGGCTTTTATATTGGTTCATATAAGATTTACAAAGAAAGCGCGGAGAACAGAGATACTACAAAAACTGAGGAATACTACAATTAAACATAAAGATAAAGAGATTGCAGCATTGAAACAAGTTCCTAGAAGAGTTAGAGACCTAAGAAGAGATTATCAATTTTTGACTAAAAAACTGATCGAGAGAAGAGTAAACTTTAGATGGCTGATACCGGAAGGGATAATGGTGGTGTGGCATGAGCAGAGACTAAGATTGGATACAGTGGACAAAGCCGAAGTATTTTACAGACAACACTTTGTATACAGTGAGGAAGGATTAAGAGAAAGAGAGGTGAGGCAACAGAAAGAAGCAATAGACGAGATATCAAAACAACAAGCAACCCAACAAGAAGACACACAAGAGAAACTTGAAGGAGCAACAGCCATGGAGGTGAAAGACCAAAGAGAAATGAGGATGACGAGATCGGCTAAGGCATTGAAGTAAAAATAAATATGGAAGAGGAGATTAAGATAATTTAGATGAATATAAATGGATTGAATTTGGCGATAAAAAGGAAAAGAATATTTAATAAATTGATGAAATTACATACGGATATTATTTGTCTACAAGAGATGCATATTAGAAACCGTCACAAAAAATTACTAGAATGTACAAGATTGGGAGATTTATACTCAACATTAGTAGATCAAAGTAAAAAAGGAGTGGTGTTATATATACAAAAATAAATAAATTCGAGATGTATTTATACAGATGAAGATGGAAGAATTTTGATGGTGGAAATACTGATGAATAACCAAAAAATATTATTAGTGGCAATTTATGCACCGAATGAAAATCAAGATAAATTTTATACAAAATTACACCAAAAAATAAATGAATTAGAATACGAAACTATATGTATGATGGGAGATTTCAATGCAATAGCGCAAGTTGATTTGGACTATAAAACCTCAAAAAAGAACAAAAGACAAAGGAAGAAATTACCAGAATCTTTCTTTACTATGGTAGAGGAATTGAATATATTTGATGCATGGAGAGAGAAATTTCCAAGAGAAAAGCAATATACTTTCTACTCGTCTAGACACATGTCTTGGTCAAGGATAGATATGTTATGGATGTCCTTAGACTTGTTAGCTAATGTACAATATATAAACATTGAAATGGGTACGTGGGCTGACCATAACCCGATAACAGTTACTTGGAAAGGACGAAAGAAACGAACTAGGTGGACTTTAAATCAAGAAACATTAAAAGATAAAGAATTTCAACATTTTATAGAAAAAGAAATGAAATTCTTCTTTAAATAAAATAAAAAGCGATGTTTCATTACAAATTGTATGGGATACAGCCAAAGCTTTTCTTAGAGGACTAGTTATGACTTATATGGCTAAAAGAAATAAACAAAGAAGAGAAATACAGAGAAAAATAGAAGAGGAAAGTAAGGATTTGGAGAAGAAACTTCAGTAAGATACAAAAAATAAAAAGATTAAAACAATGATGGATTTAAAGAGACATGAATTGAACATGATAGAGAATGAAGATGTGGCAAGAAAGCTAAAAATTTCTAAACAATTTTTTTTGAAAACACAAATAAACCAGGAAGATGGCTTGCCTATAAGATGAAAAAGGAAAAAGGAAAGAAATGGATAAAGCAATTGGAAGACATTGATGGAAACATTCAACATCGAGATGAGGAAAAAAGAACAATTGCTTGGACATATTACAAAGATTTATATAAACAGGAAAGAATTGAGAATAGAAAAATAGAACAATATTTGGATGGAATGGATCTTCCGAAAATACCAGAAAGATATAAAAATTTATTAGAGGAGAAAATAACAATGATGGAGTTAAATGCGGCAATTAATAGACAAAAAAATGGTAAAGCGCCTGGTCCAGATGGACTACCTGCAGAAGTATACAGAATATTTGAAGAAACATTTGGAATTGTAATGTTAGAACTTTATAATGAGTTAATATTGAAAGCTAGAATACCAGACTCTTGGACAGAAGCATTTATTACTTTAATACCGAAAGAAGGAACTGATCTACAAAAAGTTAAAAATTATAGACCCATTTCGTTGTTGAATGCAGACTATAAGATATTTGCTTCGACTTCCGCCTGGCTCCGCAGGCATCGAGGACGCTCCTCGTTGAGCGCCTGTTCCGAGGTCCCGTAAAGCCGCCAGAACAGCTGTCTGGCAGCTTGAAAATCTTCTCCCCCGGATTAGGGGAGAGATGAGAGCCGACAGGTGAGGGTAGAGCCCCCCTAGTGCCCCAGGAGACAATCTGGGGCGCGAAGGGTGAGGGCTCCCCAGGCAGCCTGTCACTTGCTCCAGGACTTCGGACGCCTCCGCTTATGCGGAGCAAGATGCCGCGACCAGCTCTGCTTTCAAGATGGGATTTATAATACTTTGATTCACTGCAGACAGCAGACAGAGAAAAGCAGGAGACTCGAACGGCAAGTACCTTAACTTTAACTCCAATGCTGACTTTCACTTCGGATGTTACAAATTAACTGAGCTAACAAGCAACAAAATGGCGATTGAAGATTCAAAGGGCGTGGAAAGTGAAAGCTAGAAAGTTTCGTTTCATTAGAAGCCCTTTGTATGAAAACGCCTGACTCTGAGGAATTCTTTTTTTCTTTCTCTTTGACTTTGGAATAAAAAAACAAATCTAACTTTAAAACCTAAATGGCTTTAAAACCTGGAAAGACTGTTTTTAACAAAAGATTTGGCCCTTTGTTTGAAAATGTTTGAAAATGCCTGACTTTGATGAACTCTCTCTTCTCTCTCTGATTTTGGATTAAAACAAAAAGTTTAACTTTAAATCTTAAATGGCTTCTAAACCTGGAAGGACTGTTTTTGGCAAGGGACTTGGGTGCCCTCCTGTTTATACTTCAAGAATGCAACCCACTCCTTATTCAACACCCCCACAGACTTTAACATTGGAAAAGTTATCTGAAGCTTTAAAAGTTATGAAGAATGAACTTGTTATGGAATTTAACTTAAAAATTAATGAAATTAATGAAAAAATACAGGCTGTTTTAGAGGAGATGGCTACTCGACACCAGCAATTAAGGAATGATATGATATTTGCATTCAAAGGACTGGTAAGAAATATGGAAATTTTGGAGGAGGATGTGGAAGAGATTAAACAGTCTGTGATAACTTTGGGTGAAGATATAGATAAGACCCAGAATAATATTGAAAATTTTGAAGCTGAGGTGTTAATGATTCAATATAGAAGTATGGAGTTTGCTTTACGACTAAGAGGTGTAAAAGAGAAAAAACAAGAAGATCTAAAGGAAAGGATGGTGGAGGCATTTGTGCATACGTTAGGAATGACAAAAGAGGAACTGGGTATGCAAATTGATAAAATATATCGTGCCAATTCTGGGACTGCCAAACAGAAACATCTGCCAAGAGATATTGTAATATATTTTACTACAAGGGCATTACGTAATGAAATTTTACAGACGACTTCTGAGAACAAGTTTCAGGTAGATGGACAGGAAGTAATGATATTGAAAGAAATTCCTCCCAAAATGTTGAGAGCCAGAAAGGATTATTCCTTTCTGGTGGAAGAATTGAAAAAACAGCAAATACAGTATAGATGGGAGGCTCCAATTGGGATAGCGATGAGACATCTGGAAAAGAGATATCGGCTCAATACGATATTGAAAGCAACTGATTTTTATGTAAAAGTTTTAAAGGCCGATATATCCAAAATTCCAGAGGGAAGAAGAATGAAAGAAGCAATGGAAGATGAGAGAGGAGAGTCGTCGACAGCTGTTCAACTGGGAGGAGCTTTGATGAGTCAAGGTGATTCACAGAACCAGAGAGATGTTCATAATGTGGAAGTAGAGACAGAAGATCAGAGTCAGACTGGAGCAGCGGCTACATGTATTGAAGTATCAAGACAACAACAACTCAAGCTGACAATTCCAAAAATTACCAAGCCACAAAGATCTAAAGTTCGAGTGAGAAGAAGGAATGATTAGAACTTGGTCCTAGCATGGGAAGTTATAGGCCAGATGGAGAGAAGAATAAAAATTGGTATTTTGCAGTAAGAAGATTTACTCATTACTGAGGAAATGACGCTGATGGTTGTGTCCTCTCTTTGCCTTCTTATTCTCTTCTTTTTTTCCCTTTTTTCCCCTATATTTTAAAGATTATATAAATGAAAGACATATAGAGGATTGGTTAATTTTTTTTTCTTTTTGACTACTTTTAAAAGGTTTTGACTTATAGGGATCTAAAGATTTAGAATAATTGTGAAATTAATAGTTTGATATATTGGAATGTTAGGTTATTAATAATTTGTTTGATTTTTAGATTATGTTTAAAAGGTCTTGAGTAATAAGGGGTTAAAGAATTAGAGAAATATTGGCATTAATAATTTGTTAGTCTATTTTAATTTTTTATGTTTATCGAGTATAGCGTCGGAAGAAGGAAGATCTATTCTGTATTGAGGAAATGACGTTGCTGGTAGTGTATCTGATTGAAATGGTGAAAGAAAGATTTCTCTCTCTTTTCTTTTTATTATTATATCTTAAAGACAATATAAATGGAAGATACATAGTGGAGTAAATTGACAGTCTGATATATGGAAATGTTAATTGATTAATACTTTGCCTGATTTTTAGACTATGCTTAAAAGGTTCTGAGCAACAAGGAGTTAAAAGATTTAGAGAAATTTTTTTGTTGGGGTTGGGGGGAAGGGAGGGAGAAAAAGAGAAAAATGTTTGTACTTTGTACTAATAAAACTTTTTGAAATAAAAAAAAAGATATTTGCTTCAATAATGGCTAACAGACTTAAAAGATTTCTTACTGAATTTATACACTCGGATCAAAATGGTCTTTTACCAAAAAGACAAATCAAAGACAACATGCGAATAATATTAAATTCCTTAGAATACTATGAACAACATCCTGGGAAGCAAGTTGCTTTAATGTTCTTGGATGCACAGAAAGTGTTTGATAATGTCGATTGGCAATTTATGATACAGCAACTTCAAACTATGGGATTTGTTGAAGTTATTAAAATGATTTATAGTAAACAATCTGCAAAAGTAATAGTGAATGGAGAGATGACTGAGAAAGTAAACATTATGAAAGGAACTAGACAAGGGTGTCCGTTATCACCATTGTTGTTTGTTTTGACTTTGGAAGTTTTAACTAGACAAATAAGACAAAACAAAGAGATAAGGGGAATGAGGATAAAAAAAGAGGAATATAAATTACAAGCTTTTGCTGATGATTTGGTGTTTATATTGGAGGAACCTTTAGAGACAGGATTAAAACTAATTCAACAGATTGAGCAATATGGTGAAGTTGCGGGACTAAAAATTAATAAAGACAAAACAAGACTGTTAACGAAAAATATGACAGAAAAACAAAAAAAGGAATTAGTTGAAAAACTAAAAATACAAATTACAAATAAGGTAAGATACTTAGGGATTCAGCTATCAACAAGATGTGCAACAATTAAAGAGGATAATTATACAAGAGTAAAGAAACAAATTGAGATAGACTTGGAAAACTGGAAAAATCTTTAATTGTCATTGATGGGTAGAATTGTTTTGATTAAGATGAATATATTACCATGTTTATTATTCCTATTCTCGACAATACCAATAAAGATAGAGAAAACTTACTTTAAAGAGATAAATAAAATGATATTGAAATTTGTCTGGCAGGGAAAAAGAGCGAGGATAAATGTTAAAATGTTACAAGATGCTAGGACTAGAGGTGGATTTGGACTTCCGAATTGGGAGCTTTATTATCATGCAGCAGCCTTGACATGGATGAGAGAATGGATTTTGCTAAGAAATACGAGACTTTTAACATTGGAAGGACATGATCTACAGATAGGATGGCACGCACTTATATGGTATGGAAGAAATAAAATTCACGGCTATTTCCAGAGACATTACATTAGGAACTCTTTATACTTAGTATGGGAAAAAATAAAAGAAAAACATTACTTGAGTCTTGGATATCAATAATAGAGGCATTAATTCATCCAAGTAGATTGAAGTGGGAAAGTATACCACGATATAAGGACATTTTGACAGATGATGGGAAATTGAAATCGACACAAGAACTAGAAAATCAAAGAATAAAAATGGATTGGTATATGAGAATGCAAATGCAGGCAAGATATGAAAAAGATAGTAAAATGGAGGGTATCATCTTAGAGAAGACCAAATTAGATGAAATACTTACAGGATCGGACGAAAAACTAATTTATTTATTTATTTTTATTGCATTGCATTGCATTTATAGGCCGCTCAATCCAATAAGGACTCAGAGCGGCTAACAGCAATACAAAAGAAACAATAAAATCAGATAAAAGGTTAAAACAGTAAAATTAAAACATTATCAATAAAAAACAACCAATCATCCATCCACAATCACTCATGGGCCCACCCAACAATACATTCATTGGGCCCAGGCTTGCCAAAACAGCCAGGTCTTAAGGGCTTTTCTGAAGATCAATAGGGTAGGGGCCGTCCGGATCTCCGGGGGGGGGAGTTGATTCCATAACGTGGGGGCCACCACAGAGAAGGCCCTCGATCGAGGTCCCGCCAGTCGACATTGTCTAGCCGACGGGACCTGGAGCAGGCCCACTCTGTGCGATCTAACTGGTCGCAGGGAGACATGTGGTAGTAGACGGTCCCGTAGATACTGTGGCCCTGCACCATATAGGGCTTTAAAGGTAATCACCAACACTTTGAATTGCGTCCGGAGACCAATGGGCAACCAATGCAGCTCGCGTAAGATGGGAGTAGTGTGGGTGTACCTAGGCTCACCCACCACAGCATGCGCCGCTGCATTTTGGAGCAACTGCAGTCTCCGAACACTCTTCAAAGGTAGCCCCATGTAGAGCGCATTGCAATAGTCAAGCCGTGAGGTGACAAGGGCATGAGTGACCGTGAGAAGTGCCTCCTGATCCAAGTAGGGCCGCAACTGGTGCACAAACCGAACTTGTGCAAAGGTCCCCCTAGCCACAGCCGAAAGATGTTTAATTAATTAATTAAGAAACTATATAACTATTTACTTTATGTTGATTTAGAATTTGAACAGGTGAAAGAGACAATGATAAAATGGGCACAAATTTTGGTTATACAATAGAATTAGACAAATGGAAACAACTTTGGGAAAGAAATTATAAATTGACTATGGCTGTAAGGATTGTCTTCAGCCACAAAATAAGGTACGAACTTCTGAGTCCAGTCAAAGGTTTTTCAAAAGGATTTCCTTTATTTGCATCTGTATACAACCATTTCAAATCAAAGCAAGGTCTAACATGCCCTCAGGCAAGACAAGTCTTTTAAGATAACACCCCACCCCATTCCACATAATGAATACACAAATGTTTGACAAATGGATCCGCTTCTCAGATCCGTTCTTCCTTTCAATTACCCCCCCATAAAACATTCTCTTAAGATGAAAAAACTCTCAGATGCCTGGGATCCGGATATGTATAACCTTTTGATCAAACAGAGCCAGACTCCCCCCTTTTCCTTCTGAATGACAGAGTTTGAACTCTGACATCCTGCCTCTCAAAAGAAAAGAAGGTCCACCTGTAAGACATAAGCAGAGTCAATTATGATATGTTAGCAAGGTTTGCTAGGGTATTTGGAGTGGAATTTTCTCAATAAGGTGGGGGCTTTCACATGTTGTTTAGCGACCCACTCGTTCTGTGATGAAGGCAAATGTTTCCAGGCTACCAGATACTGGGTCTTCCCTCTGTGGATTCTGGAGTCAAGAATTTCCTTGATTTCAAAATGTTGTTCCCCTTCTATCATAATTGGGGCAGGTGGTGTATCTGCCACCGGTCTAAGTGGTGAGGTTACCTCTCTCTTGAGTAGACTAATGTGAAATACTGGATGGACTTGTCTAAGTGTTTTTGGAAGAATCAATTCAACTACTACTGGGTTAATGATCCTGCTAATAGTGAAAGGCCCAATAAAGTTAGGTCCTAATTTTTTTGATGGTTGTAACGATCTCAAGAATTTTGTAGATAAGTATACTCTATCCCCCACCTGGAAAGGTTTAACCTCTACTCTTTTCTTGTCAGCTTGAATTTTGAAAGCCTCTCTAGCCTCCTGTAAAGCCAACCTGACTACTGGCCATGTGTTTTGCAACTTTTCTATCCACTCCTTAAGTGAGGGGATAGTTGGTTTTTCTGTGGGTAGTTCCGGTATTGGGCTGAAATCTTGCCCCGTGGCTACTCTAAAAGGTGTAAAACCTGTACTTGAATGTACAGAGTTATTAAATGCAACCTCTGCAAATGGTAAAAGTTCAGTCCAATTGTCCTGTTGAAAATTAATAAAACATCTTAGGTACTGTTCAAGAACGCCGTTCAGAACCTCGCAATTGCCATTAGTCTGAGGATGATGCGAAGAGCTCAACCCTTGGGCGGTGCCAAGTAGGTCCAAAAACGCCTTCCAAAAATTGGAGGTAAATTGGACTCCCCTATCCGAGATTATCCTTTTAGGAGCTCCATGAAGACGATAAATGTGTATTAGAAACAGTCTAGCCAAGCCTTTGGCTGTTGGAATCTTTTGGCAAGGAATAAAATGTGCTTGTTTTGAAAACAAGTCTGTCACAACCCAAATGACTGTGTTTCCCCCAATATCCGGTAGTTCCACAATAAAATCCATAGCAATTTCTTCCCATGGGGCTGACGGCTCAGCTACTTTTTGTAGAAGTCCTGGAGTTTTCCCCTGGTGTTTTTTTGCTGCAGCACAGATGGGGCAACTTGCTACATAGCTTTCTATGTCCTTTTTCAATGAAGGCCACCAAAATTGTCTCTTTATTAAGTGTAAAGTTTTTACAAAGCCAAAATGTCCAGCCAACCTAGAGTCGTGGCACCTTCCCATTAAACGTAATCTTTGGCTAGCGGGTACATAAAGTTTGTCACCTATCCATGCTAATTCATCTTTCATCACGCAGCTGGATTTGTGGTTCAAAACCCATTCATCGTTGACTAATGCTTGTTTAAATGCGTGAGTGATGTCTGCGTCCCTCAATGCGTCTTTTCCTCCTTCGGACCTGGTGATTACTTTGGCTGCTATAGTTTGTACTATAGGTTTAAATACCTCTGATTTCACACAGTTATATTGTGGCTTTCTGGACAGTGCATCTGCCAGAAAGTTTTTCCCCCCAGGGATAAATTTAAGAGTAAACTCGAACCGTTTGAAGTATTGCGCCCAACGAACCTGTTTAGGAGACAGTTTCCTTGGTGTCTTTAAGGCTTCTAAGTTTTTGTGGTCAGTCCAGACCTCAAAAGGGATCTTACTTCCTTCTAAGAATTGTCTCCAAGTTAAAAGTGCCCATCGCACCGCGTAAGCCTCTTTTTCCCAGATCGCCCACCTTTGTTCAGTTTCACTTAGTTTCCTGGATGTATATGCACATGGCTGTAGCTGTCCTTGCTCATTGCTCTGGAGTAGGATTGCCCCTATTGCCACATCGCTAGAATCAGCTTGTATTATGAAAGGTTTTTCTGGGTCTGGGTGCTTCAAAATTGGTTCTGTTGAGAACAGCCGTTTTAGCTTCTCAAACGCTGCCTGGCATTCCATTGTCCAATTCACGGGCTGTCTCGGTTTAGGATCTCCCTCCCCCTTTGTTCTTAGCAGTTTTGTGATGGGCAGGGCAATTTGAGCGAACGCGGGGATAAATTGGCGATAGAAGTTTGCAAACCCCAGGAAGCTTTGCAGCTGTTTGCGTGTGCGAGGCGTTTCCCAATCGAGTACTGCCTGTACTTTTTGAGGATCCATTTCTATGCCCTGGTGTGAAATACGGTACCCCAAGTAATCAATTTTTTCTCGGTGGAATTCACATTTTGAGAGTTTGGCATAAAGTTTTGCCTCGCGGAGTTTGCTCAGCACTGCCCTCACCAATTTAACATGTTCAGCCTCGGTCTCTGAGTATAATAGAATATCATCTAAGTAAACGAGAACCCCTTTGTATAAGTGTTCCCGTAACACATCGTTAATTAATTGCATAAATACTGCAGGTGCCCCTTGTAGCCCAAAAGGGAGCACTTTGAATTGGTAACATCCCAGGGGGGTGTTGAATGCCGTTTTCCATTCATCCCCCTCCTTAATTCTGATTCGGTAGTAAGCCTCCCTGATGTCTAGTTTGGAGAAGATTTTCCCTTTTTTGAGGTGGGCCAGCATGTCTTTCATCAGGGGGAGGGGATACATGTTTTCAACACTTATCGAGTTTAGGTTTCTGAAGTCAACACATAAGCGTTTTGTGCCATCTTTCTTCTCTCTAAATAGCACCGGGGCTGCTATCTTTGGTCTGGCTGGTTCAATGAAACCCCTTGCTAGGTTTTTCTCAATGAAAGCCCTCAGTTCCTCTAACTCCCCCGGTGACATGCTATACATTTTTGGTTTAGGTAGTTTAGCCCCGGGTAAGATTTCTATTGCGCAGTCGGATGCGCGATGCGGGGGAAGTTCATCTGACGCTGCCTCGCTAAAAACTTCTGCCAGGTCTTTGTATTCCTTGGGTATGCTGTCTGTTTCCACGCTATGACCAGGCATGGCTGTTTCCCTGCGCTCAGCCCCTTCAGTTTCTATCTGTGGATCCTCCGCAGTAGTTACGTGCATTTGGAATTTTATGGTGCCTTGCTCTCAATTTATTTTTGGATTCCACTTTTTTAGCCATGCGAGTCCCAAGACTAGTGGCCATTCCATGCCAGGTGCTACTATAAACGTAAGTTTCTCTTCGTGGTTATCAATGCCTATTTTCAGGGGTTCCGTGGCAAAAGCAGCCGGCTCCCCCCCTGCTATAGACCCATCCAATTGGCAAAATGCGATGGGATTTCTCAGCTTTCTCACTGTGATTTCCAGTTCCCTGATTAGGGTTGGGCTGATTAAGCAATGAGTGCATCCTGAGTCCACTAAAGCGGAGATATTTTTCCCCCCTCTTGGTTAGGGATAAATAGTCTGAGTGGGAGGGTGAGCGGTTCAATTGGTTTGCTTACCAGTGCTTCATCCTCCGGATCGCTCTCGAACGCGGCTGGATCTTCCCTTTGAAATGCCGGGGTGTTGTTTTCAGTAGGAGGAGGGGGTGGTGGTCCCGTCATCTCGCTGCTCCTCAGGGCTGTTTCCCTCCCCCGCTGGATGGGTCTCATTGGTCTCTCCCCCGTTTGGCGTTCGGGTTTCCGGGTGGGTGTTTGGGGCCAGCATTCGGGTGCTCGGTGTCCCTCCTTCCCGCATTTGTAACAGATTGGAGGTTTAGGGGAGAAGCCCTGTTGCCTTCTGAAGGGTTCTTTTCTCCATTGGGGTGGGGATTTCTTCCATGCTCTCCCCGTACGGTACTGATTCCTAGCCATATCAATCTCCGCTTCTTCAGCGGTGAGGTACCACTCATGCAGGTGATTTGGTGCACCCCTAGCCACGCAGGCATTATACAGATCGTCACTCAGCCCATCCTTAAAACAGCTTACCAGGATGTCTTCTGGCCAGTTTAGCCGACATGCGAGGTCCCGGAATTCTTCAGTGTACTCCGCCACTGGTCGTCGTCCCTGTTTCACCACCTTAATACGGTCGCGTGCTTTGCGGTCTGCCAGCGGGTCCTCGAATTGTCGTCGTAGGGCCGTCATGAATTGGTTGAAATTGCGCAGTTCAGGTGCGTCGTCGTTATGTAGGGTTACCATCCATCTGGCCGCGGCTCCTTCCAGGGCTAAGGTAACTGCTCGCACCCGAGATCCCTGGGTTTGGAACTCACGTCCATATTCTTGCATATAGGTGAGCACATGTGCTACGAAAAATCCCAATTGTTGTGGGTCCCCATCAAATTTCACCCCCAGGGGGGGAGTTTTCCTTTCTAGTTGTGGAGTTTGGAGTTGGTTAGGAAGTGGTGCCGCTGCGTGTGCTGCCCTGGGGGGGTTTGTTGGGTTTCCTGCCGCGTCCTCCATCTGCACGCCTGCTCCCCAGAGGTTGTTGCCCCCCCCCCCAGTTTCCTCAGCGGTTGCTGTGCTCCCAGCGCTCGTTATCCGTCGTTCTGGGGTTCCTCGGATGTTGAGATTTTCTAATGTTTCCATCACCAGCTGGGACAGGTATCTCTTCAACCACCCCTCCCTTAGAGGCGCTTCGGTGGGTTCTTCCTGATCCATGGCTGCTTCTAGCTCTAATTCCCAACGGGGCTTCCAATCCCCCCGGTTAAGAGTGACACCTCTGGTTCTGCCATCCCAGCTGTCTTTTTTTCCAATGCCGATAGACCAGCGGGGCTTTCCAGAGGCCTCGAAATCTCCCTCAGCCTCTTTGCTGGGGAGTGCGGGACAGGCTTCCGCCCGGGGGGTGATTGGTGTCTCCCCCCAGCATTCAATTTCTTCCTGCTCCCGGTTTTTCTCGGTCATGATTGCCCGGTCCCCTCAGTAGAGCGAAGTTACTCTCTGGGTTGACCGATTTTGCAGACCTTGCTTTCTGTAAGGATTGTCTTCAGCCACAAAATAAGGTACGAACTTCTGAGTCCAGTCAAAGGTTTTTCAAAAGGATTTCCTTTATTTGCATCTGTATACAACCATTTCAAATCAAAGCAAGGTCTAACATGCCCTCAGGCAAGACAAGTCTTTTAAGCTAACACCCCACCCCATTCCACATAATGAATACACAAATGTTTGACAAATGGATCCGCTTCTCAGATCCGTTCTTCCTTTCAATTACCCCCCCATAAAACATTCTCTTAAGACGAAGAGGCTCCCATGTGTCTGGGATCCGGATACCCCCCCCCATAAACCCTTATCTTAAGATGAAAAAACTCTCAAATGCCTGGGATCCGGATATGTATAACCTTTTGATCAAACAGAGCCGGACTCCCCCCTTTTCCTTCTGAATGACAGAGTTTGAACTCTGAATGACAGAGTTTGAACTCTGAACACCTTTGAACAGGTGAAAGAGACAATGATAAAATGGGCACAAAATTTTGGTTATACAATAGAATTAGACAAATGGAAACAACTTTGGGAAAGAAATTATAAATTGACTATGGCAACAGCATATAAAGAGAATATGTACAAAACGTTTTACAGATGGCACATGTCACTGGAAACAATTGCTAAAATGTTCAAAGATAAGACTATGAAATGTTGGAAATGCCAGCAAATACCAGGTTCTTTTTATCATATGTGGTGGGCATGTACAGAAGCTAGAAAATATTGGATTCGGATTCAAACATGGATAGAAGAAATATTGAAACAAACTTTAGAGCTAAAACCAGAGACATTCCTGTTAGGTATTTTGTCTGAGAAATTCAATAAAGAAGATACATATTTAATTGTCCATATTGTGACAGTAGCCAGAATTGCCTTTGCACAAAAATGGAAAGGAACTAAGATTCCATCTGAAGGAGAAGTACTTAAGAAAATGTTGGATTGTGCAGAAATGAATAGACTGACAATGAAAATTAAAGATAAAGAAGACTCAGAATATTATAATGTATGGATGAAGTTTTATGATTGGTTAGAAAATAAATATGTATAGAAATTTAGTTAGAATTATTATAAGATTAACATATAGAAATTGGAGAATATATGGGGATAACCCAGATGACAAAATTAGATTTTTAAGGAGGCAGCATTAGAGTAACTGTGTATGGAGACTTCCGGGGCGGGGCCATGGCGGAGCGAAGCTGAGAAGCAAACCGCTGCAACTTAGCTCGACTTTCTTCGTTCAGATTGCTTGAAATCCGCAGCGTGGAGCCTTGTAGGGGCTAGCGTGAGGAAGGGGAACATCGTGCGAGGACGGGAGGAGGTGCAAACCCCCGCCGAAGCAGATGGGAGCCCTAAAGCTGAACGGAGAAGAAACCAGCAAACTGCTGGTCCAGAGGTATGGCCGCCTGAGCATACAGCAAGGAAGGGGAAAATAGAGAAACGGCAATATATTGACAAAAGTATTGGAAATACGTAAACTAAAGTGGATTACAACCTTTTCTGGAGAGTACTCCTATTGAAAAATGAACGTCCGGCACTCCCAAAGGAGAAGTGAGTCTCCAAAAAGGACCAAGCGGCGCCTTAGCGGAAAGGAGCGAAAGGCGAAATAAAAACAAAATTAAATCAAGAACGGACTGCTTTAAAGGGACACGGACTTGAAAGAACTGCCGAAGAAACAACTGACATTTATAACACTTTGAAACTAAAGACATTGACTAACGACTTTGAGTCAAAGGAAAGGAGGGGGAAAGGGAAAAAAAAAGAGACTGTGACAAAGCATTTCTCTGAACGCAGACATTTTGAATGGACAGTGAAATTGTAACAGAAGACAGAAGACTTCCCCTAAGAGACACTTGTAAGACATATAGAGTATAATATATTGTCTGATCATCTTGAAACTAAAAACTCTAATCTATATATTTACTAAAGTTATAATTAGAAATATTTTGATATTTAAACAATTGATTGTCACTGTTACTATATATCATAGAAAGTAAGAAGTAAGATTTTATAATAATTTAATAATAATTTGAATCTGAATTAAGTGATTGAATTGAAAAATCTACTCTTTATATCTTCTTATTATTGAAGTTTAAGTTGTGAATTAATAACTATAGAAATTACTACCAAATATCATTGACTTATATATTGAATAGATTAGTTTAAATAACATTAGCAATTTCCTGATAGAAATATACTATGTAGAAAATTTATGCTTAAATGATTAATAACTAACTCTCCTTCTCTATCTCCTCCTCTTAAAATACGAAACAATATTCTTCTCTATCTTTCCCTATTGTACTTTAAAGAAATAAGATATAAATAAGATATAATAGAAATATTAGAAACACCTTTTTAACTCTTTGACTTTCCCTTGATTTTCTTGATTTTTCTTCCTCACCTTATCTCTCTCCCCCTTCTATAATTAGTAATATTAACCTCTATCTTAAGAATATTAAAATATAACACAATAGGAAACAGTAAGGATAAGAAAAGAAATATATGAAAGTGTGGAATAACTTTTTTAGTAGAATAAAAATGTCAACATCAACATCAACGACCGTGACCAAAACAATTAAGAAACCAACTCCGGCAACACCCTCAGCGACAGGGCAAAAACTGATCACTGAAATGGCATCTACAGAAAAACAAGGACAAACACCTACACTACATACTATGCAGGCCACACTAGACAAAATACAAGAATTCATGATGACGCAACAAGAAACAATGATTAAAATGCAACAAACAATCTTTTACAATCATGAAGAGACAAAAGAAAATTTTGAAGAGGTTAAGGGGAACATTAAAAAATTAGATAACAGAATGGAAGTTATTCAGGAAGTGGTTGCTAAACATGAACAACAAATTAAGAATATAGAGGAAAAAACTGATTTAACTAACAAAAAAATAGAAGAAACAGAGGAAACATTAAGAGCAAAAAACAAGGAATTGGAGGGGGCCATTGCACATCTCGAGTTGGAGAAATCAGCATTTTACCTAAGATTTCAAAACATACCAGAAGTGAAAGAGGAGGAGTTACATGAACAGGTAGTAGAGATATTGTCGGAAGCCCTGCAGATAGATAAAGAAGAAGTAATCAGACACATAGACGAAGTTTACAGGGTACAAACAAACTTTGCAAAAAGACACAAACTACCTAGGGAGGTACACGTACGATTTACTAAAAAAGCAATACGGGATGAAATCTATAAAACCACAAGAACTGAACAAATACTACACAAAGAAAGAGAAATCAATGTACTAAAACAAATCCCTAAACGAATAAGAGAAAAGAGAAGGGATCTACAATACTGTACCGCAAAATTAATAAGACAAGAAATACCCTTTAGATGGTTGATTCCGGAAGGAATCCTAAAAACATGGAAAGGGAAAAAAATAAAGATAGAAACGATGGAGGAAGCAGACCAATTTATTGAAAGATATTTAGAAAAAGAGGGAGAGAGTAGCACAGAGGGAGAGGGACGAAGTCAGGAAGAAAAAGAAATGGTAGAAGAGATGGAGAGAATGAAAAGACAAGAGAGAGAAGGAGATAGGATGACCAAACCAAAAGAAGCAAGGAGCACGAGAGTAACAAGAGCAACGAGCAAACAATAAAATGCAAAATCAAATTAAAATATTCTCAGTAAACATAAATGGAGTTAACTCACCAATAAAAAGAAGGCAAATACTCAACAGGCTACAGAAACAAGGATCAGATATCACATGTATTCAGGAAGTCCATATAAAAAAAGAAGATTATAAACTATTAGAACAACCTAAAATAGGTAAACTCTTTGTATCCCTAGCCGATTCAAAAAAAAAGGAATAGCACTATATATAAAAAGTTGGTTAAGTCCTAAGCAAATATACACGGACACAGAAGGAAGAACACTCATAGTAGAAATTACCATCGATAAAACTAAAATATTACTTGTGGTCATTTACGCCCCAAACACCGGACAAAAAGAATACTATGCAACACTATATCAACAAATTATTAAATTAGAGAGGGAAAATATATGCATAATTGGAGATTTCAATGCAGTAGTAGACGCCAAAGAAGATTATAAATCGGGAACCAAGAAAAACCTGGAAAGGAAAATTCTACCAATTTTTTTTTTGATATGGTAAATGAATTCAAAATAAAAGATATATGGAGGGAAAGACACCAGAAACAAAATCAATATACATACTTTTCAAGCCCACACAAATCCTGGTCCAGGCTCGATATGATCTGGACCAATATAGAACCAAACATAAAAATAGAAAGTGTAGAAATTGAACCAAACACATGGGCGGACCACAACCCCATATCAATTATAATAAGAGGGACAAACAAGGTAAGAAGAAGATGGATGATGAATCAGAAAATAATAAAAGAAAAAGAATTTAAACAATATATGGAGAAAGAATTAACTTTCTTCCTACAAGAAAATTGGAATAAAGACACAACTACACAAAATATCTGGGACACTATGAAAGCCTATACAAGAGGATTAACCATTGCTTATTCTAGTAAAAGAAATAAGAACAAAAACAAACAAATCAACAAACTGCAAAATAAGGTAGGGGAATTAGAACGCAAATTACAAGAGACACCACAAAATGAGGAAATCAAAGAAGAAAAGGAATTAATTAAACATAAAATAAATTTGATATCACAAGAGGAAATTGCACTAAAAATTAAGACAGCCAAACAGAATTACTTCGAACATGCTAATAAACCAGGCAGATGGTTGGCCTACAAATTAAGAAAAGAAAAAGAAAAAAAACCTATACAACAATTAGAAGATTCACTAGGGAGAATGCAATTTGCAATAGAGGGGAAAAAAGAAATAGCAAGAGAATATTACAGTGAGCTATATAGCAGGGACAACATACAACAAAAAGATGTACAAGACTATCTAAAACATTCTAACATCGCACAACTATCTGAGGCCATTAAAGACAGGATGGATGAAGAAATAACACTCACAGAGATAGAAAAAGCAATTAAGAATCAAAAAAATAATAAAACTCCAGGACCCGATGGAATCCCAGCAGAATATTATAAAGAACTACAAATAATCTTGAAAAATATACTATTAACAACATATAATGAAGTGTTAACTAAAGGAAAAATTCCAGATTCATGGACAGAGGCATTGATAACAATAATCCCAAAAGATACCACTATGAAACATAAGATCCAGAACTACAGACCAATCTCGCTGTTAAACTCTGACTATAAAATTTTTGCCTCAATAATGGCTGAAAGACTGAAAAAAACACTTACTGAAATCATACACCCAGATCAAAATGGCTTCCTACCAAACCGATACATTAAAAACAATATAAGAACAGTCTTAAACATACTAGAATATTACGAGACACACCCAGGGGAATCCGTGGCACTTATATTTTTAGACGCCCAAAAAGCATTCGACAATTTAAATTGGGATTTTATAATAAATCAATTAAATAAAATGAACTTTGGAGAGAAGTATATAAGAACAATTAAAACAATATATTCAAAACAAACTGCCAAAATTCTTATTAACGGAGAAATGACTGACAATTTCAACATAGAAAAAGGAGTTAGACAAGGCTGTCCACTGTCCCCCCTACTATTTATACTATCACTAGAATCACTATTACAGAAGGTAAGGGAAAACAAGGAAATAAAAGGACTTAAGATAAAAGAACAAGAATACAAACTCCAGGCATTCGCGGATGATTTGGTCTTTAATATCGAAGAACCATTAGAGGTAGGACCAATTTTATTAACAGAAATAAATGAATTTGGAAAAGTAGCTGGTCTAAAAATTAATAAACAGAAAACTAAAATAATATCTAAAAATTTGACAGACATACAAAACAAAGAGCTAGAAGAGAAATTGGAATTGCAAATCGTAAAGAAAATAAAATATTTAGGAATAAATCTGTCAGCGAAATGCACTACAATAAAAGAAGGAAATTATATGGAAATACTAAAACAAATTGAAAAGAAACTAGAGAAATGGAACAAACTACAAATTTCCCTTATTGGTAGAATTGCAGCAATTAAGATGACAATATTACCCCAAATTCTATATCTGTTTCAAACTATACCAATTAAATTAGAGAAAAAATACTTTGAACAATTAAACAGGATACTAGTTAAATTTATATGGGCAGGAAAGAAACCCAGAATCAAATTAAAATACTTCCAAGAAAACAGAAATCAGGGGGGCTTTGGACTACCAGATTTTGAACTATACTACCAAGCATCTGCCTTAACATGGTTAAAAGATTGGATACAGATTAAAAATAGACGATTATTGGTATTAGAGGGTCACGATTTACATCTAGGTTGGCACGGGTTCCTCTGGGATGACAAACATAAAACCCATTCATATTTTAGAAGACACAAAATTAGGGATTCACTACTAGGAATTTGGCTCAAGATTAAAAAACAACACTACACAAAAATACCGTCTTGGTTTTCTGGTATGGAAGCCATCACACATCCCAACACAACAAATTTGAATAAAATGGTCACTTACGAAGAAATATTAGAGGAAGGGGGAGCCTTGAAATCCACACCAAAATTAGAACAAGAAGGAATCAAAATTGACTGGTGGCCATATTTCCAAATTAAAAACAGATTAGAAAGTGATAAAAGAAATTATGGAATACAAAAAGAAAGATCAGAATTGGACAAATTTCTATTAGGTCAAGAACAAAAAGCAATAACCAAAATATACAAATTCTTGCTAAAATATAAAATGCAAAAAGACACAATAAAAGGAAATACGATCAGCTGGACCAAAAATTTTGGACATGACATACAATTGAATCAATGGGAAAAAATTTGGAATCAGAATTATAAAATGACAAAATCAGTCTCATATAAAGAAAATTATTATAAATTATTTTATAGATGGCACCTCCCCCCTGCGAGATTGGCCAAAATGTATAAAAATCTAGCACCCAATTGTTGGAGATGCCAACACAAAACAGGATCTTACTATCATATGTGGTGGACCTGTCCAAAAATAAAAAAATTCTGGAATACAATCAAAATTTGGCTATCAGAAATTATACAACAGGAATTAGACATAAAACCGGAAGCTTTTCTGCTGGGAATCATTAATCAAAAAATGGAGAAAAAATATTACTATATCACATTACATATATTAACAGCAGCAAGAATAACGGTAGCACAGTATTGGAAACAAAACGACGTCCCGGATGAAAGCAGTGTAATTAGAAAAATTTTGGATTGTGCTGAGGCAGACAAACTAACGATGGAATTAAAAGAAAAGGAGGACTCCGATTATTATGAAATCTGGAACTCATTTTATAACTGGTATGAAAAACGAAAACAAACACGATCAATACAATAAATATAAACATAAATCAAATGAGACATGTATAAATATAAGTATGATTAAGGAACCTATGGAAAAACTAGTCTTATTATACAAATGTATACATATATATATATATATATATATAATGATGTTACAATACTAAAAAGAATATTTTTTCTGTATTATTATTATTACTATTATCATTACCATCAATGTTATCATTATTATTATTATCAGTATTACTATTATTATTACTATTACTACTACTATTATTACTACTATTAGGGTTACTATTACTATATAATACATGTTATATAAATATATAAGATAAGAAGTTGAAAACTATATAGAAATAGCTTGCCAATATATAATTGCCGTAAGATAATTACAGAGATTGATAGATTTATAGCTGTATGCGCTTTTTATGTTTTTATATGTTTGTAATGTATTTGTTATTGTCATAAATTTTTTCTTTTGTATGTTTTTTAAATGTAAATAATCTAATAAAAACTATTTTAGAGTAACTGTATACCTAGACTAAAGAGTAATAGTTATAGATATAACACAGAAATAATGTGATTAGAAGGAACACCGACAATTAAAAGATGTAGGTTAGTATGTAGTCAGTCTGTCAAATATTAGATGTATTAGAATTGGAAGCACTCAGGGATGGTTTAGAAGGAGGAAGAGGAAGTAGGAGGGCAGGAAAGGAGGAGTGGAAGGACGTAGGTGGGGGAGAGAAGGAGTAAGAAGGTAGCGAGGAGAGGAGGGAGGTAGAGGGAGGGGAGTGTAAAGGAAAAGGGAGAAACAGACTGATAAGTAATATAAAGTAGGTGTAAATTAGGATATTATTATGATTGATTAGATAGAAATGTGTAATTATGAATGTAATCAATATACTGTATTTTAAGGTATATGCATTGATATGTGTATGGACATTGTGGAGAAAAAAATAAAAAAAAATTTCAAAAAAATAATTTTGGCCAGCAAGAGATTGATCAAGAACTTTTTGCCAGTGCCACCAGGAGCGTCAAGAAAGAACAACTGCCCAGAATCAGAAGCAATACTGTGCATGATTTCATCGTAGGCTTTCCTCTGTTCTTGATTTAATTTTGGAACATTCACAGCAACTGCTTGTGTCAGCTGAACGGTATTATAAGACAGTTCACTCAGGTATTGACGGTTGCTGACAGTAGCTCCTTGCTCTCGTGAAGGTGGTGGAAATCCGAACTGTAGGAGTGTTTTACCTGACATGGATATGACAATATCCTGAAGAAGGATAAGGCATTGGTTGCAAACAATTTGGAGGACCAGTTGGGCATCTCCACACACACTCTCCATTAGCCTTCTAACATCTTCCGCAAGACTGTCTCTGTATTTCTCCCACAATTTTAGGGGGTCTGCAACTTGGCAGAAAACCAACATGATGGCAAACAGCTTGCGGAGTTTGTTAGGAAAGTCAGAGATGGAGGCTTCTTCCAGAGTGCGGTCCCAGTGAGCATCGTCCTTCAGCAAGCCAAGTGCACTGCACGCTGCTTGAAATGTTGGTTGAAGTACCCCGCCACAGTTTTTAGGGCAGTAAATGACATTGGGCCACGGATCTCGTGCAAGAGGAGGCGTAGGTAGTAGCACTCAGCATTACCAGGATGGACAGTGTACACTCTACCCAAAACCTGATCTTTCTTCACCCCCGGATAACCTGGTACAGGCTTCCCTTGTTTCCTCCTGCAGAACTGGTTGCCTTTCCATACGTAGTAAGTTGGAACTTCGCAATATAAAAGGGTCCTTGCGAAAGCATCGACTTTGCAGAGCTTAAAAAAGGCCAGAAGTGTTGTTTTTGGAGGGTTATTCATCCTCTCAACAACATTGTCCTCAGTAAAATAAACTCTCTGGCCGTTTTCGAGATGTATGGCAAGGTGCATAACAGGAGGAAACCTTTCATGAATAAGGAAGCAGAGAATGTGCCAGGCTGCCTCAGAGCTGGTGATGTATCGTCCTGCCTCGTACCTCATCACCTCGTCCACATCTTCAATGGTGAACGCTGCCTGGTCAGACCCTTTGTTCATATACTTGCAGATCTATTTTATGGATTTAACTGAATTGCAGTACTCAACATTTATATGAGCTGAGAAGGTGCGAGACAGGACGGGGTTGTATGGCACCACCCAGCGATTGTAAAGATTGAGTCCTGTGATGTTGGCAGTGAAGCCACCGCCTGCCGGGGACCGCCTGCGATACTGAGGATAGCAGTCCTCTCCGGTTTGAGTTTCCTTCAGAAAGGGCCGGGGGTACTTCTTGCTGCAGGTGCCATCCACCATGCAGGGTGAGTTCCTGTTGAGGGGTCCACATGGGCCGTGGATCACTGTCGTCTTGATAAGGTGCACATACTCCTCACTTCTCAGGGGGTTTTTTTGGTTTCTACGAATCCAATTGAGTCTTTCACTCTCAATTTTTGCATACATATCAACCAGAAATTGATTGAGAAGGTTGCGGAACAGCAGTAGGTAGCATTCTTCGCCATCACGCTCCATTATCCTGTAGCTGTAAAAGGCAGCAGCAGACACAGTCTTCTTGAGAGGAACCTTGGTGTTTGGGTCGCACTGAGGTATATTGATGTAATAGCCATCTTCTCCACAGCAGAACATCAGAGGGTACTGGAGAGCGTCATAGGCACGGTGCGTCTCACTGATTCATAGCAACCTGTTGTCTCTGCTGTGGAGAACGATCTCTCTCCTCAAAATGCTGGCCAACAATGAGAACAGCCACTTCTGTAGTCGTGGGGGCATTGAAACGGCCTTAGTGCTCTCCAGAAGGCTTCCTATCAGCGTTAATCACCACTTGGAAGTCCTTGTGGCCCTTAGGAACAGAATCAACAGCAGCCTTAAGTTCCAGAATATACTTGTTGTGTTCACGCAGCAACTTCTGCAGTTGGCTAAGCAGTTGTGGATTAACACCTGGGTAGATTCCACAACGGATCTCCCTCTCATTGTCATCATCAAAGTATATCTGGAGAAATGAAGGCTGCTGCTGAGGCCCCGCCATGATACTCCCTATCCTGTGGTAGAGCTGCCCCTGCACTTTGAATGTTGGCATAAAATTTCCCTCCTTCACCTCTCTGGCTCCAAAAGACGTCATTTGGAAGCATCCGTTGTACTTCCGGACCGCAGAAAGAAAGTTATTTGCCATTGGATGCTGTTGGGTGAGAAGGCAGTGTAAGGGTTCTGGGTAGGGCTGAAGGGGAGGGAGGTAGACTTTACCGCCACTGCAGCACATCCAGGGACTCTCATCCTGCCACTTTAGAGCATGGCACCAGGCACAGGGTAACCGGGGTCCAAGATCAACAACGTTGTTCCTGGAGTAATCAATCTGAGGTTCATATTTAAAACCAGACAAATACTTATTAGTCCAAGGCATTGATGTAATTTGTGACTGATTAACATAGGGGTTATTAGATGTATACTTTTTTACAGCCTGTGTACTGAGTTGGGGCCGAGTTTGATGATACTTGTGTACAGCTTCCCTTACTTGTGTTTTCCTAATGGCATCTGTAAATCTTTTTCTGCGTTTTTTGCCTCTTTTCCCTTTAACTGGTGTTACAGTAGAAGGAACAGATTCATCTGAACTGAGGAGGGAACTGAGGAGGGAAAAAATCTGCCTCTGCCTATCAGCATCCATCGGTATTCATCTGGCTAGCGTCCTGTCAGTGTGTGAGAGAGTTGGGGGGTGTTTGGAAAGTCAAACAGTATTTTCTGTGTGAGGAAGGAGGAGACAGGAAGGAGTCTGTGCGTGGCTTAGCTCAACTGTTCTGTAGTAAAGCTGCTTGCTGCTGTGAAAGCAAAAGCAAAACTGAAACTCCTCTGCTTGTGTTTTGCATTTGGATCAGATTTCTTTTCAGGTGGGGAGGGGGGAGTAGAACTCCTTAGCATCAGAGCATGTTAATAATAATATAAGAAATACTCATGCTCCGATGGTCATTTTGAAAAATCCTTTCTTAGTGAGCGCCTAGAAGCCAAGAGGAACATATGTGGAAAATTTCAAGTTTGTAGGCTTTACGGTTCTGGAGATTTCGTGATTAATGTGTGAGTGGTTTTCGCTTTTATATATATAGATAAAATAATAATTTGCAAGCTATGTAGCATTTCCAATTTGATCTCAAAAAACTACTTGGAATTAGAAGGGCAAGAAAACTCTCTCATTTGCCCATTTGGGCTAGGTTTTTTTAATTTTTTTAATGTATTTGTTTTAGTATATCCTACAATCAAAATAAATGGATTATTTTCTCCACTGCTAACCCCCTTAGCATTCTCCCTGTACAATCTATTTTTAAAAAGAGGATATTTAACCAGTCTCACTAAATAAAATTACTTTCAGTTTCAGTTCCATCAAAAGTGGGTCTTTTTCCTAATAGAAAGTTAATTCCTTAACAGTTTTCACTCATTATTCTCTTGTTATTTATTTAAGTAAGAAGTAAATGGTCAAAAGAGCATCCAGAGTTTGTATAAAGGCAGTAGAAGATAAAATAGTTATCGCCATCACAATCTAAACAAATCTAGCACAAAAGGGATAGGAAGAGGGAAGAAGGAAAATTTAAAAAAAATTGAAATTAGGTTTAAATGTACTGTATAATCATATTTGCAATCAGTTTGAATTAAAAGCAAAGACACTAAATGGAACTAACTACTTAGTATTTTAGGCAAGGTTCTGCTGCCATCTGTTTGCTACAATAAAGTGAAGTTCTTTAAATTTAAATGCTTTAAATTTCTTCCAGAATTTTTTTCTTACTGGATTTAAGAACAAATGTCCCCAAAACTGGGCTCTTGCTTGGTGTCGAAGCTGAAGAGTTACCAAACACAAGGTGTGATACAAAATTATACTTTTATTTTGGTACCAAGATATAAGGACCAGTGGTGGGCTGCAAATTTTTTAACAACTGGTTCTCTGCCCTAATGATGGTGGGTGGGGGTGGGTGAGCGTGGCCAACTCGATGTCACTTACGTCGAGGGGTGCTTCGCCTCGCCCGCCCTCTCATGACTGTGGGGATGCTGCAACGGTCGTAAGTGTGAAAAACGGTCATAAGTCACTTTTTTCAGTGCCCTTGTAATTTTGAATGGTCACTAAATGAACTGTTGTAAGTCAAGGATTACCTGTACAAAAATACAAAAAGCTTCTTTGCTTGCAAAAAGCTGCCCTAAATACCAATCATTAGATTAGAAATGGGGGAATACACACTGAAGATCAATGAGTCACAGTCGTCATGGAAACTTAAACCATTCTGTCTGAATACCTTCCTTTTCCTCAGCAATACCTGCAACCCAGAGTTACAAATCAGGCAGGTTGCCAGAGCACATTGAGGAATTAAAATAGTTAAAATACAAGGATAACTATCAGCAGCCAAGTTACTCTTGCTCATAAAGTGAAACCCTTTAGCATATTTGGGCTACAAAATGCTGAGCTAAAGAGACAAATTAACATCTTGAGTGAGGGCTAATCCCATTCTGCCTTTGTTCAGACCTTGCTGCAGGGAATTTTTGCCTATGAATATAGCTATCTCTTAAGTGCTGACATCTTCTGTGGGCTATTAAGGAAGGTGGGGGCTGCTTTCTCCCTCTAAGAAAACATGTTTCTCCATTTCTCATTCAGGGAAATATATTCTTCCTTTTTAATATTTCTCAAAATATTTCATTCTTCTAGGAGAGAAGTGGGTGCTAACTTTCTATAATTGGTGCCATGTTACTATGCCATATTATCATGAGAGAAAACTAAAACAAATTGGAAGGAGGATCCACTTATTATCAGTGAGCAATCATGTAGCTTGGCCACTCCGAAGCAATGCAAGAGACTCCTGTCCCAAAGATGCTTTTTCAAGAGGCAACTGGACTTTCTGGAAACCAAGAAAGTCCAGTTGCCTCTTGAAAAAAGCACCTTTGGGACAACCATGACCTGGATGACTGAAGAATCCCCATGGGTCTGTGACTGTTCGCCTCCTCCGCTCGGCCGCGCCTGTTTTGTCCCCAGCCTTCCACCCCCAAACAATCCAGCGCTGCCTTTTCTCCTTGGCCCCTTCGCCGAACGGGCCAAAAAGCCATTTCACCCCGGGCTTTTGGGCGCACGGGACACTTTGCCGCCAGCCAATCGGAGGAGCAAGAATCCCACCCCCTTGGAAGCAGCCTTTTTAGGAGAAGGAATGGGGGACGAGGATTCCCTATCTTGCTTAAAAGAAACACGTTTGGAGGTGCTCCCAACGAAAGAAAGTGGAAGGGGGAAGAGTGCTTTGGGGTGGATTCAATGAGGATTCCCTCTCTTGCTTAAAACAGGAAGGGGCACTGGGCAAACCTATCAGTGAATTGATGGAAATTGCAAGGAAGGTTTATGTGAATCGAGAAAAAGTAGAAGAGAAAAAGAGAGATAGTAGGCTTCAACGTAAGGCTGAATTACTGGCAGCTGCCTTGTCAGATAATTCCAGACCATTGGGATGGAACCAGTGTGGATGGTGTAAGGCAGAGGGACATTGGCAGCGTGATTGTCCTAGAAGATTTGCTCTTGGAAGAAGAGGACAGGGACCTGGACGAAGTAGAGGCAGAGGTCGTGGTCATTTGGCTAGAGAGGTTAAGATTTATGATTTATGATTTTATGATTTATGATTTATGATATGGCTTTCAAGGAAGAGGACGAGCCCAGTCTCAGGAACAGGCAGAGGCCATAGGCTTGGCTGCAGCTGAAAATTGGTCTCAGGACTGAAGGGGACCGGGTTTAAGTCTACCCCCCCCCAAACCCTTGGTCCAAATGAAGATAGGGGGCAACGATGTGACCTTTTTAGTAGATACAGGTGCATCTAGATCTGTAATTACTAAACTATTGGCTCCCTTTTCCAATGATGTCATAAATGTACAGGGAGTAGATGGCTTTGTGAATTGCCGCCCTTTCCTGAAACCTCTGACTTGTTCCCTAAATGGGAGAGACCTTGAACACCAATTCTTATATATGCCTGAATGTCCAATTCCCTTATTGGGCTGTGACATCCTATGGAAAGTTGGGGCAACTTTAGAATTTAGAGAAGACAATGTGGCACTAAACTTGAAACACCCCCCCAGATGAAATGTGGCGTATAATGCTAACTGAAGAGGTCAAGTGCTCGATACCTGGCAGGAATTTGAAGTTCCAGACTTATGGGCAGAAGATAATCCACCAGGATATGCGGCACACCATCCACCATTGATCATTCAAGTGAAACAGTTAGCAGTGCCTATTCGTCTCAGACAGAGAAATTACCCTCGCCCCATTGCACAGACAATCCAAGATTATATTACCAAATATTTAAAAAGCAGGCATTTTAAGAACAATCCAATCCCCTTGGAATACACCAATCCTGCCCATTCCAAAGCCTGATGGCTCCTTTAGGCCGGTTCAGGATTTACAGGTAGTGAACAACTCTACCATTACTGTCCATGCCATGGTCCCTAATCCGTGTACACTCCTGAGTCTGATTCCAGCATCAGCTGCTTGGTTTTCTGTAGTTGATTTGAAAGATGCTTTCTTTACCATCCCAATACATAAAGACAGCCAGAAACTATTTGCTTTTGAATGGGAAGACCCAGTAACTGGCTGATTCTAAATATGCATTCCTCACATTGCATGTACATGCTGCAGTTTATAGAGAGAGAGGTTTATTAACAGCAGCTGGAAAAGAAATTAAGCACCCTCTTTTAATTGAAAGGCTTAGAAAAGCAGTACAAGGACCAAAGAGAGTAGCTGTCATGCATTGTAGAGGGCATCAAAAGGGCCAGGATGAAGTTGCCGGAGGAAATAGGGCAGCCGATAAAGAAGCAAGATTATCGGCAACCCGAGATGATGAAACCTATCCTGACATGACTGCCTGCGTGGCATTAGAAATACCAAAAGGACTGAATCCTAGATATTCTCAACCTGAGGACCTACAAGCAACTGTAGATTTGAATGGACATAAGCAGGGGGAATGGTATGTGCTTCCGGATGGAGGGATTTTTGTACCACAGAATCTAGCCTGGCAAGTAGTGAAAGAAGATCATTCAACAACCCACATGGGCAAGGGTGCACTGGCAGAAGCCCTCCATCGTCTAGTGTACATCAATCGTCTTCACTCACTATGTGCACATGCAACTGAGAGATGTAACACTTGTACCCAAGTTAATCCAAAACAGGGACCAATTCTTCCACCAGGAAGTCAGCCCACAGGATACTATCCTATGGATTCATTGGTTGTTGATTTCACAGACATGCCCAAATGTGGACTATACAAGGCAATGCTAGTCTTTGTGTGCAACTATACCGGATGGCCTGAATGTTTTCCCACCAAGACAAAGCAAGCACGTGAGGTGTCTAGAATCTTACTTAAGGACATTATTCCCTGTTAAGATAAGAATGATAACTTGTAGAGGTAATGAATCTTTTCTCTTGGAATCCAATTCTTGACAAAAATAAACGCGAATATAAAGTCTAAGAATAAAATACTTATTTTGGTACAAAAGAAATATAAAAACCTAATACTTAATAGTTACATCTTGGCAGATCAAAATATGTGTCCTTCTTGATGAAGGACTACAGCAGAAGTAAGGGAGGGGTACAAAGGAATTTCACATCTGCGCAGATCACACCCCATGTGACTGCTTCACTTTGCTAAGAACCTCTGGGTCATAATGCCTGCCATATGAATACATATGAGTACAGCTGACAATCAGAAGATCACCCCGTGACACCCCTTCTTTGTCAGTTGAGCGAATATGAGGTATCACTCAACACACATTAAACTTCTGAGGAACTCAAGTTGGGCTGTCGGTAATGGTTTGTTCAAAATGTCAGCTATCTGATATTTTGTTGGCACATACTCAAATTTCACAAAACCTTGTTTTACTGACTCTCTAACATTTTTGTAATGAATGTCAATGTGTCTGGACCTTGAACCTGTGAAATGTGTTTCTGAAATGTAAACTACCGATTGATTGTCTTCCATCATGGTGATTGGATATGTTGGCTTGGTCCAGATATCTGTAACTAGAGAATCAAACCAAATTAGTGAGTTGCACGCATCTGAGGCGCACGCATATTCAGCTTCTGTAGAAGAACAAGAAACAAAACTTTGCTTTCTTACGTTCCAATGAACTGGGCATCCATTCAGGAACAATATGTAACCTGAAGTGCTTTTTCTTGACTCCTTGTCACTTGTTCAATCTGCATCTGCATAACAATACAATTCTGCAAAATCAGTATGTGCTGGTTCTAGCTTTAATTTTAAGTGTTGTGTGTATTTCAAATACTTCAATAACTTCTTAATGCATGACCAGTGAAATTCTTTGGCTTTGCCCACGTGTCGTGACAGCAAATTAACACTAAGTGCAATGTCTGGTCTAGTCCAACCACTAATGTATAGTAGTGAACCAATTACTGAACGATAAAGTGTTTGATCCTTGAACTCAGGACCTTGTGCATCCTTCAAATTGTAAAAATCTGTTTGCATAGGTGTGTATGTTGGTGTGGCATCCTTCATGTTGCAATGATGCAAGAGTTGCTCTATCTTGTTTTCTTGTGAAAGGCTAAACCCCTTCTCTGTTTTTTCAATCTGAACACCTAAATATTCATTGATGTGGCCTAAGGATTTCAATGTGAAGTATCTTTACAAACCTGTAACAAAAATCTCATGCGTTTGTTAGGGCCAATGTAAACAATGTCATCAACATAAACAAGAACAATTTCATAGCAATTTTCAAAACTTTTGGTGAACACGCACTCATCAGTTTCGGACTTAATGAAGCCCATTGAATTTAGTTTGTCTTTGAGACATAAATACCACATCAAACCTGATTGTTTCAGACCATAAAGACTTTTGTGAAGAAACCACGTGCCCCCTTCTCGGCCACGGAATCCATCATGGAAGCCGGGGGCGCACCTCACGTAGATTTCTTCATCTAGGTCTGCATGTAGATAAGCTGTTTCAACATCAAACTGGAAAACTTCTAGACCAAGAATGGTCGCTGTAGTTAAGGCATTTTTGACACTTTCAGTTTGCACTGTAGGTGAGTAAGTGTTTGTGTAATCTTCAGGATAACTTTGTGCAAAACCTTGTGCTACAAGTCTTGCTTTGTACAGTGACTCACCATCTGGTTTCTGTTTGATTTTGTAGACCCATCTTGTGCCAATGACTGTTTTGTTTGTTGGAGGTTCTGCAGGTGTAAATACTTTGAGTTTCTGCAGACTGTCCATCTCAACTTGCATAGCTGTGTTCCACTTCTCTTGTTCATCTTCCGAAAGATATTTTAATTGGGAAAAGTTCTCTGGTGGAAGTGTAACATTACAGATCAGTCTCTTAGCTGTTTGGCCACCTTTTCTTCTTTGTGCCAATGGAATGTTGACCATGGCATATGAACCAAAAATGTGTAAGTTTGAAATGTCAGGCTGGTAGCCATGCAACATGTAGAAAGGTGTCTGGTCAATGACACTGCTCCAAGTACGATTGACAAGGTAGTTTGCATATTTGATAGCTTCACCCCAAAATGAGTGATTGAGATTAGCATCTTCTAGGAGACATCTCATCATGGTTTGTAGAACCCCCTGTCTTCGTTCTGCAACTCCATTTTGTTGTGGTGTGTAAGGGGCTGACGTTTGTACACATCCAATCCTGGAAACGCTGTGACATGAACTCGGTACCTCGGTCACTCTGGATTCTTCGGATCCTCACTCCGTGTTAATTGTAGGCCTGGACTGCAAAGTCTTTAAAGATCTGAAAGGTCTCAGATTTTTCTTTCATAAGATATACATATCCATATCTAGAATGATTATCAACAATAGTTAAGAAATACTTTTTACCGCCAATTGTTGGCCCATAAGGACCCACTATGTCAGTGTGTACCAAATCAAAAATGCATGTTGACCTGCATGTAGCACGTTTTGGAATGGCTGCTGCCTTGGACTTTGCCTTTTTGCAAACAGCACAATCCAAATACACCTTACACCCCTTGAAATCCAAACCTTGTGCGAAAAATGGCATCTTCTTAAGAACTTCAAAACTTGGATGCCCCAGTCTTCGATGCCACTTATGAATACACCTGTAATGCAAAGGTTTTCCGGTTAATGAATTAGCAAAATTAACATTTGAATGAGGAACCTTAGGCTTGCATTTAGCAATTTGGTTGTCTACTTGTGGCTTAATGGCTTTAGGAGCCTGTGTAGCAATCACAGGATCTCTCTCTGAGGCATCTCTCTCTGGGCCTGCATTGCTCTGTATTGAGATTTCTATACTTGCCTGCGCTTCAGGTTTGGTTTTTGGCTTGAAATAGTAGACTCCACCAATCACAATTGTGTCAGCAACCATAACACCATCCTTAACTATGTAAGTTGCGTTTTCAAGGTGGAGAACCCGGAATTATTTTTTTTAAATAATCTTTATTAAAGTTTTACAATAAAAAAGAACACAAACAACACACAACAACACACAGACATAACACATATAACACGAACGAATACACATATTTACACGCAACATTACAAAGAAATCGAGTACTTTTTTACAGCGTTCTTGAAGTATTTGTTTTGTATCAAAATCTGTATATACATTTTAAGTATGTTCCATAACGTAGGTGTCGGTGGTAGTCATCCATAGGTTAATTCATTTAATTACAACTTACAGAAGAGAGTGGTTTTAAACATATCTCAATTCATCTGCCAAATTTTTAATTTTGGATTTTGGCTGATCCAATTATATAGCTTATTCCATATTTGGTAGAAATCTGTATCGTCCTTCCCATGTATCTGCATTGTTAATTTGCACATTTCTGCGCACTCCAGTATTTTTCTGATGACCATCGAGGCAGTGGGGGTATGTTCTAATTTCCAATTTTGGGCATATGTTAATCTGGCTGCTGTAACTATATGTAGTATTAAATATCTTTCTTCTTTTGAGTATTTTGTACGGAGTATCCCTAATAAAAAGAGTTCAGGTTTTAGTGGGATTTCTCTCTGTATTATTTCTTCCAGCCAAGCTCTAATTATGTTCCAGAAGGTTCTGGCTTTAGGGCATGTCCACCATTGGTGGTAGTAAGTTCCTCTCTCTTTTTTACACTTCCAACATTTTGAGGAGGTTGTTGGGAACATTTTTGCCAGTCGGGCCGGGGGGAGGTGCCAGCGATAAAACATTTTGTATATATTTTCTTTGTATGTGGCCGCTAGTGTAAGTTTGTAGTTTAGTTCCCAAACTTTATCCCATTCTGAGAGTGTTATTGAATAGCCAAAGTTTTGTGCCCAAGCTATCATGTTGCCTTTCACCACTTCTTCAAAAAGATTATATTCTAACATAAAGTCATAGAGCCGAGAAATTATTTTCCCATCTGGTCCTAGTAAAATTTTATCTAAAGCATGTTCGTTTTGAAAGCCTGGTTGTATCGCGTCCCTAGTATACCTCGTGCTAATCTGTAGGTAGTGCCACCAATCTAGTTCAATTCCAAGTGTTCTAAGTTCTTGCCTTGATCTAATGTTATCGTGGTCATCTAAAATTTGTTTGTAAGTAAAGATTTTTTTATTGTTTAGTAGGTTAGGGTAGATAATCGCTTCTGTGGTGGAAAGCCATTTAGGAATTTTAGGATAGTGTGCTTTCTTTATTTTAAGCCAGACTTCAATTAGGGACCCTCTTATGTAGTGCCTCTGGAAGTAGGCATGTGCCTTCTGCTTTCCGTCCCATAGGAATGCGTGCCACCCAGCCTGTAGGTCAAAACCTTCTAAGGTTAGGGTCCTATTATTTCTTAATATTACCCACTCCTTTATCCAGCTGAGTGCCACTGCTGTATAGTAGCTCTCCCAATCCGGGAGTCCAAAGCCACCCCTCTGCCTCTTGTCATACAATGAACTAATTTTAATCCTAGCTTTCTTTTTAGCCCAAATGAATCTCTTAATTATATTATTCAGTTCCAAGAAGTAGTTTCTCCTTAATCTAATTGGTGCTATTTGGAAGAGAAATAACACTTTTGGGAGGACCATCATTTTGATGGCCGCTATCTTCCCTAGAAAGGATAGCTGTAGTTTGGACCAACTTTCTAAATCCTTGCTAATTTTTTGTGTTAATTTTGTATAATTGTCCTCTTTTATAGAACTACATTTCGCTGTTAACCACAATCCTAAATATTTAATTTTTTTAACCATCTTGATTCCCAATCTTATTTCTAAAGCTTTATTTTGTTCTTCGGTAAGGTTTTTAGTTATTATTTTAGTTTTATCCTTATTTAATTTTAATCCTGTCACCTTTCCGTATTTTTCTAATTCTTCCAACAGGGCCATTCCTGATTCTAATGGGTCTTCCAAGATATACGTCATATCGTCCGCAAATGCTTGGACCTTATACTCTTCCTTCTTGATTTTAAGCCCTTTTATTTCACTACTGTTTCTTACCAGACTCAAAAGTACTTCTAATGTTGTTATAAATAACAGTGAGGCTAACGGGCAGCCCTGTCAGACTCCTTTCCCTATAACTATTTTTTCAGTCAAATCGTTGTTTATTAAAATTTTTGCGTGTTGATCCTTATATATTGCTGATACTAAATTCACGAATTTTTCTCCAAATTTCATTTTTACTAGCTGTTTTATTAAGAATTGCCAATCTAGGCTATCAAAGGCTTTTTGCAGATCAATGAATACCAATGCCAATTGTTTCTCAATGTGGATATCATAGTATTCCAGAGTGTCCAGGATAATTCTAATATTGTTTTTAATCTGTCTATTAGGTAGAAACCCGTTCTGATCCGGGTGTATTACTTTATTTAAGATGTTTTTCAATCTTTCTGCCACGATGGAAGCGAGTATCTTATAATCGGAATTTAGGAGGGATATTGGTCTATAATTTTGAATCTTAGATTTATCTGTATCTTCTTTCGGGATTAAAGAAATGTAAGCCTCCTTCCATGAGTTTGGTATCTTGGCCATGGCCATTGCCTCTTTATATACATCTAATAGTAATGGTTCTATTTTATGACAAAATTGTTTATAGAACTCAGAAGGAATCCCATCTGGTCCAGGTGTTTTGTTATTTTTTTGTTTATTAATGGCCTTTCTAATTTCTTCAATAGTTATTTCTCTATTAAGTAACATCCTATCCTCTTCCGATATGACAGGTAGATCTATTTTTCCTAAATAATCTTCAATATCCTCCGGGATGATCTCCTCTTTCTTGTACAAGTTTGAGTAAAACTTGTGAACAATATCTTTCTTCTCCTCCTGCTTGGCAAACACAGTCCCCGTTTCGTCTTTTAGCTGTTCGATCCTCCTTTCAGCCCTCTCTTTTCTTAACTTATGTGCTAGCCATCGGCCAGGTTTATTTGCCGATTCAAAAAAGTTTTGCTTTGACAGTTTAATTTTCCTAGCCAGTGATTCCTGCTCAATCAGGTTGATCTTATGTTTAGTAAGGATTATTTCTTCTTTTATACTATTGTCTTTAGGATCCTCTTGCTGTTTATTTTCCAGATCAGCTATTTTTGTATATAACTGACTTCGATGTTTTCTTTTTACTTTATTACGATTAGCTATATATGCTATGGTCAGCCCTCTAATGTACGCTTTAGTTGTATCCCATAGGTTCTGTACTGTAGTCTGGTCTTGGGTATTAAGTGTGAAAAAGATTTCTAGTTCTTTTTCCATCATTGATTTATATTCTTTCTCATTCACAGCTCTAGTATCTAAAGTCCATCTCACCTTCCTCCTTTTAATATGGCCTTTCCATTTTATCGATAGCGGGTTATGGTCTCCCCAAGTATTTGGGAGTATATCTATTTCCCCGATATCGTCAATAAGTTCAAAGTTTAACCACACCATATCTATTCTTGAACATGTATGATGTATGTGTGAAAAAAAGGTATACTTTCTGCTGTCCGGGTTCAAGTGACGCCAACCATCTATTAATTTGAATTCCTGTTTCATATTCTGAAATGGGGCGGGCAGTGTTCTCCTTATTGTTTTCCCTTTACTACCTTTGTGGTCTAAATTTCCATCCGATATTGCGTTAAAATCCCCTATCAGACAAATATTCTCCCATTGCAATTCCAAAAGTTTGATATATAGATTCGAGTAAAAAACTTTCTGTTTAGTGTTGGGTGCATATATAATTACCAATAATATTTCCTTCTTTCCAATCTTTATTTCTATACATAAAATTCTACCATCGTCATCTCTATAAATCATTTTAGGATTAAGCCATTTTTAATATATGCCACCACTCCCCTTTTTTTTTCCTCTGCTAGTGTGGAGAATTGAATACCCAGTTTCGGATATTTGAGGATTGAAAGGTGGTCTCTTTTAATATGAGTTTCCTGGAGGCACGTGATATCATTATTTAATTTTATTAGTCTATGGAATATTTTTTTTCGTTTGGTAGGTGAATTGAGTCCATTGACATTCATAGAGATAAGTTTTATTTCCTCATCTTGTTCGGTTTCATTTAACGTTTCCTTTTTGACCACCTTTTCCATATTCAGATTGTGCTCTCGTGATGACACCCTCCCTTTCATGTCTCTTTAGTTTCCCTCTTTCTCCTTTCTCCTTATCCGGTACTATATCCTCAGAACTTTGCTCGTCCACACTAGATCTCTCTCCTGTATCTTTAAGGTCCAGATCTGCCTCGTCTTTAAAATATTCTTCGTAAAACTCTTTTGCCTCCTCTACTGAGCCTATATGAAATTTTTTATCTGACAGTGATATTAACAGACCCTCGGGCATCAGCCACTTAAATATAATTTTTTGTCTTATTAATTGTGCTGAGAGGAAATTATAAGCTCTCCTTTTTTCTCTCACCCTTCTTGGAAGTTGTCGAAGTATTATAATCTCCTTTCCCTGAACTGTTAAAGTATTTTCTCTGGCCAGAGTATAAATCTCATCCCTAATGTTCTTCTTAATAAATCTGATGTGGACTTCTCGGGGTAGCCTGTTTCTACGGGCATAGCTAGTATACAGTCTAAAAACCTCATCCATTTCTGCAATAATTTCATTTTGTGTCTTGTATCCAAGGCTGGCAATTATCTCTGCCATTTTTAAGGGTAGATTCTCATCCTTCTCTTCGGTTACATTCTGAAATCTTAAATAAAAAAAGAGCGTTCTAACTCTAACTGGATAATAGCCAGCTCAAGGTGGTTGTTAATTGTCTCCAGCCTCTTCTCCTGTCTTTCCATTTTCTGGTCTATTTCATCAGCTCTCCCTTCCACCTTTTTCAATCTCTCATCATTTTTAGTAAGAGCTTCCTGTATAGTTTCCATTTTTTCCTCCATTGACCCCATTCTATCATCAATCCTTTTAATATTCTCTTTCATTTCTTCCATATCCTCCCTAGCGCCCCCATGATGTTTATCCATAGTTTCTTGTAATTTAATTATCATTTCTTGCAGTCCCGTTAATGTGGACTGCATCGCTTGAGAGCTTGTGGGGGTGCCTGTCTTGTCAGTCATCATAGTCTCGATAGTACGTTGGCCAGGAGTAGAGGTAGCTGGTTTTTTCCCAGTTTTCGGAAGTGTGGTAATAGTGCTTGTCATCTTTAAGGATTCCCACACTTTATCCCAAACTCTCATCTATTGTTTTCAAATTCAATTAAAGAAAGAGCTTATGTACTCTAATAGTATAAAATATAGTTAACAATGTATCATAAATATGAGTTAAAAGTTGGATCAGTTAATTAATTCTAATATTATCACAATCTCCCTGCTTTGGGTTTGTTTGCAATCTCACATTAATACCAAAAAGTTACTTTCTATATAACATCAGTTATTTGTCATATACTAATATCACAGAGTTATTATGTTTTATCTAGACTTTTAGTAAAGCGACCCTATTTTTCCATATATTACCAGTTATTGTCCAGTATATTCTTATCAAAAAGTATATTCCAATCTCAGGGTATTTACCAATCTTCCATCTATTCACAGTCTCTATGTTTCCTTCTCTCTTCTTCTCCGCTCTCCGATTCCAAGTCTCTTAATGTTTTGTTGCGTCAGTCCAATTTCTATTCCGGTTTGTTAATGAGAGTCCTTTACTACTTCCACCCACTTTCTCACTTTCTTCGTCCCACTTCTTCTTGTTGTTTCTGGTTTTAAATGTCCCTTTGAACTCCAAACTTTCTCCAGTCAATACGCATGCAGCACAGACTTTCCAGGTCTTTTTAACTCACGGCTCTCCTCTCTCCTCTCGTCTCTCCATTACTTTCACACGTCCGTCTCTGCAGTTTCCGCTCCGCTGGGCTTCTCCTTGCCGCTTTTTAAATTTCTGGAGCCCTCTCCACCTGGAGTGTTCCTTCACGTCTCGTCTCCAAAGGGAACTCTTCCTTCACCACCTTCAATAATACACAGTCTACTTTCTTTTCTCCTTCTCAAACTCTCCTCTCCACTGTTCACCCTCGTTGCTTCCTCTCTTTTGTCTCTCAGCCACACCTCCGGATCGGCTCAAAGAGTCGATTTCTTCTACCGCCGGATCACAGGGATTTCTCTCGCTATCCGGGGGAGATTGCAGTCCCCCCGGATGCCTCGAGTGTTCCCCTTCTCGTCGCTGATCCCTCCAAGACCAACTTCTCCGTCTGGCCTCCAGAATCAGCAGAAAATGCGACAGCAGCCTCGGGAGCACCCTTCGCTGCTTCGCGTCGGTATGGCGTCCAAACTCTAGATAAATAACTTTGGCTAAGCAAATTAGAAGTTGTTGCAGGAACATAATAAACATCTGGAACAAGTATGTCCAACTCTTCAATGTAAACAGTCCCTTTTCCTTCAACTCTACAGGGTTGGTCTGCAAAGCCATAAAGTTCACGAAATTCTGGCTCTGGTTCACGCATTTGTTTGAAAAGTTCTTTTCTGTAGGTAACGTGTAGTGCAGCACTGCTATCTAAAGTCCACAAGAGATGTCTGTTAAGCTGTTGACGTGGTTGCGGGTCGTTGGTGATAGCAAGCGTGGCATATGGAGGTTGTGGTTGTGGGCCATTGGTGATGGCAAGTGTGACATATGGAGCTCGTTGGTCGCGCCTGGGGCCTGGGGCGACGCTGCCTTCCGCCGCTGCCTCTGCCTCTGCCTCTGCCTCTGCTGCCTCTGAAGACTGTTCCTCTGGGCTGGTACTGGACAGGAACTTGAAATCGTTGAAAACAATCGCTGGCGATGTGGCCCACTTTGCCGCAAAGTTGGCAAGTTGGTAACCTTGGGATGTACTCTCTGCCTCTGAAAGGTCGTCTGACTGGAGCTCTGGCCGCTGCTGGCGGAGCTCGCAAATGTGGCGTGGCGAGCATAAGTGCTTCTTCTTCTGTTAAAAGTCTACAGACATGTTCAACTGTTCTTTGAGCAACAGGCACTTGATTACCGTATTTTTCGGAGTATAAGACGCACCTTTTTACTCCCAAAAAAGGGGTCAAAAGTGGGTGCATCTTATACTCTGAATGTAGCACCCACCCACCTGCCAGCCGCCACTCAGCCTGGGGGGGAAAGCGTTTTCAGGCGGCAGCGCTGCGAATCCCCTCCCCGATTCCAAAAACAGAGTGTGCGGAGACCAAAAAAGAGCATCGCGTTTCAGGCGGCGGGCAGCGCCGGTTGCACGCCCCATTTTTGGAATGGGGAAGGAAGTGTTTTCGGGCTGCAGCGCCGGCCGGAACCACCCACCGCCTGAAACGCAATGCTCTTTTTTTGCCTCCGCAAAAAAACTTTTCTCCCCATTCCAAAAACAGGGCATGTGGAGGCAAAAAAAGAGCATTGCGTTTCAGGCATTTTCGGCCGGTTCCAGCCATTGCTGGCCACCGCCGCTGCCGCCGTTGCTGGCCGGAGCTGCAGCCGCTGTTGCTGGGAGCCGCCGGAGCCCCAGCCCCCGTTGCAGCCCCCGCCCCCGCTGCAGGACCCGCCGCTGACGCTGACGCTGACGCAGCCGCCCCCGTTGCAGCCCCCGCCCCCGCTGCAGGACGCCCCGCCGTCGTCGTCACCGCAGCTCCTGCCGCCGATACTCGCCACCGCCGATACTCGCCACCGCCGATACTCGCCACTGCCGGAGCCACCGCTGCTGCTGCCCGAAGCGAGCAGCCTGACAGGTTTGAAGACCAACTTCCAAGTTTGAAGAGCCCTGGGTTAGGGGTGCAAGGGTCTTCAAACTTGCCAAGTTTAAGACTAGTGGACTTCAACTCCCAGAATTCCTCCTCCAGTCATGCTAGCTCAGGAATTACTGGAGGAGGAATTCTGGGAGTTGAAGTCCACAAGTCTTAAACTTGCCAAGTTTGAAGACCCTTGCCACCCCTAACCCAGGGCTCTTCAAACTTGGCAACTTTAAGACTTATGGACTTTAACTCCCATTTCTGAGCTAGGATGACTGGAGGAGGAATTCTGGGAGTTGAAGTCCACAAGTCTTAAACTTGCAAAGTTTGAAGTTTAGGGTGGGGGCGTGTGCATATGAATGTATGAATATGGTTCTGCATTGTTATAAAGGAAACATTATTGTTCTTTCTTGCAGAAAAATGTCAAAGCCAAAATTTGTAAAAAATGTACATGGTTGTAAAAAGTATACATGGTTGTAAAAAGTATTCTGCTATACTGGTATTTTATTAAATATTTATTTATTTATTTATTTTATTCGAAGTTCTTCTATGCTGCCCTACTCCCTCAGGACTCAGGGCGGCGTACAACATTTTAGGGAACATCAAATAAATTGTTAAAAACAATTTAAAACAATTTTTAAAAAACATACACATCATATATACATGGGGGGAGATGTCAGATGGAAGGTCGTCTCAAAATCACCCTGCCTGCAGGAAGAGCCATGTCTTAATGGCTTTCCGGAAGGCCAGCAGGGTGGGGATGATTTGGATCTCCGGGGGGAGTTGGTTCCAGAGAGCAGGGGCCCCTACAGAGAAGGCCCTCCCCCTAGGCCCCACCAGTCGGCACTGTTTGGCTGACGGGACCTGGAGGAGACCCACTCTGTGGGACCTGACCGGTCGAAGGGAAGTATGAGGTAGGATGCGGTCCCGGAGATAGCCTGGTCCTAAGCCATGTAGGGCTTTAAAGATGATGATCAACACCTTGAATTGTACCCGGAGACTAATGGGCAACCAATGCAGCTGGTGGAGTATAGGTGTTACATGGGTGTATCTTGAAACACCCACCACAGCACGCGCAGCCGCATTTTGCACCAGTTGGAGTCTCCGAATACTCTTCAAGGGTAGCCCCATGTAGAGCACATTACAGTAGTCCAGTTGCGAGGTGACAAGGGCATGAGTGACCGTGAGTAGAGCCTCCTTCTCCAGGTATGGCCGCAATTGGTGCACCAGGCGAACCTGTGCGAAAGCCCCCCTAGCCACAGCTGCAAGGTGTTGATCTAATTTTAGCTGTGGATCTAGGAGGACTCCCAAATTGCGAGCCCGTTCCGAGGGAGTTAATTTTTCTCCCTCAATAACCAAGGACGGACAGTCGGTGTAGTCCTTCGGAGGCAATATCCAGAGCCACTCAGTCTTATCGGGGTTGAGTTTGAGTCTGTTTCTCCCCATCCAGGTCCTAACGTTGTCCAGGCATCGGCACATTACATCAACTGCCTCCCTGAATTGGGACGGGGTGGTGATGTACAGCTGGGTGTCGTCAGCGTACTGTTGAAAACTCACCCCGTGTCCGCGGATGATCTCCCCCAGTGGTTTCATGTAAATGTTAAACAGGATGGGCGAGAGGACTGAACCCTGCGGCACCCCACAGGTTAGGGGCCTAGGAGACGACCTCTGCCCTCCTGCCAACACCGAGTGCATCCTGTCTGCGAGATAAGAGGAGAACCACCGTAAAACGGTGCCTCCCACTCCTAACTCGCCGAGACGATGCAGAAGGATACCATGGTTGATGGTATCGAAAGCCGCTGAGAGGTCAAGTAGCACCAGGATGGAGGAATTACCCCCATCCCGGGCTCGCCAGAGGTCATCCATCAGGGCAACCCGACTGATAGGAATCTAGATGATCAGTTTCCTCCAATAGCCGAAGGAGCTGAAAAGCCACCACCTTCTCCACAACTTTACCTATAAAAGGTAAGTTGGAGACTGGATGGAAGTTCTTCAAATCCGCTGGATCCAGGGAAGGCTTCTTGAGGAGGGGTCTCACCACCGCAACTTTTAACGGCTGCGGTACAGATCCCTCCCTCAATGAAGCGTTGACCACCGCCTGGATCCAGCCGCGTGCCACCTCTCTGCTGGCCGAAACCAACCAGGAGGGGCACGGGTCCAATAAACAGGTGGAAGAGCTCATCGCACCCACGGCCTTGTCCACGTCATCAGGAGAAACAGGCTCAAACTCCTCCCACAAAGCTGGATTAAGACTTGCCCCCGTCAACTCAATGGACTCTGTCCAGCCAGAGTCCAGGTTCGACCGAATCTAAGCAACTTTATCCGTCAGAAACTGCGCGAATTCCTCAGCTCTGCCTTGTAAGTGTTCCTTGCTCCCCCCCCCTTTGCAAGGAGGGCGCGAGTCACCCTAAACAAGGTGGCTGGGCGAGAATCTGCGGACGCAATAAGAGAGGAAAAATGAGATCGTTTTGCCTCCCCTATCGCCACTACATAAGACTTGATGTAGGTTCTTAAGAGTGTTCGATCAGATTCGGTTTTACTGGCTCTCCAGCGTTGCTCCAGACGTCTCTTGTGGCGTTTCATCTCCCGGAGCTCCTCGGTAAACCAGGGGGCTTTCCGGGATCCACTGCCACGGAGAGGTCGCAAAGGCGCAATCCGATCTAATGCCCCTGCTGCTGCGGTGTTCCAAGCAGTCACCAGGGACTCAGATGAATTGTGTACCAGGGTTTCAGGTATTTCCCCAAGTTCCCTCTGGAATCCTTCCGGTTCCATTAGGCGCCTGGGGCGGAACCACCTAGTCGGTCCTGCCTCCCTGCGAGGGAGGAATGGGGCTGCGAAATCCAACCTCAGTAGGAAATGATCTGACCATGACAACGTGGTGGTGACTATATCCCCTACCTTCAGATCATCTCTCCACTGCCCCAAGAGAAACACAAGGTCAAGTGTGTGACCACCCTCATGAGTCGGACCCTGAACTACTTGGGTCAGGTCCATGGTTGTCATGGAATCCATGAACTCCTGAGCTGCACCAGATGTTTCGCCAGCCAAGGGCAGGTTAAAGTCCCCCAACACCATAAGCCTGGGGAACTCCACCGCCAGGCCGGCTACCGCCTCAAGCAGCTCAGGCAGGGCCTTAGCAACGTAGCTGGGAGGCAGGTACGCTAACAAAAGGCCCACCTGAACCCCTAAGCCCAACTTCAGAAGGAGCGTCTCACACCCGACAATCTCCGGGGCAGGGATCCTACGAGGATGCAGACTTCGGGGCGTTATAATAGCCACTCCTCCCCCCCTTCCCTGGGGTCGTGAATGGTGCTGTACTGAGAACCCGTCTGGGCATATCTCAGAGAGGGCTAATCCCCCCTCCTGGCCCAGCCAGGTCTCAGTTATACATACCAGGTCCGCCCCCTCCTCGGTGATTAAGTCACGTATTACGGGGGCTTTGTTGACAATTGACCTGGCGTTTAGCAGCAGCATCCTGAGCCCAGGGCCCTGAAAACCCTGGTTGCAAGGTTCTCGGGTTGAGCAAGATGGAACCACATCGGAGGGGCCGGAACAAGGGATCGCTTGTAGACAGCGAGGTCTTATTCCCCGAGACCGGCCCACCCCTCTGCTCCCGCCATACCTACCTCTCCCTGTCATGACCGGTATGCTCCGGCTCTCCACCCTCCCAGAGATCCCCTCCCCCTCCCCGCTGGACCTCCTCCCTCCCTGCAGACCATACATACGATCCACACTGAGCTGGGGCATCGAGTCAGACCCCCCCACTTCTGTTTCCACACTCAGCAGAAGGGGGGGGCTAAACCTAGCCCCCAGCTCACTCATACTCTCATATCCAATCATTCTAATTTACGCATTCATCCCCCACACCATCAACACATCCACCCTACAAGCACTCCCCCCTCCCAAGGTAGAGATTAAGTAAAGTGCAATAAAAGAGTTAATTAAGGACAGGCAGATGCAATAAGCATGGCAGTCTCTAAAACTGCTAGTCATGGTCCAATTCATTAGTCACTTCCCCTCCATCATAATCGTTCTCAGGGGGATAGTGTCCATTGTTCTCATAAAAGAACTTTCACCACCAATCGACTCTCGGCTTTGAAATGATGTCGTGATTCTTCTCTTCTCTCTTCGCGACAGAAATGGACCTCCGGGGAACCAATAAAACAGAGTCCAGTGATGCCCCCCCATGGGGTAATCCTGAGGCATCAAAGGCCCCTTCCCTGAGGAAATGTTGCTGTCCTTTTGACCAAGGCTCCGCCCAGAAATAGCATCGGTCACGGGCTTTAATCCCCGTGCTCTGTTTCCTTGTGCTGTCAATCGCTATATCTAAAGTGCTCATGCAAACGCTGATGGTCAATAAGGTCAAAAAAACCACACCACACCGCAGGGCTAAAACAGATCTTATAAGCCTCACGGTGGAGTCCATAGCACTTGCTGCGGCAGAAGTAACAATGGCCGCAATGATGACGCTCTCCCCAGCTGTAATAACAAGGACAGTCCTTGTTTCCGGAGGTATAACAGTCACAAACGCCGAATATATTACTACACCATTTGGTTCAGAATACTTTTTCCCTTGTTTTCCTCCTCTAAAATCTAGGTGCGTCTTATACTCCGGTGCGTCTTATACTCCGAAAAATATGGTAATTTTTGTAATGGCATCTTTCCATGCATAATTCAATGAATTGATAATAATGCTGACCATTTGAAAGTCATTGATAATGTTGCCTCTTTCGGCTAAGTCTTTTCGCATGCATTTCATTTTTGTTAAATGTGCCCCAACACTTTCTCCATGCTTGAGTTTGGAACCATGAAATTCTGATAGGAGCAAGCATGTGGACTCCATTGAAATTGGACGGAAACACAGTTCTAACTGAGTCCAGATTTGTTGGGCAGTTGTATCAGGGGCAAAAGTTTGTTGGAGTTATGTCTCCATTAACATCAACAAAGTGGTGCATGCCTTGACATCTAAATTTGTTATAACAGCATCCCATGGTAGTGGAGGATGATGATAAATCATACCGTATGTGCCTTCTCGGCGGAGCAAAAGTGTAATTTCACTAACCCAGGCTTTATAATTTTCTCCTGATTGTTTTAGCCCTGCACTACCAGCCAATGGAACAATCGGCGCTTGTTGGGCTTGAAGTAATGCTTGCGCTGGTTGCACTGGAACTGGTTGTGGCATAATTGGAGCCTGCACTGGGGCAGGGGCCTGCACTGGGGCAGGGGCCTGCACTGGAGCAGAGGCCTGCACTGGAGCAGGTTGTGGCACGGCTTGTGGTGCTTGAGCAGGTTGGGCCACTATAGGAACAGGTTGGGCCACTGGCTGGGCCATTTGAGCAGGTTGGGCCATTTGAGCAGGTTGGGCCACTGGCTGGGCAATTTGAGCAGGCTGTATTTGTTGTGCCTGCATTTGTTGTGTTTGCCCTTCTTGTACACGCATTCTGGACATCATACCTTCTATAGCTAACTGCATTAGAAAGTCTTGTTCTTTTTGCCTTAGTAATTCGGGCCTGTTGCCACTAGATGGCACTGCAACATTACTTTTTGGAAGTTCATACAGACTCCGTTCTGTAAAGGCAGTCTCTTCTGACGTATAAGCTTGACTTTCTTCTAGAAAGGAAGGGGCGGTGCCCATTGGTGGGCGGGCCTCTAACCTGTATGAAGAAGGCGGATATGGAGATGCCTTTGCCCACTCAGGAATGTCTGGGAGCGGGCAGACATTTTGTCTAGGGCTTCGTGCAAGAAAACGGCGTCTAGCCGCAGACAATTGTGCTTCTAAATGATTAATGTAGCTTAATTCTTCCTGACTAGAAAGGAGGGGTTCAGAATAAACCTCTGTCTGAACGGGCTCATAAAACTCTGCCTGAGTGGCCCCATATTGTACTTTCGATTTTGCTCCGGTGCGAATAAATTCTGCCTCCTGGGTTAATGTGTTTTCCGTTTCACTCACTAACCTTTCGCATTCTTCAATTGTTTGAAGAGGTTCTGTAGCGGCCGCTTGCAGAGGAGAAGAAAGTTGTATAGAAAAGCTATTTGTCTTCCTGGGTGTTGAGTGATCATTTTCAGGAAGATTTTCTTGTTGTAATTCTGCTAAATGTTGTAGAAGGTCTCCTTCAGTAAGCAACATCTTGAAAGATTTACGAGAGAGCTCTCCTCCAAGAAAGCAATAAAAAATTTCCTTATCTCTCTAACTGGCCTAGGAACGCATAAATCTGTTTGAAGTGGATTCTAAAGCGAACCATCCTCTGCTACCATGTTAAGATAAGAATGATAAATTGTAGAGGTAATGAATCTTTTCTCTTGGAATCCAATTCTTGACAAAAATAAATGCGAATATAAAGTCTAAGAATAAAATATTTATTTCGGTACAAAAGAAATATAAAAACCTAATACTTAATAGTTACATCTTGGCAGATCAAAATATGTGTCCTTCTCGATGAAGGACTACAGCAGAAGTAAGGGAGGGGTACAAAGGAATTTCACATCTGCGCAGATCACACCCCATTTGACTGCTTCACTTTGCTAAGAACCTCTGGGTCATAATGCCTGCCATATGAATACATATGAGTACAGCTGACAATCAGAAAATCACCCCGTGACATTCCCCGATATGGAATACCCTCATTTATATCATCGGACAATGGACCAGAGTTTGTACATCAAGTAATTCAGACATTAGCCAAATCCTTAGGGACACGCTGGAGACTTCATTGTTCTTTTCGGCCTCAGTCTGGGGGTCATGTAGAATGCATGAATCGAACTATCAAAGAAAAGGTAACAAAGGTGTGTCTTGAAACCCACCTTAAGTGGGTGGATGCATTGCCATTGGCACTTTGGTCTGTGCGATGCACTCCACGGAAGGGCATTAGACTATCTCCTTTTGAAATGATGTTTGGGAGACCTCCCGTTATCAGTACTAACTTGAAAAATCATATAGGGGACTTAGGTCAGATAGGGACCACTTGGGTGAGTCAAATGGTAGGGGAGTTGAACAAGCAAATACAAGGAATCCAACAATATTGTGTGTCCCTGACCCCACCTTTCCTAAGTACCCCCAGTCATAACATCAAGGTGGGAGACAAAGTTTGGGTAAAACACTGGAAAGGGGAAAACTTGAAACCCAGATGGAAAGGCCCGTATACTGTGGTCATGAGTTCTCCCCTTGCAGTAAAGGTGTTAGAATCCAAGTCCTGGATTCACTGGACTCGAGTTAAACCTGCAGCTGATGAGTGTTGGGAGGCAAAGCCAGATGAAGCCCGGCCTCTAGTGCTTCACTTGAAGAAACGCCCCTTATAACTGCCCTACCAGCAACGGGCAGGCAACATACGGGGAAGGAGAAGCCTTACTGGAGTCACTCCCGGAAGCTGACCCCTCTACGTACGGCTGAAGATTTGGACAAGGACAAGTAACTTTTGACATATTAAGGGTAGAGTGTGTTGATTCCAGGAATGGTTATTCAATCGTACACAGGCATAAGGGTAGTAGCTTTGGCCTTAATAAGACTGATCGTTCTGGTTATAATCTGGTGTTTACATCACTTATTTGTCTGGAAATACTCTCAACCCGAACAGTAAGATATTGACTCTGACAGAAAAACTGTGTAAATTTCCTAGGGATATCGATGTTTGAGGAATTCGGGGGTTGGGTCCTCTATAGTGTATTAGTAATTTTGGGACTGTGGATGGTGTACTTAGCCAATAAGACTTGGTTTTGTGAAACACCCAAAATCACCTCTGACTTTTCCCTAACCTCATTCAGTACTATCTTGACTGCTTCTCTTGCTAAGCCTGTCTAAATTTTAATTGGATAAGTTCCTTTGTATGTCAGATGGGGTTTCTATGCTTGGATTACTAATTGCTAGTGGCCTACTGAATGGCGAACCCGAGAGTGGCCAATTAACCTTTCCCACCTTTGATGAGGTCTCTGGGAACGTTAAAAGTCCTGAGAGGCAGGATGAGATTGGAACCCCGAATTTGGGATTAGTGGAAGGAGTAAGTAAGGAAATACTGAAGCAGGGCCGGTCTCGCTGTCGCCGCAGCCGTATTTCCCAGTGGGACCGGTACCGATACCACCCTCGGCCACCCCCAACTCCCATGCCTAAACCCCAAATTGTTATGCCTAAAATCGTGTGTGTGGGAAATCCAAAAAAGAAAGGACCCCTGTGACAACTAAGAGAAGGGGGCTATATTTTAAAAACACTGAAACTGGCCCAGGACCTGATTAATCAGTCTAACCCCACTCTAGGCCAAAGGTGCTGGTTATGTTTGTCTGCATCCCCATCAGCCTATAATGCCATCCCAGTTTCTCCAGAGCTATGGGTAGAGACTAAGGCCACTATAGCTTTTGAGAAGGGTGGTAAGTGGAAAGCTGATACACCTGAGGCAAAATTGCAAGGCGATCTCTACAGTGCCCTAGAAAAGTTGGGGATCACCAGTCTCCCCATTTTAGGTCCTGTGGCTGTTGATGTGGATCTTATAGGACAACCCTCCTTCTGTGTCAAGAGAAGTCGGGAATCTCAAAAGGGAATCCTCGTGGGATCATTGGAAAAAGACCAATGCCCATGGGAATTACACTTGGGATACCGTCATACGCTTATGGATGTGAGATTGACCCGTGCCAATGCTCCTTCCTCGTACAGTCTCTTCAAAGAGAAGGTTACCTTTTCACCTCCTCCTTTGTATGGCTTTACACGATGGGGAGGGAATGAGACAATAAGGGGAAGTGACGAAACAATACAGTGGAGTAAGATAGTGACAAAGTGCCCAGGTTGATTTGAACCACCCCAGTTCCCAATCTGGCTCTACAACGAACCTACTAAAGGATGGTGTTTTCCTTCCCCTCCTGGAAATAAAAGCTCCCGCTATCTCCTTGAAGTTCCATACTTCATAGATAGGCAGAAAGACCCAAAGCTAGGCCCTCCACTACAACCATTGACAGGTATGTTTATGGCAGGGACCTTAAGTGCCTGGCATAATGAAAATAACCACTGGGTTCATGCCTTTTCCATGAATATGGCAGTATGTTTAGGAGAAAATGGAGTGTTTTTCCTCTGTGGGAACCGTGCATATGTGTGCCTACCTACTAACTGGACTGGAATGTGCACTCTGATACACCTCTTTCCTAAGATAGATGTAGTCAGTGGGGAACAAAATCTACCAGTTCCTCTCCTGGGACACGTTCAGAAAAGAGAGCCCATTACAATTGCATTACTAGCAGTCTTGGGAGTCGGAATGGGTGTAGCAGTGGGAACAGGTGTAGGTGGCTTAGTCCACTCCACCGTTCAGTTTCAACAACTATCTGAAGAGTTCCAACAAAGTCTGAACCAGGTTGCTGAAACCTTGGTTGAAGTCCAAGACCAGATAGATTCCTTGGCGGCAGTGGTTCTGCAGAACCGGCGTGCCCTGGACATCCTGACAGCTGAAAAGGGTGGACTGTGTGTATTTCTGGGAGAGGGATGTTGCTTTTACATGAATAAATCAGGAGTGGTCAGGGAAATTGCAAAAGATTTACGACAGAGAGCTGCCGAGATTGGCCAGAGGGTACATGGGAATGACGTGTGGTTTTCATGGTTACCAGGAGCTGCCTGAGTCAAACAAATATTGTTCCTCTTGTTGTGTAGAGTAGCAGGTCTTGCTTTCATTCCCTGTGTAATACCTCTGGTCAGACAACTGGCTATGAAGGCAGTAAATGAAATAACTGCTGAGAAAGAATTGGTGATGATGGAAAGACTCTTAGAGAATGAAGTGGCCCTAGTTCCACAAGGTCAACTTGTAGACCCAGATAGTGGCTATACCGATCTGCAAGTTGTGCCAGATAGTGACTATACTGATATGCAACCTGAGAACTCAGATGGTGGTTATACTAATCAGCAAACTGATGAGAAGGATGACATTTCAAGATAATCCCTTTTAATTTTTTGCCTTTATGTATCTGCTTGTTATTCTAAGTATGTTAACCTTGTCTTAAGCTATGAGTATTTGCAATTCAGTTAAAAGGTGTGACTCCATTGTTCCTATTAAAATAGAGTCACAAAGTGGGGAATGAGACAGGACATTAAAAGAAACAAGTTTTTAAATAAAACTATAGGCCATAATTAGGATGGGCTGGATGGTCTCTGCTGAATCCCTTCTCTTAGCCTTCGGACATTATGAAGTATCTCTGTAGACTTTAGGAGGAAAGCAGCAGATGTCCAACCACAGACTTCACGCTCTGGCCATGTGTAGCCTTAGACTTAAAAATAGGTTAACTATAGGAAACTAGTGTTTTGCAAGGAAACCTGTGAGCCCTTGTCCAGAAGGGAAAAACCCTGAAGGGGCAAACAAGATATTCTTAGCTGGTTTTTAACATATATTTTAACTACCGTATTTTTCGGAGTATAAGACGCACCGGAGTATAAGACGCACCTTAGTTTTGGGGGAGGAAAACAAGGAAAAAAAGGCCTCTGCCTCCAAGCAATTTGCCAAACAGCAAACAGCACAGATGATATACACTATTTGCTGTGTATTTCTGTGCATGTGTGCCTGACCCATAGAAATAGCAAAGAATTGGAGAAATGTACATTATGCCAGAAAGTTTTCTTAAATGTAGTCACACTAACTCCTCCCAATTATTTAAACAGATCTACTCCAAGGTAAGTCAAGATTTAACTCTAATACTAAACAGGACACTGTTACATTTCAGACTATACTTGTACAGAGCTGTTAAAATTAATTAAAATTTCTGGAAGTATACATTATTCTCTATTATTTAAAAGAAGATACAATAGCACTGGGCCTCTTCAGAGCAAGCATTTATTTTAAAAAGCTTCTTTATTTTGTTAAGTTGTCTAGATTTACAGGGGTCTCCAACCTTGGCAACTTTAAGACTTGTGGACTTCAACTCCCAGAATTCCACAGCCAGCAAAGCTAACAAAGCTGGCTGTGGAATTCTGGGAATTGAAGTCCACAAGTCTTAAAATTGCCAAGGTTGGAGACCCCTGGCTCTAGAACAATAATAAAGCAATCTTTAAAAAATAAGTCTAATAATTTGAACATTCTACAGACATTTATAGTTATTCACTTACCCCCTTCCATCCAGTTCAGCAGAAAATAAAAATCTGCGTGTCTCTCCCAGCTATTTGCCTCTTTGCAGTTTCAGTTTCAGTTTAATTTTAGCACGTGGCAAATCAGCTGGGGATCGGGAAGCTGCTAAGGACTTGCTTGTCTTAACAGGCTCTTCCCTGTTTGCTGCAAACAGGTAAATTGCTGGAAGACAGCGGCCAAAGGGTGGGGGTGGCTGGGTGGGTGGGGCTACATTAGGTGTATAAGACGCACCCAAGTTTTCACCCTCTTTTTGGGGGTAAAAAGGTGCGTCTTATACTCCGAAAAATACGGTACCTTCTAACGTAAGCAACAGGTGCTTATAACCAATCATATTATGCTTCTTTGTTCTGTAACTCTGTAAAGGGTATATAAGAACTTGCATGTCTGGATAAGGGCTTTCAGAATTTGCTTTTTGCCATACTGCTCTGAACCTTTGCGCAAATAAAACAAAACATCTTTTGACTCCTGAGGTGTGTTTAGTCCCTTCATTTCCTGCAACACCAGGGTTCAGGAGGCTTTCCTGAAGCCTGGGGAGAGCGAAAACGTCCGAAATGAAGGCCAAAAATTAGCTGGCCAGCGCGCACATGCGTGCTGGAGCTGACATAGGGCAACGCCTCGTGTGCCCTCAGATACGGCTCCACGTGCCACCTGTGGCACGCGTGCCATAGGTTCGCCATCACTGGCCTATAGTATTAATTAGCATGATCCTTGTGAAAAAGGGAAAATAGCAGTACTCTTAGAACAGTTGGCCTAGAAAGAATACTGTTTATGAATTACATTCCTAAACTACAAGCATTTTGGTAAAGGTTCAGTGCCACCTGGTAACCTGAATGCAAAAATCTACCAGGTGTGCATTGTCTACGTTTTAACATCTCCCCATCCTTGTCTGTGCTCATGTTTAAACAAGGCTATTCCACAGCACATAGACAACAATCATGCAAGTGTAGGAAGTTAGCACCCACACCTCTCCTAGAAAAATGAAATATTTTAGGAAATATTAAAAGGGCAGAATATTTCCCCTAAAAGGGAGCCAGAAACTCAGCCCCACCCACACCTTTGTCAATGGGCCATTAAGGCCTGAGCCAGTCTATTCTACATAACAAAGATCTACCCCCTTCAGCTCCAGGGTGATGGGATTAAGACATGACCCTCAGGACATGATAGTATTAGCCCTCTACCCATCTCACCACATGGCACCTGGGAAGATTACATCAGCCAGCAAGGCTCAACCAAGCCTGGGAGACAGACAGCCTACAAAGTTAGCTAAGACCCCCGCCCCCTGGGAGTCTGACCACCAATCAGAGTGCATTTCTTACACAGGAACAGGAAGCTCTAGGGTGGGGCCCAGAGAGGGCACTCATAAAACCAGGGCACTCTCAGCATCTCTGACCTTTTTTTCCTTCACCCAACATCTTCAAGGCATGTGATCCTGCCTACCATTAAACCATCTTTCCAAACAGTCTCCATGTTTCCAGTGTCTTTCTCCCCACTTGGAACTGAACCCAGAAGGATATTTGATGAGCCGAGGTGGCGCAGAAGTTAGAGTGCAGTACTGCAGGCCACTTTAGCTGACTGTAATCAGCAGTTCAGCTGTTCAAATCTCACCGGCTCAAGGTTGACTCAGCCTTCCATCCTTCCGAGGTAGGTAAAATGAGGACCCAGATTGTTGGGGGCAATATAAATATACATTGCTTAATGGTGTAAACCGCTTAGAGAGTGCTTGCACTTTGAAGTGGTATATAAGTCTCACTAATAAATAGTCTCACTAATAAATATTTCTTCCAACACAAGGAAAAAGCCACACCCGAGTGTGACCCCAACACCTTATACTCACATGTAGCCAATCAGAGACAAAAGTTTGTTACCCACCGGTGAAGCAGGACGTAAAATAAAGCAAAGTCATTAAGTGAAACAATAGGCTATAAACGGGGTTGGACTAGATGACCTATAAGGGGCTCTTTCTAGCACTGACAATTAAAGAAGTAAAAAATCTTTTGCTCTGGAAAAACACAAAGAGGAAGTCGCTAGGCTTTTCCAGGAATAGGCTGACCACAAACAGACACAGGAAACATGGAGAAATTTAAAGGTGTTAACATAAAACTTATGGAGAAACATGCATACGTGTCAAAAGGAAAGAGGTGTAACTCCTTATTACGGTAAAAGGCTGATCTATAATGTAAAGCCAACCCCTTATGTCTTTTGTAACTGTGGAAAAAGACTTTAAATATCTTGCTTTTCTGAAAGAAAATCGTTCAGTTCAGAATTTCAAAATGTCTGAACCTTATCTGTACAGATAATAAAAGGTTTATCTTACTCCTCTCTGGCTGGTATCACTTCCTGTTCTGCAACACTGTGGGCAATGTCTTGCCCATGCCCCCCTTATCCATGGAGCATTTTTGTCCATGCCCTCTCCATGCTTTTGTTATCTTACAGAGCATTCCTTGTAGCTTTGTGTGTTCCTGCTCCTGGGCAGCCCCCTGCTCTGGCCCAGTGGTGAAATCCAAATTTTTTACTACCGATTCTGTGGGCGTGGCTTGGTAGGCGTGGTGTGGCTTGGTGGGCGTGGCTTGGTGGGTGTGGCAGGGGAAGGATACTGCAAAATCTCCATTCCCACCACACTCCAGGGGAAGGATATTACCAAGGACATAATCGACACACTACAATCAACAGCTGTAATTCTATGTCCATCTTGCTTACCAAAGCTTGACAAATTAACAGTCCTCTCTGATAAGGTTGAAACCATAGAATCATCCCTTGAAACTCGCTTAATATCCCTAGAAAATCGATTAGTAGCACAATTTGAAGCACGTCTTCAAGCAACACATAAAAATGAACACCAGACAATAAAACATCCTAGCTCAACTCATCATCCACCACCTAAACCTCATTCAACTTCCACAAACCAGCAACCCAATAACATCAAACCAACGAATAACATCAACCAAATTAACGACATCTCCCTAATGATAAAAGATGCTATCGAACGTGAGCAGAAACGTCCAAATGCAATTTTATTTGGACTTGAAAACAACAGTGAAACTGATGACATCACTACAGTCCGAAACATCATCATCAACTCTCAGAAAACTTCATTCTCTCCTTATGAAATCACTGAAATATCTAGAGATGGCCCTGAACTCAAATACAGAGACGGCTCAGTGGCCCCACGATTCTGCAGAGTCATCTGCAAAAACGAAACCAGTAAACGTAATTTTATTCACACAATGAACTCCATCGCCAAATCTGACACTAACTATAGTAAACTCCGATCCAGACCAGACCTATCCTTCCTACAAAGAATCCGCTCCCGTGAACTCCGCCATGAACTAAAAATGCGACAAGACAATGGTGAAACTGACCTATATATAGACTACCGTGCAGACTGCACCTGAAAAACACGATCATAAAAGCCCAGAACACCACAATAGTGATGAGGAAGAAAAACAAGAAATCCAAAAGGAAACCAGCATGGCTAAACAAAGAGCTCACCAATAAACTGAATGAAAAAAAAGATAAATACAAAAAATGGAAAGAGGGGCAGATAACCAAGGCAGAGTACCAACTGACAGCCAAAATCTGTAAAGAAAAAATCAGGACAGCAAAGGCCCAGAACGAACAAAGACTCTCAACAGAAGTCAAAGATAAGGTGACCAGATTTTAACATTGGTAAAGAGGGACACCATTGACCGGGGGGGGGGGGGGTGTTCCTGATTAAAAATTTGGTCTATATGGAGCAACAAAAATTTTCATAGAACGCAAAAATAGTATTGTAATATATTTCAGAAAAATCTATATATATATAAAAGCGAAATACCACTCATGCATCATCACGAAAGCTGCTGTAAACACATACTGGTTAATTCTTCTGTCCACCAAAATTCAAGCTAACAGAAGAAGCACAAAAAAAGGAATTTCTCCTTCAATTTTAGCATACCACTTTCATTGTTAGGAACCAACTGCCTTTTGCAACAACTGCAAATTCCTGAAACCTTTCAAGGGCAGTCCCAGATGTCAGGACATGGATTAAAGGTAGTCGCAATCGTCATGTATGTATACCTTTAAAATAAAATCTAATTGCTACAGTTGATAAATGTGGTTTTGGATATCATAAATATGACTTTCAAAGGTTTTTAGAAGGATCTTTTCTAATATAACCCAGGGATGCACAACTCCAGGTTACTGTAACTTAAATCAGTCTATATGAAGTTCCATAATAATCTTATCGTCGCCAATTTAACCTTTGCAAACAATTAAAATTTCCTCTATTTTAATCACACTGGATCTAATCCATCTGTATGGGCCATTTTCATTCAAAGCAAAGCTTTGATAGCCCACCCAAAACGTGAAAGGCACCAAAATGAATGAGTAAATCGGTTTGCCACACCGTAAAATATATTTTGTTTAAAAAAAAACTATTTGCGGTCCATTTTTAAAATAATCAATCCGTAGAAAATTCCAAGATATAAAATTGACAAGTAAAAATTGTTTAGATTGGTTCCCCCCCGCCAAGTACTAATTCCGGTTTGTTTGTTTGTTTTTTAAGATAAAACCACCTAATCCTTGACATACAATAGCTCATTTAGTGACCGTTCAAAGTTACAATGGCACTGAAAAAAATGACTTGTGGCCATTTTTCATACTTATGATTGTTGCAGTATCCCCATGATCACAGGATTAAAATTCAGACGCTTGGCAACTGACTCATATTTATAACAGTTGCAGTATTCCTGGGTCATGTGAACACCTTTTGTGACCTTCTACAAGCAAAGTCAATGAGGAAGCCAGATTCACTTAACGTGTGACTAACTTAGCAACTGCAGTGCTTCACTTAACAACTGTGGCATCAAAAGTCGTAACATGGTGCAAAACTCACTTAACAACTATCTCACTTAGCAAAAGAAATTTTGGGTTCAATTGTGGTTGTAAGTTAAGGACTACCTGTATATGTTAACCTGACAGTAGGTGATTATAAAAATTTCCATTAACAATGGTATGAAATAATATGCTCAAATTTGTATGTAACTGTCCAATTGCAGGTTGGATGTGTTATTTTTGTTCACTTTTTTAGAACTCTATGCAAACATAAACTTGCATTAAAAAATTGAACAAATGCACTTATGAAAACAACCCCCCCCCATCGAACTATAATACTTTCATTGATTAAACAATGTTTCAGTTACACCACATTATGGATGGCTTTCTCACACTGTGATAACTTTCATTTACAAACCACAGGCGCACAACATGCTAACCACATGGAACTTCACATTTTGATTGTTATAATGTTCTTGTGTTATGGAGCTGCCCTTGCATTTAGTCTGGAGGCCAAAGCTGGTGCAGAATGGCGCACCTGGCAGTGCTCATGTGATACTATTGCTGAAGCATCAGCAGCACCAATGGATAATTAGCTGTTGAACTAAATACAAGGTTACCTTGGCAATACATGGCTTAAACTGGACTTCCCAGTGTACAGTATTACCTTTCTTGTTATAGGCTGGGTCAGTGCTGGGAAAGAACCTTGTCCCTGGACCAAGAACCATATTGTACATTCTTGTGGCTTGTCATAGAATTTCTCAATGGTGCACTCTTTCCTGAAATTCCTGAGCTGATTATAATTACATCTTTAAAGGCACCTTTCTTCTCTCAGATTTTCCTTGTGAAAATGCTGTTTTAAATTGTTCAAATAATTTTTTTGTTTTATGTTTAATTTCCTCTCTTTTTAAAATTGAAATTAACGATTATTTTAATCTGTTTATTATACTTCTTCTTGTATTTCTCTTTGTTGTACGCCGCCCTGAGTCCTTCGGGAGTTGGGCGGCATATAAGAATAACAAAATAAATAAAATAAAATAAATAAATAAATACTATTTGCATTTTGCATTTCTTTTTTTCTTTTTATGTTACATTGTTCTAATTTTGATGCATTATAGTTTCAATACAATTATATTTATATAGTATTAATTAAAGCTATGAACAGTCTATTGTGTAGATAATTTGGTAATCAGTTATAGAGAAAAAAGGAAAGATACACCCTATATTAATTACAATTTACAATATCACAAGCATAAATTTTGTTTTTCAGATATAACTAAGACATATTTTTCAGACATAATATTAGAGGAAAAAACTGCAGCAATGGAAAAAGAGTACATGTTCACAAAAGAAGTCTGACAAAATTTAAATAAAAATTCTTATACACACAATATATCACACAATACAGCAAATAAAATCACTTATAGCATGGCTTCTCCCTAACAGTTAGGCAGCAAATTTTACAGTCTTTCCAAGTTTCCATATTATATGCAGCAAGAATTTTGCCTGCCTGGGTGTTTGTTTTCAATGTATTCTCCTGGATTTTTTAAAAAAATTAATAACCCGTTCTATTTAATAATAATTTACTACATACACTCAATAAGATCACCCAGACGTTGCAAAATACAGCGGATATTCCAATTCCAGCAGTCACTTCCTGGTTCCTTTGTACACGTGTCTCTCTTCAGCCATTGGCAAAGCAGCCTGGAATAGCAGGCTAGATTCTGCGGTACACACCTATTGATTTCTGTAAAAAGTGAAGCGAGCGGCTCAAAAAGAGACTATGTCAGGCCGATCTTTGGAAAGAATGCCCTAGCTTGTCTGCATTCTTTCCAAAAATCGGGACTTTTTAGAAACGCCGCGGGACGTGTGATAAATGTTTAAAAAGCGGGACTGTCCCGCCAAAAGCGGGACGTCTGGTCACCTTAGTCAAAGACAACAAAAAAAGCTTCTTCCAACACATTAACAACAAGAAAAAAAATCAAAGAAACAGTTGGTCCACTAAAGAGAGAAGACGGCAAAGAAGTAACAGACAACACAGACAAAGCCGAGCTACTGAACACGTTCTTCGCATCAGTCTTCACACAAAAGGAAACTGCAGCTCAACTACCCAGCAACATAAATATTAAAAACAGATTCGAAGGAAGTCTCAACCTAAGCAAAAATACAGTAAGAGATCACCTATCTGAACTTAACGAATACAAAGCACCAGGACCAGACGGATTACACCCCCGAGTCCTAAAAGAACTAGCAGAAGTCATTTCAGAACCACTGCACCTCATCTTCCACAAATCCTGGAACACAGGGGAACTACCTGAGGACTGGAAAAGAGCTGATGTGGTCTATAAATTTTTACTTAAATATAAAACAGAGGAGGAGATAGTGAAAGAACCTATGATCAGGTGGGCAAGAAATTTCGGACACTCGATAGATTTAGATAGTTGGGAAAAGTTATGGACAACAAACTGGCAAATTACAAAATCAGCTGCGTTCAAGGAAAACCAATGTAAAATGTTTTACCGATGGCACATGTCACCTCTACAGATAATAACAACAATAACAACAGAGTTGGAAGGGACCTTGGAGGTCTTCTAGTCCAACCCCCTGCCTAGGCAGGAAACCCTACACTACAGTGGTGGGTTCCTACCAGTGCGGTCCACTCTATAGCACCGGTAGCGGCCCGCTGGTGATGTCACAGTACCGGTGCGGTCAGTTGCTGATGCCTGGGCGCCGCCATTAAAAAAAAATTTAAAAAATTTTTTTTTCTTCTGCGCATGACCAGAAGCCGAGCTTCCGGCACTGTGCATGCGCTGCCTTCATACCCCACACTGAGTCCAAGCAGGGGAGGATAGCAATAGCAATAGCACTTTACTTATATACCGCTTCATAGTGCTTTACAGCACTCTCTAAGCGGTTTACAGAGTTCAGCATATTGCCCCCAACAATCTGGGTCCTCATTTTACCGACCTCGGAAGGATGGAAGGCTGAGTCAACCTTGAGCCTAGTGAGATTTGAACAGCTGAACTGTTAAACTAGCAGTCAGCCTGCAATGGCTGCATTTAACCACTGCACCACTTCAGCTCTTGGATGGCTGAGGGAACGCGTGAGACGCTGAAAGAACGGGCGGCAGGACCTATCTCCATTCCCCTCCCTTCAGCAGTCCGAGAAGCCACGAACGCGCGGTGATGTTCCCAGGCATTTTCTCACGTTCGAGTCTTCTTGAGCTGCTGAGGGGAGAGGGAACGGGCGGCAGGAGCCTAGGATCATCGAATGGGAGAAGCATTCAGGCCGGATGGAGCCTCCTAGAAGAACCGCTGCCGCGGTCTTGCTGCTCCCGCTGCGGGGGGCTGCGTTGCGAGTGGGCAATGCCCCCTCGCTTCTCCGGCCGCTGCCAAGCTCCCGAGGCCCACGCCCACCTGGTCACATGGCTGCCAAGTCACACCCACAAAATAAGCCACGCCCACAGAGTGGTAGTAAAAAATTAGGAACCCGCCTCTGCTACACTACTTCAGACAAATGGTTATCCAACATCTTCTTAAAAACTTCCAGTGTTGGAGCATTTACAACTTCTGGAGGCAAGCTGTTCCACTGATTAATTGTCCTAACTGTCAGGAAATTTCTCCTTAGTTCTAAGTTACTATCGAAGATGTTTCCAAATTCCTCACCAAAATGTTGGAAATGTAAAAAAGAAATAGGCACATATTTCCACTTATGATGGACATGTACAGAGGCAAAAAAGTATTGGAATAAGATAACTACATGGCTAAAGGAAATTCTAAAAATGGATATAGAAAAATACCCGGAATTGTGTTTATTAGGTATTTTCAATAAGTTATACAAAAAAGAAATACAACATCTTATTATTCATATCCTAACTGCAGCAAGAATTACATATGCACAGTCCTGGAAAAACAAGGAGATATCTAAAGAGGAAGAAATAATTTAAAAAATAATGGACTGTGCGGAGATGGATATGCTAACTAGATAATTAAAAGAAAAAGAGGAATCTGATTTCTATAAAGTCTGGGACAAATTTTATAACTGGTTGAAAGAAAGAAGTAATTAAAAACAGGAAAAAAGTTTAATGGTGTATACTCAAGTAACTATGTAAAGATCTTAAATGTATATAGTATAATAGGAAAATACTGTATGTTTGAGAGCAATACTGAATAATTAAGGAAACAACATGTAAAAATAATATATCCGATAGTAGCTTATGATGGATAGGGGGCTACAAATGCCCCATTTGTTTGTTACATGTTTTGTTTTTTGAATGTTAAATGTTGTTTATTGTGTTTAATAAAAAGAAAAAAAGAAACTCTAGAGAAAGTGCAGAAGAGAGCAACCAGGATGATAAAGGGTCTGGAAAATAAAACATACAAAGAGCGGTTGCAGGAACTGAGCTTGGCCAGTCTGGCGAAGAGAAGGACCAGGGGTGACATGATAGCAGTGTTCCAATACTTGAGGGGATGCCACAGAGAGGAGGGGGTCAGGCTGTTCTCTATGGCACCAGAAAGCCAAACAAGGAATAACGGATGGAAGCTGACCAAGGAGAGATTCAACCTGGAAGTGAGGAGAAACTTTCTGACAGTGAGAGCGATCAACCAGTGGAACAGCTTGCCAGCAGAGGTCGTGAGAGCCCCAACACTTGCCACCTTCAAGGAGAGACTAGACTGCCATGTGTCTCAAATAGTGTAGGAACTCCTGCTTGAGCAGGGGGTTGGACTAGATGACCTACAGGGTCCCTTCCAACTCTAATAATAATAATAATAATTAAAAAAATAGCATCCGGCGGAAATACTCGAGAGACCTTTATTTGTAAGAAGCCATGGCTTTTTATTTTTTGGTTTTAAGCGGGAATACAAAGGCATGCGTCAGACGCCCGAAAGGTTTTAAGACGAAGGAAATGACGTTACAAACAGTATCCGAGTCTCTCCGTAAATTCCGAAACTTTCCTCGAGAGGCAGCCTTTCCCGAGGGCTTCTGAGACGATTGGGGGTGGGGACTAGGGAGCGGTGAAAGCCAGCCACTTTTCGAAAGGCATTGCGGAGATAGCCGAGAATTTCCGTTCATATCCGAAGCAGTCACCGGAAGTTGCCGAACTCCCAGAGAAGGCGCTGTTGCGGCCTACTGCGTGAGGAGGACCTGGGCTGGCAGGCGCCACCACCGTGCAACCGTAGCTAGGCATCAAGGGACGTCCTCCTCCCGTCTCCGCAGCCATGTCGGACTTCGACGAGTTCGAGCGGCAGCTAAATGAAAACAAACAGGGTAAGCAAGCGTGGTTGGGGGCAAACAAGTCGGCCGGGTTCAACGCCAGAGGGAGAAAAAGAAGTACGAGGTAGGGCCGCCGCCGCCGCTCCTCTTTAACCGCTGCCCGTTCCATTCTTCACACCGCTGGTTTTCGACACGGCCCATGGACTGGCCCCGTTTAAGAGAAGGGTTGGAAATCCTCGTGCGCCCGGCCTCCTCCTCCTCTTCACCATCCCCCTCCCTCCGCCTAATTTCGCGCCAGTCTGAAGTGGTTCGTGGGGGGCGGGGGGGTGGTAGGCGGCCGAGTGCGCGGCGTGCGTTTAAAAACGGGGGAGGAGGGGCAAGGAAAGGGGAGGGGAACGTCGAGGGGGGCAAGGAAAGGTGGGGGGGAAGCCCTCAGTTTTTCGGGAGTGGGGGGTCCAGAGATGGAGAACGCACGTGGTGCGCCCTCTCCCCTTCCTGGAGCCGAGCGAGTAGGCGAGACTGGCACTTGGGAAGGACATCCCTGCCAGGGCGGAAGAAAGGAGAGCCGCGGAGCGTGCTTGGTTAGCTGCAAGTTGGACGAAATCTGCTCGCCCGATTTCCTCGGGCGCCGTGGTGGAAGGGAAGCGAGTGGTGGCCTGGCTTCCTAGGCCCGCGGGAAGCTGTTTCTCAGCGTTTTTATCCGTGGTCTGTCAGACTGCTGAATGAAAAATAACTACAACATAGTACGATTGACTAGCGGGGCGGTCAAGTTCACATGGTGCAATAGGATTGGGTGTTTGTTAGCAGGATTCACTGGGATAGGGATTGTCTGTCTTTCACTGTGAGTTGTATTGTGTTGGGGGTGGTGGTGCACGAAGGGAGGCTCAGCCAATCTCATAGTACACATGTTGTACTCTGATAATAAAGGTTTGAATTGGAGTTACTAAAGCCATGTGGCCTGATGGCTCAACTGTAACAGGATCCCAGAGTTGGAAGGGACCTTAGAGGTCTTCTAGTCCAACCCCCTGCTCAAGCAGAAGCTGTACCATTTCAGTCAAAGGGTTGCCCAATCTCTTCTTCAAACTCTCCAGTTTTATACGAAGAATATGACATTAAAACAAAAATGGATCCTATTGTGGGAAGCCACCCAGTGATGAAATCTAAAAAAATTTCCCTACCGGTTCTGTGGGCGTGGCTTGGAGGTCAGGTGACTCAGTGGGCATGGCTTGGAGGTCATGTGACTTGGGCGTGCTTGGTCAGGTGACTGGGTGGGCGTGGCCAAGTCAACGTCACTTTGCCCTTTTTTGATCTACAAAAAGAAAATATACCAATACTTTCATGCAATTAATACTTAAATAAGAATAAAAGAAGTACACAAAACAAAGAGGTACACAAATACTTAAATAAAAGTGTTAGTCGTCTTTAGCTTTAACTTTAAGATGTTTCCAGCTAGGGTCAGTGGCACTCTCCTCACTTCCACTTTTCTTGAACTTGATGCGCGGATCATTGGCTGAGCGATGGTGTTCTCTGAGCCACCTTCTCACTGCAGGAATAGGGTCCCTTTTTGGAAGAGGTAGGCCAGTAACACTGATGGTCATGAGGTTGGTTACATTGGAAACTGTTAGGCGACTTCTCTCTCAACATATGAAGTTCATTTTCGAAAAACCCCTTTCCACTTCTGCAGAACTTAAAGCAATTGTTCTGACAATATCTTTTGCTTTTTTAATACTGTCAGGAATTGCATACCTCTTTGAATCTTTTAACACATTCTCCACAAAATCTCTGTAGTCGATGTTAATGATGTAATTGAAAATGTCACCAAATGTGCGCAGTTGTTCTTCAGCTGCTGCCCATGAAACGACTACTTCCACAAAATCCCAGTACTCTGGCACCAAAAAAATGTAGAAATTGTAATTTATTCGTGGTGTCTTGCAATTGGCTATCTGTTTTTAAATGTTCACAGTCCATAACTCTTTTCTGCAAATTTGTTATGATGCTTCCTAAAAGTCTTTCCCGATGAAGTCCAACAAATCGATTTTCTACAAAGTTTATATTTTTGAAGGCTTCTGAAGTAATTTGTCCGTCAACTTGTCTTTCGTATGGACCCTTTCCCTTTGTAAGCAGTTCAAATGCTTTCATTGATCTTCTCACCAGTTTTTCAGCCTTTATGATGTCCGTATTGCTTGCTTGCAGTGCAGTTGAAAGAAGTGAGATTTCTTCCAGAATATCGATCATCAATGTCAAATCATTTAAAAATATTTATTTTCCAGACGGGCAGCCATACCTGAGTATTTTGCATTTGCATGAAAATACTGATGGAGCACTGGATAAGCACGCCACACAGCTATGGTTGCCCTTAAACTACAGGCAGCCCATCTTGGCCCAAAAACTACCAATCTTTACGATGTTAATGTCAAGTTTTTCGGATATTTCATCAAGTTCAATTCGGTTCTTATTGGATTGCTGAAAAATAGAGCATATCTTATCAATAAATATTTTAAAATGATTTACTTGCTTTATTTCCTTTATGGCGTTATCTAAAACAAGTTGGAGGCGATGGTTCAAGCAGTGCCATATGATGATGTTTGGAAACACTTTTCCTATTCTGGTGCCCACTCCAGATTTTCTCCCAAGCATAACGCTGGCACCATCAGAGCAAAATGCTATTAATTTTTTTTGTAGGTAGTTCTGGGTAAACCCAACCTTAAAAATTTCCAGAACTGCAGAACATATTGTCTCTGCATCTTGTTTCTTCAATTCAACAAGCTCGACAAAAATTGTTGGTGGGTCCTCTGAGTCCTCAACTTTTACAAAAACGATCAAAACTGGTTTGCAGGATACTGTTGAGGCTTCGTCAATGATCAAACATATTTTCAGATTCTGTGCAATGATGCTGGTAAACATTTGGGTTCTAATTTTGCTTGCAATGCACTCAACTATTTTCACAACTGTTGGCCTTGAATGCAATCCTACTCCCAGATCTATTCCATTTGCAGTTTGCAATTCTATCAATTCCGCTATGCTTGAAATTGGTCTGCATGCTTTTACCAGGCTGTAAACAGTTCTGAACATTTTAGAAGTGGTTTCATTTTGGCTGTCAGAAACCTTGTCCATTGCTTTTTTATGGCTTCCTGCTCCGCTTGTTTTATGTTGTCTCTACAAATGGTGTGTGATTTCGATGTGAAGTGTTCTCTCATTTTCTTCCTTAGAGACGCCTGCTGCACTTCCTTATTTTTCCCAGCTGCCTCAATCTTGCAATGCTTCCATTCTCTGGACACATGAATACTGCTCTCTATTGCGAAGTCATGTTTCGCACAGTACTTGCAACCTAGTTTCTTGTTTGAAACTTCCAATCTCTCATACTTCTGTTGGAAGCTGCTGTACTGTTGCATAGACCAGCAGTCTGGAAGAATGATTTTAATTTCGGGCTCGGGTGAGTATTGAGGTGACTTGCTGCTTTCTCTGCGTTCAAGTGCTGGAAGTGGTGGTGCTTGTGGTGCTTGGGATGGTTTTGGATCATCCAAAGGCACTTCTGATGGTTGTTGTGCCAGTTTTGGTTTCTTGGCCAAGAAACCGATCATTGTCTGTTGCCTTTTCATCCTTCCTGTTAAAGGCTGCTAGTGCAAAAGGGAAAAAAAGGAGCTTTGTTAGCTGAGGACACACAATGTAAAAGCACACAAAAAGCTCAAAAACCAACTTTCACACTTTACACACACACAACACAAAACAACGCAACTGACTCACACACAATGCAAAAGCAGCTGGACTTCACAGAAAATGCCCCCTGCAGCAAGCATAAATCTCACAGAGCCACAAAGAGCTCAAAAAGCAATTTTCACACTTTACACACACACAACACAACTGACACACACACAATGCAAAAGCACACAAAATGCCCCCTGCAACAAGCATGAACCTCACAGAGCCACAAAGAGCTCAAAACCCAACTTTCACACTTTACACACATACAACAAAACACAAAACAACACAACTGACTCACACGCAATGCAAAAGCACACAAAATGGCCCCAGGAAAAAGCATGAACCTCACAGAGCCACAAAGAGCTCAAAAACCAACTTTCACACTTTTTACACACAAATGTCACATACAGCTTTGTGAGATTTTGTGTGTTTGTGTAGTGAGAGTGAAACACTACAGAAACACACAAAATCTCAGAAAGCTGCACAAATATTTTATTTTATTATTTTATTGTATTTTATTTATATTTTTAGATAAAAGTAGCTAACTTAAAAACTTCCTAATTTTTAAATGGCTATGTCTAAAAAAACAATTCCTAAAAAATAACCCAAGGAAAAAAAACCCCAATTAACTATCTTTTTAAAGCAACCAAAAACCAAAAACCAGTTACTTACCCAATTGAAGGCACAAGGCAAGCAGATTCAGTTGCTCACCGATGAGATGGATTGCAGGCTGCCATGGGATTGCAGCAGGCGAAGCAAGGTAGGCGTTGCGACAAGCGGCTCAGGATTCGGTCTGAAGAGCGAAGGCAAGCAAGCTGGAGGCTGGGGGGGGGGGAAGGTGGGTGGTTAGCTAGGCAGCTTAGCCAGACCAGGCAGGCAAGCCCGGGGACCCGGGGGGCGACACGAGGCCCGCAACCGATCCCCAGGGGCTGCGCGAACTATGCGAGCCTGGGGATGGGGGGGCGGCACGCTAGTCCGCAACCGGCAAAATGCTTACCTTTTTGAGTGAGCGGCTGTTGGCGAGGCGAAGTGAGTACCTGGGCCGTGCTTTGCCAGGGAACTTATATAGGCCGGGAGTGCGGTGGGTGGGCCGGAAGCGCCGAGCCGAGTGGCGGGAAAAGGGAGTGAGGCGGAAGGAAGTGCCAAGCCGAGTAGCAGGAAAAGGGAGCGAGGTGGAAGGAAGTGGCGAGCCAAGGGGCGGGAAAAGCGAGCCGAGTGGTGGGAAAAGCGAGCCAAGTGGCAGGAGGAAGCTGCGAACGGGCAAGTGGGCGACCAGGCGATTGGGTGGACATGGGCCAGTGGTGCAGGGATTATTGCTCCCGGTTCGGCGAACCAATGGCAATCATCGCTACCGGTTCAGCCGAACCGGTCCGAACCAGTAGAATTTTACCCCTGAAGCCACCCCCCTCCTAGAAGAATGAAATATTTTGAGGAATATTTAAAAAGGCAGATTATATTTCCCAAAGGGAGAAATGTGTTTTTTAGAGACAGAAAGCAACCCCCACTTTCCTTAATAGTCCACAGCAGATGTCAGCACCCCGGGAGGCCCGTTTTTGGCCAGCAGAGTGCTGCTGGAGGCAGTGGAGGCCAAAAATGGGCCGTGTGGAGGCAGCACGTGGCCCTGCCCATGGCCAGTTTTGGCTGGCAGAGGCACCAGAGAGGCTCCATGTGGCCCGTTTTTGGCCGGCAGAGTGCTTCTGGAGGCCGAGGAGGCCAAAAATGGGCCGCGCGGGGGGCCTCCCGAGATATTCTTGCAGAACAACTTTTCAACACATCCCTAAAACGGCACAAAATGTTCAGGATCATTGATCTTGGGTTGAACATCTGTTCAGATCTTTATCACCTGGAAGCCAATGATACAAACCCTACTCTTGAGTAACCTTTATAAAAGATTACAAGGGAGAGGTTCCAAAAAATTTATTTTCCAACCTTTTTTGAATTAAATGGCCACTGTTAGGACAGTACTTTCAACAAAGAAAATCTGCTCAGAACAGAAACATTATATTCGGGTGAAGTGAAGCAAAGGCATTTACAAAAGTGTAAACACACACAATTGGAAGCCAAGTTATCAATAGTTACATGCCTGCAGCTTTCTGGATAGGGTGGAAAGAACAACTGGAAAAAAACCTATATCCAATTACCGTATTTTTCGGAGTACCTTTTTACCCCAAAAAAGAGGGTGAAAACTTGGGTGCGTCTTATACACCGAATGTAGCCCCAGCCACCCCCCACCCTTTGGCCTCTGTCTTCCAGCAATTTACCTGTTTGCAGCAAACAGGGAAGAGCCTGTTAAGACAAGCAAGTCCTTAGCAGCTTCCCGATCCCCAGCTGATTTGCCACGTGCTAAAATTAAACTGAAACTGCAAAGAGGCAAATAGCTGGGAGAGACACACAGATTTTTATTTTCTGCTGAACTGGATGCAAGGGGGGTAAGTCACCCCGACAAGACGGAGTGGCTCTGGATATTGCCTCCTAAGGACTATTTCGACAGTCCCTCCTTGGTTCTTGGGGGAGAAAAACTAACTCCCTCGGAACGGGTCCGCAATTTGGGAGTTCTCCTAGATCCACAGCTAAAATTAGACCAACATCTTACAGCTGTGGCTAGGGGAGCCTTTGCACAGGTTCGCCTGGTGCACCAATTGCGACCATACTTGGAGAAGGAGGCTCTAGTCACGGTCACTCATGCCCTTGTCAACTCTAGATTGGACTACTGTAATGCGCTCTACATGGGGCTACCCTTGAAGAGTACCCGGAGACTTCAACAGGTGCAAAATGCGGTTGCGCGTGCTGTGGTGGGTGTCTCAAGATACACCCACGTAACACCCATACTCCGCCAGCTGCATTGGTTGCCCATTGGTCTCTGGGTGCAATTCAAGGTGTTGATTATCATCTTTAAAGCCCTACATGGCTTAGGACCAGGTTACCTCTGGGATCGCATCCTACCTCATACTTCCCTTCGACCGGTTAGGTCCCGCACAGTGGGTCTCCTCCGGGTCCTGTCAGCAAAACAATGCCGGCTGGCGGGGTCTAGGGGGAGGGCCTTCTCTGTAGAGGCCCCTGTTCTCTGGAACCAACTACCCCCAGAGATCCGAATTATCCCCACCTTGCTTGCCTTTCGAAAAGCCATTAAGACATGGCTCTTCCTGCAGGCGGGGTGATTTTGAGACAACTTTACATCTGAGGTCTCCCCCATGTGTGCACTGTTTTGTATGTCTTTTTTAACTCTTTTAAATTGTTTTTAATAATTTTATTGTTTAGTTGTTCTTTAAAATGCTGTACGCCGCCCTGAGTCCTCGGGGAGTAGGGCAGCATAGAAGAATTCCTAAATGAATGAATGAATGAGTGAATGAGTGAATGAGTGAATAAGTGAATTAGTGAATAAGTGAATAAATAAGTGAATAACTATAAATGTCTGTAGAATGTTCAAATTTTTAAAGACTGCTTTATTATTGTTCTAGAGCCAGGGGTCTCCAACCTTGGCAATTTTAAGACTTGTGGACTTCAACTCCCAGAATTCCACAGCCAGCTTTGTTAGCTTTGCTGGCTGTGGAATTCTGGGAGTTGAAGTCCACAAGTCTTAAAAGTTGCCAAGGTTGGAGACCCCTGTAAATCTAGGCAACTTAACAAAATAAAGAAGCTTTTTAAAATAAATGCTTGCTCTGAAGAGGCCCAGTGCTATTGTATCTTCTTTTAAATAATAGAGAATAATGTATACTTCCAGAAATTTTAATTAATTTTAACAGCTCTGTACAAGTATAGTCTGAAATGTAACAGTGTCCTGTTTAGTATTAGAGTTAAATCTTGACTTACCTTGGAGTAGATCTGTTTAAATAATTGGGAGGAGTTAGTGTGACTACATTTAAGAAAACTTTCTGGCATAATGTACATTTCTCCAATTCTTTGCTATTTCTATGGGTCAGGCACACATGCACAGAAATACACAGCAAACAGTGTATATCAAACTGACTTGATTTACACAACATACCATAAATGCTGTTCCGAGGGGATTTCAGATGGGGGGGGGGGTTGCCTTCTCTGAGTTGGAGGCGCCAGAGATTTAAACTTAAGAAAAATTGTACAATAAAGGCAGTTCTGAACTAATGACCACAGTTGAGCCCAAAATTTCCATTGTTAAGGCAGTTGTTAAATGAGTTTTGCCTCGTTTTATGACCTTTTTTGCCACAGTTAAGTGTATCACTGCAGTTGTGGTCATGAAGTGATTCTGGCTTCCCCTGTTGACTTTGCTTGGGAAGGTTACAAATGGTGATCACATGACCCCAGGACAATGCAAAGGTCATTGACTGTAGCCTAATCCAAATATTTTGATTGATACAAGGAAACCCCTACTGCCGTAATGGCGAACCTATGGAACGCGTGCCACAGCTGGCACGCAGAGCCCTTTCTGCGGGCACGCGAGCCGTAGCCCAGCTCAGCTCCACCGCGCATGCAATGGCACAACAAGCCTTGCTTAGTCCTGCTCCACGAGGCAGCGGCAGTGGCATGACGGGTCTCACAGAGACTCATTTCTGGCAGGTGGGATGTGTTGGGCCGCGAGATGCGCGTTCTACCTGGGCCTTGTAGCTCCGTCGCGTTCCTTGACATTGTGTCTAGGGAAGCCTATTGTAAAATTAAATTAAATTAAATTAAATTAAATTAAATTAAAAGTTCTTATAGGCCGCCCAATCATGTAGGACTCAGGGCGGCGTACAATAGGAATAAGAGCAATACAAGAAAAAACATAATAATATAAAAACATAACATCATTTAAAAAACAAAACAAAAAACCATTCATTCAGGGGGAATCCGATCTACTTCTTCACCCCGCCTGCCGGAAGAGCCATGTTTTTACGGCTTTGCGGAAGGCCAGTAGAGTGGGGATAGTCCGGATCTCTGGATGGAGTTGGTTCCAGAGAGATGGGGCTCCCACAGAGAAGGCTCTCCCCCGTGGGCCCGCCAACCAACATTGTTTGGCTGACGGGACCTGGAGGAGGCCCACTCTGGGACCTAACTGGTCGTAGGGAGGAATGTGGTAGGATGCGGTCCCGGAGGTAACCTGGCCCTGAGCCATGTAGGGCTTTAAAGGTCAAAACCCACACCTTAAATTGCGACCGGAGACTAATAGGCAGCCAATGCAGCTGGCGGAGGATAGGTGTTACGTGGGTGTATCGGCACACCCACCACAGCTCGCGCAGCTGCATTCTGTACCAGTTGCAGTCTCCAGATGCTCTTTGAGGGTAGCCCCATGTAGAGCGTGTTACAGTAGTCCAGCCGTGAGGTGACAAGGGCATGAGTGACTGTGAGCAAAGCCTCCCTCTCCAAGTAGGGTCGCAATTGGTGCACAAGACGCACCTGTGCAAAGGTCCCCCTAGCCACAGCTGAAAGATGTTGATCCAATTTTAGCTGTGGGTCTAGGAGAACACCCAAATTGCGAACCCGTTCTGAGGGAGTCAATTTTTCTCCCATGAGAACCAAGGAGGGAAAGTCGACATAATCCCTGGGGGGGCAATATCCACAGCCACTCAGTCTTGTCAGGGTTGAGTTTGAGCCTATTCATTCCCATCCAGACCCTAACATCGTCCAGGCAGCGGCACATTACATCGACTGCTTCCCTGAACTGACACGGGGTGGAGATGTACAACTGGGTATCATCAGCATACTGCTGATACCTTACCTCGTGTCGTCGGATGATCTCACCCAGCGGTTTCATGTAAACGTTAAACAGGATGGGCGAGAGGACCGAGCCCTGAGGCACCCCGCAAATCAGGGGCCTAGAGGCCGACCTCTGCTCTCCTGTCAACACCGACTGCGTCCTATCGGAGAGGTAGGAGGAGAACCACCGTGAAACGGTGCCTCCCACTCCCATCTCACCGAGTCGGCGCAGAAGGATACCATGGTCAATGGTATTGAAAGCCGCTGAGAGGTCAAGTAACACCAGGATGGAGGAATAACCTCCATCCCGGGCTCGCCAGAGATCATCCATCAGGGTGACCAAAGCAGTCTCCGTACTGTAGCCGCGCCTGAAGCCCTGTTGAAAGGGATCCAGATAATCAGTGTCCTCCAATAACCGCAGGAGTTGGAGCGACACCACTTTCTCAAGAACTTTACCCACAAAGGGCAAGTTGGAGACTGGACGGAAGTTCTTTAAATCCACTGGGTCCAGGGAATGCTTCTTGAGGAGGGGCCTCACTGCAGCTTCTGCGGAAGAAAACTTCTCGCGAGTTCAAGAAGTTTGATTGAACTTGCGAGAAGTTTTGTTTTACAATGGGCTTCCCTGGACACAACGCCGAGGAACGCGACGGAGCTACAAGTCCCAGGTAGGACGCGCATCTCGCGGTGGGATGCAATTTGGGATGGCAGGCGGGGTGGGGTGGGGTGGACCACGAAACACGCGTCCTACCTGACACTTGTAGCTCTGTCGCGTTCCTCGGCGTTGTGTCCAGGGAAGCCCATTGTACCGGTGTCAGGTTCCGGTAGAGAAATAAAGAGTCCACACGCAATCCTGGCTTGTAACAAGTTCCTTTACTCCTTCTCCGGCACGAACTGACAAACACTATCAATTTCAAAGTGTAATTATTGTCAGAGCTGCATACTCCGTGCTCCCCACCACCTTTATACTACCTGCGCCACACCCCAGTGGTTAATTCTTATCCAATCTCTTCGCTAGGCTTGTAATCAGTAGAGGCTTGTTTCTCAGCAGTTGCAGGGCTGTCTGACGTCATCGGTATGCATCCACGCTGACACCCGATCACAGTAGCAAGCTCTCACAGCCCGGATATCAGGTTACAGCCTGCTCCCCCAGTGCAAATGACAGCTCTGGGCCAGCAGGCTCGACGGAGCTGACATGCGGCCCCCCTACCATGGAGACAGCACCTGGAATATAGAAACTAGAGTGAACCTCAAGTCGACATGCTTTCTCCCTGCCCGGTTTGGTTGGGTGCTGTCTATGGAATTTGGCTATTAGTTTGGGAGCTTGAATGTCCTCTTTCGTAATCCACATGGACTCCACAAGAGGATATCCTTTCCATAGTACTAAATACTGTAATCTTCCCCGATGCCATCGTGAATCTAGTATCCTCTGCACTTCATAATGCTGTTCGCCGCCTATGATGATTGGTGGACGCGGTCGGACAGGGGCTCCTCGGATTCCAGCTGTATGAACGGGACGAAGTAAACTACAGTGGAGTACCGGGTGGACTTTTCCTAACAGCCGGGGTAGTTTTACCTGTACTGTTACTGGATTAACGATCCGCACAATAGGAAACGGTCCTATGAATTTTGGACCCAGTTTTTTACAGGGTACTTTTAATTTCAAATATTTGGTAGATACATATACAAGCTGTCCCACATGGAAAGGAGGTTGTAAGGACATTTTCTTATCTGCGTAATATTTATAATCTGCGGCAGCGTGTTGTAACGCCTCTTTAACTTCTGTCCACACCCCTTGGAGTTGTGTCATCCAGCCCTGTAATCCCTTATCTGTGGGAACTTCCTGGGGGAACTCGGGTATTGGCACAAAATCCCGACCAGTGGCCACTTGAAAGGGAGTGAACCCGGTACTAGAATGAACGGCATTATTGTATGCTACTTCAGCGTAAGGCAGTAGTTCAGCCCATTTTGTTTGTTGATGGTCAATATAGCATCGTAAATGCCGTCCAATCATAGCATTCGCTCTCCCAACAGCCCCATGGGTAGCTGGATGAAACGCCGTACTTAAACCTTGTGAGGAGCCTATTCTAAGTAAGAATTCCCGCCAAAACCTGGCGGTAAATTGTACCCCCCCGATCCGACACCACCCTCTGATGGATCCCGTGAATGTGATAGATGTGGACAATAAATAATTTTGCCAACTTCCTAGCCGATTGGAGACCAGAACATGCTACAAAATGGGCCTGCTTGGAGAAGAGATCCACCACTGTCCAAATCACGGTGTTCCCATGGCTGTTTGGTAGGTCCACTATAAAGTCCATACCAATTTGGTCCCACGGTCTCACTGGAGAGGCAACTGACTGTAACAACCCTGGTGGTTTCCCAGGCCTATTTTTGTGGTGGCTACATACCACACAACTCTGCACATAATCTTCCACATCTTTTTTCACGTGTGGCCACCAGAACTGTCTGTTGATCAAATGTAAGGTCTTAAGGAAACCAAAATGGCCAGATGCTTGTGCATTGTGGCACCGTTGTAGCACAGCCAAACAAACAGCGCTGTGTACATACAATTTGGAACTTTTCCAAGCAAACCCATCCCTGTGTGTTAACGGGTTGGTTTTCCTGATACCACCTGTCCGCCAAGAGGGCTGCTTGTATGTCTTGCGATATGGTGGACTTGTTCACTATTCGGGCCTCTTGCAACACGTCTGGAGAGACTAAGGTTTGAGGCTGTGTTGGCATTAGGGCCTGTACCACGGTTTCCCGTTGGCTATCGTATTGAGGTTTCCTGGATAAGGAATCCGCCAAAAAATTCTTCCCTCCTGGTATATATTTCAGTGTAAAGTTAAACCGTTTAAAATAGAGGGCCCAACGGACCTGTTTTGGCGATAGTCGCCTTGGGGTTTGAAGGGCTGCCAAGTTCTTGTGGTCAGACCAAACCTCAAAATGCAGACCCCCCCTTCTAACAGGTGTCTTCAGGTCATGAGAGCCCACCGAACTGCAAAAGCCTCTTTTTCCCACACGGCCCAGTTCCGTTCGGTCTCTGATAGTTTCCATGAGGTAAAAGCACATGGCTGCAACAACCCACCTTTGTTCTTTTGTAATAAAACTGCTGCTACCGCCACATCACTGGCATCTGCTTGCAATATAAACGGTTGGGACAGGTCTGGATGTTTCAGCACGGGTTCTTTGGCGAATAGAGACTTTAGATGTTCAAATGATTGCTGGCACTTTGCCGTCCACTGAATTGGACAGCTTGGTCGTGGCTTCTTGTTCAGGTGTTTAGTCTTTAATAAATCAGTAAGCGGCAACGCCACCTTAGCGAAAGATGGGATAAACTGCCTATAAAAATTGGCGAATCCTAAAAAGCTTTGGAGCTGTTTTCTCGTTCTCGGTGCCTGCCAGTCCAGCACAGCTTTTACCTTCATCGGGTCCATCTCCACCCCTTGATGTGATATCCAAAATCCCAAATAGTCCAAGCGGTCCCGATGAAATTCGCACTTGGACAATTTCACATACAAATGTGCTGCTAATATTTTTTTAAGCACCTGACGTACTAAGGCAATGTGTTCTTCCATTGTGCGAGTATAGATTAGTATATGATCCAAATATACATGTACCCCATTGTACAGGTGTTCATGCAGTACTTCATTAATAAACTGCATGAACACAGCCCGCGCTCCCTTTAAACCAAAGGGCATGACATGGAACTGATAGCTCCCTAGGGGACAATTAAAAACTGTTTTCCACTCATCACCCGCTTTCACCGCACCCTGTAATACGCTTCCCTGAGGTCCAACTTAGTAAACACCCGACCTTCCGCTAACTGAGCTAGCATATCAGACATCAAGGATAAGGGATACAAATGTTCCACACATACAGCATTGATCCCCCGGAAGTCCACATATAGACGCAACCCGCCATCCTTTTTCTCTCAGAAGAGCACGGGCGCTGCCACCCTCGATCTGGACGGTTGAATAAAACCCCGTTTTAAGTTTTTATTAATATAGGCCCTCATCTCGGCCAACTCCTGGGGGGTCATTGAATACATTTTCGGTTTCGGAAGTGTGGCTCCAGGGAGGATTTTAACGCCACAGTCCGTCTTCCGATGGGGAGGTAAGATGTCACACTCCTTTTCACTGAAAACTTCCTTTAAATCGGCATACACCTCTGGATATGCTAACTCGGTTGTTGTCTTCATTAAGTCCGGAAAGGACTTTTCATGAGAAGATGGGGTGGGGCTAAGACCTATCCGTATATTCCTGCAACCCCCAGCCCACCAAATTGTGGGGCCCCATCTATCCAGCCATGCTAACCCTAGTACGACTTCCTCAGTTATACCCGGCACCACTACAAAATGTAGTGTTTCTCGATGTAGGCCTATTTCCAGGGTTACTCGTTCAGTGACATGCATAGCAGGATGCCCACCTGACAATGAGCCATCCATCTGTTCAAAACGAATTGGTCGTTTCAGTTTCCAAAGTTCCTTGGTCACGGTTGCACTCATCAAACACCTTGTACAACCTGAGTCTATCAGTGCCGTGCCAGCCCTTCGTCTCCCCACCACCTCCACCACTACCGGTATCACGAAGGGCTTTACTGGCGCACTTACCATTGGGTCGGCTTCTCCATCCTCTTCGCTGCCACTATTAGCAGTATTCTCAACCAGCTCAGTTTCCTCAGTTTCCTCTTTGACTCTGAGGTGTTTGCCGCACCCCCCTGGTCTTGTCTGGAGTGGTCTTAAAGCTCTTCCGAGCAGTACCACCTCGTGGGTTGATTCTTTCAACAGGCTTCTGAGGGCCTGCTCCTAGACACTCCACCGCTCTATGTCCCTGCTTCCCACAGCGAAAACATGTTAGTGGTGGTCTCATGGTGGAAACCTCAGTCACAGGCATTGGTGGCACTCTCACAGGCGCAGACGGAGCTCTCGGAAGGGTGCCAAGGGCCCGCATAGGTGGCCGCTGAGGTCTTACAGGCCACTCACGTCTTGTTCGGTCATCACGGAACTCGAGGTCCAGTTCTGTGGCAGCTTGGTACCAGTCTATCAGTCTGTGAGGGAGGCCCTGACACATGCAGGCTTGTCGCAATGTCCGCAACTGACAAACACTATCAATTTCAAAGTGTAATTATTGTCAGAGCTACATACTCCGTGCTCCCCACCACCTTTATACTACCCGCGCCACACCCCAGTGGTTAATTCTTATCAAATCTCTTCGCTAGGCTTGTAATCAGTAGAGGCTTGTTTCTCAGCAGTTGCAGGGCTGTCTGACGTCATCGGTATGCATCCACGCTGACACCCGATCACAGTAGCAAGCTCTCACAGCCGGGATATCAGGTTACAGCCTGCTCCCCCAGTGCAAATGACAGCTCTGGGCCAGCAGGCTCGACGGAGCTGACAACCGGTAAAAGAAAACTTCTCGCGAGTTTGAGAAGTTTGATTGAACTCTCGAGAAGTTTTCTTTTACAATGGGCTTCCCTGGACATAACGCCGAGTAATGCGGTGGAGCTTGAAAGGTAAGACGCGCATCTCACGACGCACCCCGCCCCACCTGCCACCCCCAAATTGCATCCCTAAAGGGGGCGGGTGGCTAAGCAAGGGGCAGGAGCCCTGCCATGCCTGGCAAGGGGGGGGGAGAAGAGACGGCAAGGGGAGCCATGTCTCGCTCCACGCGTCTCGCTTCTTCCCCGTCCCACCTGCCACCCCCTCTTCAAATTCCTTCAAATGTGCTTCCACTTTTCACTTTCACATCACATGTTGATCCCACAACTGCTGTTAGTGAAGCATTCGAGAATTGTTATAAACACCCTCAAAAGCAGGAGATTGTGGAGGTCCTTTGCCTGTACTCTGGCCCCTGGTGCTGCTTCCTCCAGGGGGGGCTCCTCCACCGATACCCGGGGGAGCCACCATTGTGGCTCTCGGTCTGCCCACGGCCCCGGGGCTGAGGCTCCCATTGGGGATGGCTGGGGGTGGGTTGGCTTTGCGGGAAGCAGCGGCGGTGGCAGCAGCAACGGCGGTGGCCAGAGGCGGCGGCCGGAAGAAGCGTCAGAGGAGGGGGGCCCGAGGAGGGCGCAGCAGGTTGAGGGGAGGGTGGCAGCAGTGATTGTTTCAAGATGGTGCTGGCAGCGGCGAGAAAAAGGGCCAGGCGCTCCTGCTCTCTCCTCAGCACGCGTTCAAGGCCATCGAGCGAAAAGGACAGCGGAAAAAAAGAATACAAAAAAGCCGAGTGGAGGAGGGCAGGGCAACGGAGACCCTTGCCCCGTGCGCGCCTCCCGGGCTTTGACTTTATGCGCTGCCTCTAAAGCAAAAAAGGGGGAGGGGAGTGGGAAAAAGGGCGCTCCATCAAGGCAGCCGCGGCCTGTCAAGAAGCCCGGCTGTTTTAGTCGGGCTGCCGTGTCTTCTCTGGGCTCCTCTGGGCTCTGCCTCTGGCGGCGTTTTGAAATGTTTGGTGTTATATCATGCCCAGCGGTGCGGCGTGGCGATCAGCAGTGGGAAAGAGCTGAGGCGGCAGGAGGGCCCCGCTACTGAGCCCACCGAGAGAGTTGCCCGCTGAGCCAGAGGTGCAGGGAGGCGGATCCTGGTGTGGGCAGGTGGAAGGGCACTTTCGCGTCTCTCCACATCGCTCTGGGGTGGGGGATGGGGGGGGCGGGGGTCTCCCGCCATGCCGGCTCCAGAGCCTCGATCCCTGCCTCGCCTGCTCCTCCTCACAGGCAGGAGTGCGTTTCAAAACGCCGCCGGAGGCAGAGCCCAGAGGAGCTGAGCCAGTCCCACGGGTTGTGCACGTCTTGTGTCGGTGCCTGCGTGTACCTGCCTCTCGCTTGCTCTCTCTCTCTCTCTCCCGGTCAAAAGAGTGCCTGCCGCAAAAAGAGCGGCTTGGAACAAATGGGAGCCACCGGGTGAGGGAGTGGCTGCCTCTGTTGTCCCCGAGCGGGCTCGGCCCGGGTGCGTGGTGCATGTCCCCCCCCTTTCCCCGGAAAGTAGTTGGGGGCTTATTTTTTGGGGGGGGGTGTATTTCAGCGCATGCCCTGAAAAGCCCTTTAGGCTTAATATCAGGACATGTCCTATTTTCGGGGAAACACGGTATTTTAGTAGCAGACAGCATATCTTTTGATACACTTTTCCTTGTGTTTTCCTTTGTTTTTGTTATGTAATGTTCGTATCTAGAAGTCTCAAAAATCTGGGCAGAAATTATGCCCAGGTTTTCCTCAGTGTTTTTCAAAATAGAAAACAAAGACTACTTGGTTTTGACTTTTAAAGAAATTAATTAAATTGTTGACACCATATTTAGATTATCTCATTTTTTGCTTCTTGGGAATATGTTGCAAAAGTCTCATGGAAAATAATTTTCTGTGTCTCAAGGTATGCATCAAGGGTTTCCAAATTGGGCTATACAAACATTCTGCTTGCTAGATTTGGAGATAAACTTTGAGATAGTTGTGTGCCGTATTAATGTTGAGAAATTCTAAAACAATTATCTTGTCTCTATTTCTCCCTTTTGATTCATTTGTTGTTGCCATTTTCCAGGGGCAATTAAGATAATTCCAGATGGTTATACAACAGACATGATCCAATCATGGTATCAGTTTCTTCTTGGCAATGTTTATTTTCTTCAATGTTCTCCTTTGAAAGCCAAAAAAACACCAGCTCACTGTTTTAGGGAAATGAAATGGTTTGCGGCAACCAGAGATATGTTCTCTGTTCTGAAGCAACAGGTGGATGGCTCACTGTGTTCTATCCTGTTGCCTTTAGAACGCGATAAAGAGAATCGTCATCGTAAACGCAGCCACAGTCGTTCACGGAGTCGTGACAGGAAACGTCGCAGTCGTAGCCGTGACAGGCGCAACAGGGATCAGCGCAGTGTTTCGCGAGATCGCAGGAGGCGCAGGTATGGATCCTCAACAAGATATTTTCATACTGAGTAGAGAATCTTAGGCAAAACCTCAGAAACATGGATCCTTTTGCCATTCAGAATTATGCAGAATAGCTATTTTTCTGAAAACTAAATTTAGAGAAACAGGTTTTTTACATTGTTTGAGACCAGAATAATAATATTGTCTAATAATCCAGATTACTAGAGACCAAAAATCAATAATTTTTGTAATATTGGCAAGTGGAGCTAATTAATTATCATTGGAAATGAATGGTTATTCAGTTATTCTGCTGAAACTAAATTTGTTAGGAATGTGTGTTCAAGGATCGCCAAAATGAAAGTAGTTGTGTCAGAGCTATATGAGAACATGCTGAAATTGCATGTAGGCAGTATGTCCTGTCAGTTATGTACTGTATCCTTTCTAGTGTTGCCAACTGTTTTGCCTCTGCATATTGGGTGAGTTGGGAAATGAAGAATTTTTTGTAAAATGTGGGATTGAAAGCCTAACAAACTGCTTTACAATTACATTTCTAGTTTTCTTCTTGTCTTTAAACTTCTGTTTCCTTGGCCAGCAGGACTATTGCAGTCTTTTGCTGTATCTTTACCTTATATATGATGTACAAGATGACCTACAAGGTCCTTTCCAATTCTGTTATAGCAATAGCACTTAGACATATATACCGCTTCACAGTACTTTACAGCAGGGGTGGGTTCCTCCCGGTTCGCCCGAACCGGTAGTGACCCACTGGCGATGTCACGATGATGTCACCGAACTGGATCGGTCGGTGCCGGTCCATGGGCGCCGCCATCTTTTTTTTTTTGAATTTTTTTTCTTCTGAGCATGTGCAGAAGCCCAGTTTCCGGCACTGTGCATGCGGTCGCCATCTTGTTTTTGGCTTCCTTTTTTTTGAATTTTTTTGAATTTAATTTTTTTGAATTTAATTTTTTATTTTATTTTTCTTCTGAGCATGTGCAGAAGCCGAGTTTCCGGCACTGTGCATGCGGTCGCCATCTTGAAGCAAACCAGCAGCGAGGTAAGTTAGAACCCACCCCTGCTTGGGTCCCCTCAACTTTTCAGTCCCAGAAAGCGGCTGTAAAATGCACTTCTCCTGTTTTGCAGCCATGCATGCACCATTTTCTGTCCTTGTCTCCTTCCGGTTTTTATTTGGTTTTCCCTCCCATCCTGAAAGCTAAAAAAAGCGAGTGGGGAAGAAGGATAGCTGAGACTATTGCTATGATTTTTTGCTCCTATATTCTGTTGTTTAGGTATAAATTTTGTTAATGTAGAAATTTTACTTAGAGCCTATTAAACAAGGGAGCTAGCTGCCTACCTGCAATCATGTGTATCTAATTAGGAGTAAATCCCACTGAAAGAGAGTAGCCTTACTGCCAAGTAAATATGCATAGGCTTTACATAGTTGAGAGATAGGGTATTGATTAGTATCAGGTGTATTATAGAGAGAAATGAAAACTTATGTAACAACAGATACTTTGTGCCCAGACCAGGTAGGTGTGTGTGTTTGTGTGTGTGTGTGACAGAGAAAGAGAGAAAGAGAAAGAAAGAGACAAAGAAAGAAAGAGGAAGGGAGAAAGAAAAAGAAAGAGAGAAAGGAAGGAAGAGAAAGAAAGGGAGGAAGGGAGAGAGAGACAAGAAAGAAGGAAGGAAGGAAGGAAGGAAGGAAAAGAGAGGGAAAGAGAGAAAGAAGGAAAAGAAGAAAAAGAAAAGAAGAAGAAGAGGGAGAGGGAGACGGAAAAGGAAAAGGAAAAGGAGGAAAAGAAGAAGGAAAAGGAAAAGGAAAAGAAGAAGGAAAAGAAGGAAACGGAAAAGGAAGAAGAAGAAGAGGAGGAGGAGAAGGAGAAGGAAGAGGAGAGAGAGAGAGGGAGGGAGGGAGGGAAGCACCACAAACCCTGGCACTAGACGTGGCTTCAGAAGACACTTTGAAACAGCACAGCAATTTAGGGCTGGAAGACATCTCGGAGGTCATCTAGTCCAACCCCGTGCTGCAGCAGGAAACCTTACATTGTCTGCATTATTTTGGTGCCTCTAACAGAGAGGAAAATTGCCAGAAAGGAGAAGGAGTTTACTAGGACAAGGCTGCCATGCAGCGGAAGGCAGAGATAGTCCTTGACTTATGACCACAATTGAGCCCAAAATTTTGGTTGCTAAGGAAGAGCGTTGTTAACTGAGTTTCACCACATTTTACTCAATCCATGTCATCTCCTGGCTCTAACAGTCATGTGCAAACTAGGGAAGTACATCTGAAGGCATGTGTAATGTTCTAATGTACAGAAGTTATGGTTAAATGTGTGGCACTGGGTGTGTTTTTCCAAATGCAGTAAGTGAGGTTGAATGTGTATAGTTTTAGAAGAGGTGTGTGTGTGTGTGTACATACACATACAGTATATATAGTAGATAATGTATATTTTTGTGTGCCTGTGTGTAATATGTATGTACACATATGGCATATATACATAGGATTAAATAGTATATTTTGGATGTTCAGTAGTAGTAAATAGATAGGGAAATTGTATCACGTTGAGGCCTTTGAGGCGAGGAGAGGCCAGGCACCCTAACTCTAACCCTAACCCTTGACGTGAGTGATGTCAAGTTGGCCACGCCCACCCAGTCACATGACCACCCAGTCACATGATCACCAAGCCACCCCATCCAGTCACATGACCGCAAAGCCACTCCTACCCAGTCACATGACTGCTAAACCACTCCCACCCAGTCACATGACCGTCAAGCAATAGCAATAGCACTTAGACTTATATACCGCTTCATAGTGCTTTACAGCCCTCTCTAAGCGGTTTACAGAGTTCAGCATATTGCCCCCAACAATCTGGGTCCTCATTTTACCCACCTCGGAAGGATGGAAGGCTGAGTCAACCTTGAGCCTGGTGAGATTTGAACAGCTGAACTGCTGAACTAGCAATCAGCTGAAGGTTGCAGTGCTGCTTTTAACCACTGCGCCACCTCGGCTCCTCCCACCCGGTCACATGACTGCCAAGCCACACCCACAAAATTAAGCCACACCCACAAAATTAAGCCACGCCCACAGAGTGGTAGTTAAAAAAATTGGAACCCACCCCTGCTTTACAGCCCTCTCTAAGTGGTTTACAGAGTCAGCATATTGCCCCCAACAATCTGGATTATACTATGTTCTATGTCAGGGGTCTCAAACTCGCGGCGTCACATGACGTATTGCGACTCCCCCCCCCCTTTGCTAAACCGGGCATGGGTGTGGCCAGCACATCACACATCTGGCCCGCAGGCCACAAGTTTGACACCCCTGTTCTATGTGATTGAAACAGCTTTATTAATTCATTTTAAAACCCTGGAATCTTATTATTAGCAATAGCACTTAGACTTATATACCGCCTCACAGTGCTTTTACAGCCCTATCTAAGCGGTTTACAGAGTCAGCATACTGCCCCCAACAATTTGGGTCCCCATTTTACCCACCTTGGAAGGATGGAAGGCTGAGTCAACCTTGAGCCTGAGATCTGCCAAATTGCAGTCAGCTGGCAGTCAGCAGAAGTAGCCTGCAGTACTGCATTCTAAGCACTGCGCCACCACGGTTTGATTATTGATAATCAAACACTCTTCTTTTTACTGATTAATATCTGGCATCCATTATCTTTAGTGATGAATACACATGACCTACCCATGTTTCCCCGAAAATAAGACCCTGACTTATATTTTTTTTGAACCGTGAAATAAGCACTTGGCCTTATTGCCATGCACTCAAAAGCCCGATTGGGCTTATTATCAGGGGATGTCTTATTTGGGGGGAAACAGGGTAGGTATTTGTGCCTGGGCACTTTTTAAACCCAGTTAGAAATGTCATATGCCACAATAATAAATGAATAAAGTTCTTTCTGGAACTTTTTTTCTTAGACTGCTTATTTGTCTACCTTGGTTGTACCTCTGCTCATGGATACAAGATTGACAAAGTTATTAAATTAATAATTGTTATTAAATCTCTATGAATGTTTTTCTGGGGTTGCTTTAAACACAAACCCATTTCGTTTTTGTTTTTCAGATCTCCTCTAAGCCTGTCAGGTCCTCTAAGGTGAGCATTGCCAGTTCTTCCTGGTGCTGACAGGGGCAACGAAAAGCCATAGGAGGCTTCACTAAAAAAAAAACACCCTAAAATTAAGGGAAACAATGCAGGAATCAGAATTCATTGCAGGGGTTGTTGAATTAAAAATATTGGCCCTGGATATTATGGAATATCCCAACTGGAATAAGCATAGACTTAAGTAGGAATTCATTTTAATTTTAAGACTACAGGAAATTAAATATGTTTTTTTTCTTTCTTCCTACTAACCTTTTACTCTTGCTCCCTACTACAGCCGTTCTCCTCGGCATGAGAAGAAGAAGAAAATCCGCAAGTATTGGGATGTCCCTCCTCCAGGTTTTGAGCACATTACACCCATGCAGTATAAAGCCATGCAGGGTAGGCTCCTCTTTGCTTAAGTCACCTTGATTCGCTCAGTTTTACAGCAGGGATAGGCAACTTGCATAATTTAAAAAAATCTTCTAAAGCAAGCAGTTTTGATCTCTCTCTGGTAACAGATTTTTGTCCCTTCCATGGCAGTTTGAACCATGGGCAGGTCAGTAATAGAGAGCATACAGTAAGTGGCCCTACTCACCAGTTGGTTCTTTGCACATCCACCTTGAGTGGCCTCCCCTAGTATCTCATCTATGTCTCCTCAAAACATGTCTCACCAGTCTCTGTAAGGCATACTGTTGAGTTGACACTCAATATATTGTAATTTTCATTGGTGGGTACAGATTTTCCATCTCACGTTCTTTTTGCCAGTCTTTGGATTTTTGTGTCTTCAGTTACAATAATTATAGTTGTGGCCCTTCCATCATACTACAAACCATACATAAAAATACCATAATGAGAGTTTAAAATGGGGTAATAATTTATTACATTGATAAGCTGCCTGGCTATCAGCAACTCTGGACGGTTTGTAAATTGTTAGATTTAAAAACTAGAAATACCGAAACAATATAAAACAAGAACAGAGATGGCAGGCAAAATAAACCTGGATGGGAACAAGGTAAAAGGAAATGGACATCAGTTGTCCTTGCCTGGGTGAACAATCATGTCTAATCATTTCTGAAATGTGCCTATGTGCCACAATCCCACAAGAATGCATAGGAGCTAAAATGGTATGTCAAACTGTAAACCCTATTAAATGTCAATTGAAAACGTATCTGCTACTTCCTGCAAGTCATAGCCACAAAATTGTTCATCTGTGATTTAAGAATAAGCACATTTTAACTGCTACTTCTGGATTTTATTAACCACAGAGCTTAACCTAAAGGTTGTTCTGTGGTTTATGTGACAGAACATCTAGGTTTTACTAATCATAGACCAAATCCATATTTATTTTTGGCTGGTGTTTTTTGAGCAGCAGAGCTGTATAATGTTATTAATCTTAAACCACAGGCTGGCAGTTCTGTGGCTGTGCTGCTTAGAAGGGAGAGGCAGTGAGCATGAGTGAACTAGTTTGATATAATGGTTAAGGTGCTAGCCTGGAAACCAAGAAACTCTTGAGTTCTAGTCCAACCTTAGGCATGAAAGCTGGCTGGGTGATTTTGAGTCATTCACTCTCAACCCAACCCACCTCGCAGGGTTGTTGGGAAAATAGAAGGAATGAGTATTAAGTATGTTGGCTGCCTTCAGTTTCTTATAAAGTAATAAAGGTGGCATAAAAATCTACTAAATAAATACATGAACACATGATTTTAAAGGCAGAAATGGTACTGAAAAGGCTCAGCCTAGGAGTTCCCCAATTTGACCTTATAACAGCTGTATAACATCCATGTTGTGGTCAGAATGTTCTATTTCAACTTGGGAACATTTTTCCTATATCTGGTGCATTTTGGGCTGATGGTTTACTCTGCATAATGGAAAAAGATAGCTCTGGTCTTTGCTGGTGAATACTGACGAAATAACAAAATTAACACTTCTATGTGTTTTGAAAAGTATTTGGATTGCTAGTTATCTTCTTCATCATTCCATATACGTTTTAATAACACCTTAATTCTCACTGTTGCCACAGATTGTTTAGGGCTCTTCAAAATGTTCTGACTCCAGAATAAGCTATTCTGAATGTTTTGAAAGTGCTCTGTCTTCAAAACAGACCTATTTTAAGCCACTTCTGTAACACACAAAATGGGGCTGTTTGGGGTTGGCATGTTTGATAATGGAACATTTTGCACATCCTTAATCCTGTGTATTTATATCATCAAGACTTTCCCAATATATAATGTTTTTATCAGGAGAATCAGAGCTGGTAACTTTCATCATACTTTTTTTTTTTCATTTCTAGCTGCGGGACAAATTCCAGCTACAGCCCTACTACCAACCATGACTCCAGATGGGCTGGCAGTAACACCTACACCTGTGCCTGTAGTCGGCAGCCAAATGACGCGACAAGCTCGACGTCTCTATGTTGGCAATATCCCTTTTGGAATCACTGAGGTACTTGTTAGCTTACTCTGTTATCTCTGCTCAGTCTTGAAACTTTTGGCTGCAACAAGTGCTCAATTTCAGTGACACCACCAGAAAAAACAGCCTGGTTTAGTATTTGTTTCTTCTTTTTTATTTTTAAAGAGATGGGGGTAAGAATGGAAATGGGAGTGCCTCACTACCCAGAGGAATTCCACCACTTCCAGACTTATTTTGCCATTTTTGGATCAAAAACCACATATCTGACATTTTGCCATTGAATTTGAGGGGTTGCAAAGGGAATACTGGAAGTTTAAGTTGGGAGAGCCAACTGAACCTTGTTAAATGCAGCCATGCTCAAACGGTCATTATGACTTGGCATTTAATGACTCATATTTGATAGATACAATTTTTTGGAGTACTTTCTGTGGTGTTTTTCATAGATGAATTGCATGAAATGAATTTTTGCTTTCTCTGAAGTGGTACCTTCCAGATATACTGATGGGAATTGTAGCCAGACTGAAAGGATATTCTAAATATTCCTTCCTATCCGATCATGTCTTCTCCCCACACATTTTAGTGTTTGTCTTTAAAAAGAAAAATGCTTGATTTGGGGTTACTGCTATCCACATTTTTGAGGTTAGGTGCAATAGAGACATATCCATCCTTAGTGCTAGGGCCAAAATTGGTTAAATGATGGCTTGAAGCTGTGCTGAGCATGCAGAAAAAGCAGCTCAACTTTTTTCTCTATGTGATTTATTTATTTATTTTATTTATTTAATTGCATTTCTATGCAGCCCAACTCCCAAAGGACTCTGGGCGGCTTAACAACATTTGCGAATGTAAAAACATAAAAACATTGAAACAACTAAAACAATTAAAAAAACTCATGCATATCCTTTCATGGCCGGATCTCACCGATTATAGTCGTGAGATCAACGGCCTCAAGCCTGCTGGGAGAGCCAGGTCTTAACTGCTTTTCAGAAGGCCAATAGGGTGGGGGCAGTCCGGATCTCCGGAGGTAGCTGGTTCCAGAGAGCCGGGGCAGCCACAGAGAAGGCCCTCCCCTGAGGGCCCGCCAGCCGGCACTGTTTAGCTGACGGGACCTGGAGGAGACCAACTCTGTGGGATCTCACCGGTCGCTGGGAGCTGTGTGGTAGAAGGCGGTCTCGAAGATAGCCTGGTCCTAAGCCATGTAGGGGTTCAAAGGTAATGACCAACACCTTGAATTGCATCCGGAGACCAATAGGGAGCCAGTGCAGCTCGCAGAGGATTGGTGTAGTGTGGGTGTACCTAGGTGCACCCACGATAGCTCGCGTGGCTGCATTCTGGACCAATTGTAGTCTCCGAATACTCTTCAAGGGTAGCCCCATGTAGAGCGTGTTGCAATAATCTAATTGTGAGGTGACAAGGGCATGATTGACTGTGAGGAGAGCCTCTCGATCCAAGTAGGGTCGCAATTGGTGCACCAGACGGACTTGTGCAAAGGTCCCCCTAGCCACAGCTGTCAAATGTTGCTCTAATTTCAGCTGTGGGTCTAGGAGGACACCCAAATTACGAACCCGTTCTGAGGGGGACAATTTCTCCCCCCCCCAAGAACCAAGGATGGACAGTTGACATAGTGTTTAGGAGGCAATATCCACAGCCATTCGGTCTTGTCTGGGTTAAGTCTGAGCCTGTTGACTCCCATCCAGACCTTCAGAACCTCAAGGCACCGGCACATCACATCCACTGCTTCACTGAATTGACGCGGGGTGGAGATGTATAACTGGGTATCATCCGCATATTGCTGATACCTCACCCCAAATCGTCGGATGACCTCACCCAGTGGTTTCATGTCGATATTAAATAGGAGGGGAGAGAGGACCGAACCCTGAGGCACCCTACAAATGAGGGGTCTAGGGGTCGATCTCTGTCCTCCTACTAACACCGACTGGGATCGACCAGAGAGATAGGAGGAGAACCACCGTAGCACGCTGCCTCCCACACCCAACTCTCTTAGCAGTCCCAGAAGGATACCATGGTCAATGGTATCGAAAGCTGCTGAGAGGTCAAGTAGCACCAAGATAGAGGCGTGACCCCCATCTTGGGCTCGCCAGAGATCATCCATCAGTGCGACCAAAGCAGTTTCCGTGCTGTAGCCTGGCCTGAAGCCAGATTGAAAAGGGTCCAGATAATCTGTTTCATCCAATAACCGTAGGAGTTGAAGTGCCACCACTTTCTCAACAACCTTTCCTACAAAGGGTAGGTTGGAGACTGGACACAAGTTCTTTAATTCAGCTGGATCCAGGGAAGGCTTCTTGAGAAGGGGTTGCACAACCGCTTCCTTTAAAGGTTGCAGGAAGGACCCCTCACTCAAGGGGTCTAACCCTAACTCAAGGGTTGACTAACGCCTGGAGCCAGCCTCGTGTCACCCCCCTGCTGGCCGAAACCAGCCAGGAGGGGCACGGGTCCAACAAACAAGTGGAGGAACTCATCGCCCCTACTGCCTTGTCCACTTCCTCAGGGGTCACAGATTCAAAATCATCCCATACAACAGGACTAAGACCTGCCTCTGTCGTCTCGGTCAGAGTTGCCCAATCAGAGTCCAGGTCCATCCGAATCTGAGCGACTTTATCCGACAGAAATTGCACAAATTCCTCAGCTCTGCCCTGCAAGGGCTCCTCCGTTCCCTCTACATTGAGGAGGGAATGAGTCACCCTAAAAAGGGCGGCTGGGCGTGAATCAGTGGATGCAATAAGTGCGGAAAAATGCGAACATTTTGCCGCCCGTATCGCCACTAAATAAGTCCTAATAAAGGCTCTTAAACATGTTCGGTCGGATTCGGAATTACTGGTCCTCCAGCGTCACTCTAGACATCTCTTATGGCGTTTCATCTCCCGGAGCTCCTCGGTAAACCAGGGAGCTTTCCTGGATCCACCGCCACGGAGAGGTCGCAAAGGCGCAATCCGGTTCAGTGCCCCAGATGCTGCTCTATTCCAGGCAGCTACTAGGGTCTCAGCCGGATTGTGGACAAGGGAGTCCAGTATCTCCCCAAGCTCCTTCTGGAACCCTTCAGGGTCCATTAGGCGTCTGGGGCAGAACCACTTAATCGGTTCTGCCTCCCTGTGATGGGGGAGTGGTGTGCTAAAGTCTAACCTTAGCAGGAAATGATCTGACCATGAGAAGGGGGAAACAACTATACCCCTTAGTTTCAGATCATCTCTCCACTGCCCCGAGAGGAACACTAGGTCAAGCGTGTGTCCCCCCCCCATGAGTCGGACCCTGAACTACTTGGGTCAGGTCCATGGTTGTCATGGAAGCCATGAACTCCTGAGCTGCATCCGAGGATTCGCCAAGTGATGGCAGGTTAAAGTCCCCCAGTACCATAAGTCTGGGGAACTCCACCGCCAATCCGGCTACCGCCTCTAGCAGCCCAGGCAGGGCCATTGTAACGTAGCTGGGAGGCAGGTACGTCAGCAATAGGCCCAACTGAACCCCTGAGTCCAACTTCAAGAGGAGAGACTCACACCCAACAATCTCCGGGGCAGGGATCCTGTGAGGAAGAAGACTCTTGCGTGCTATAATTGCCACTCCTCCACCCCTTCCCTGGGGTCGCGGCTGATGCAGTACTAGAAACCCGTTTGGGCACATCTCTGAGAGGGGAACACCTCCCCTCCTGGCCCAGCCAGGTCTCAGTTATACATGCCAGGTCAGCTCCCTCCTACAAGATTAAATCACGGACGAGGGGAGCCTTGTTAACAATAGACCAGGCATTAAACAGCAGCACCTTGAGCCCAGGGCCCTGACATCCCAAGTCACCAGGAATACGAGCTGAGCCAGGTGAACCATAACCAGAGGGGCCGGAACAAGTAATCGCTTTGAGACAGCGAGTCCTAGTTCCCCGAGAGCGGCCTACCCCCCCTGCTCCTGCCGTATCTACCTCTCCCAGTTATGACCGCTATGCTCCGGCTCTCCAACCCCCCAGAGATCCCCTCCCCCACCCCAGTGATACAGATAAGAGGATGCTGTTTTTAAAGGACGTTTCTTGCTTTTCATTAATTATGAGCCAAAGTGACTACATTGAGTCAGTGAGTTGCTCAGTTTAATATAGTATCTCTTCTTGGGACGTCTTCAAAATTTGTCTTGTACAGTTGATATTTACATTCAAGTGGACCCTGCACTTGCGGGAATACGCTAGGATGGGTCGGCAACCTTAAAAACTCAAAGAGCCATTTGGACCCGTTTCCCAGAGAAAACAAAACACCCGGAGCCACAAAACCTGGGTGGGTGTGGCCAACTCGATGTCACTCACTCCCACCAAGTCACATGACCCAGCCACGCCTACCCAGGTTTTGTGGCTCTGTTTTCTTTTCTATGGGAAACAGGTATCTCTCTCTCTTCCCTCTCTCTTCCTCTCTCTTTCTCCCTCTCCCATCTCTCTCTCCCCCTCTTCCCATCTCTCTCTCTCTCTCTCCCATCTCTCTCTTTCTCCCTCTCTCTCCTCTCTCTCTGCTGAGGAACGATCGCCACCCCCGGCGCAGGCTTTCCTTCGGGTGACCCTCCTCCCCCTCTCGCGACTCCCTGGCTGGCTGTGGCGGGGCCAGGAGGGTGCGCATGCGTGGGGATACCCTCCTGGAAGCCGCGGAGAAGCGAGAACCTTGCCGTGTCCACCCCACCCCCACAGCTCTTCGGCCAAGTGGGGAGGGCGTAAGCTCCAGCCCAAAGCGGCAGGAAGTGAAGGCTGCCTTACGCGTAAATGTGGCGCGAAGGCAGGCACAGGGCCACTTCGCTCCTGCACTAAGGCCCCCGTGACCCTCCTCCCCCTCCTTCTCCTCTCATGCGGGGGAGGGGGGGTGCACAGCAAGGCGATGGCCAGATCCTTAGGGCAGGAGAGAATCCGTGTCCAAAGACCCTCAAGCGAGAAGCCGCCCGCCCTCCGCGGCTTCTCGCTTCCAGAAGGAAGGTTCTCGCGGCTCCGCGGCTTCCAGAAGGAGGGTCTCCCCGTGCATGCACACCCTCCTGGCCCCGCCATAGCCAGCCAGGGAGTTGCGAGAGGGGGAGGAGGGTTGCCCGAAGGAAAGCCTCCGCCGGGGGGGAGGCTATGTTCCTCAACCAGCGCCGGAGAATCAGCCCCGGCCGCTTCTCCATTCTCGCCGTCGCCCTTACCTTCTCAGGCCAGGTGAGGGAGGGGAGGGCGAGGCCAGCCAGTGATGGGACAGGGAGCCACAGCAGGGGCCCCAAAGAGCCGCATGCGGCTCCAGAGCCGCGGGTTGCCGACCCCTGCGCTAGGAAGAAGAGTTGATATTTACATTTGATCAACATTGTTGGTTTAAAGCAGTGAATTCTGATTTAGACATTCAGATATGGGAAGGGGACATTATTTCATCTCATTAAATTTGTTATGGCTGCTAGTCCACTAGACCCTGGGCAGTATTATATTTTATCTGCAGTCCTGACTGTAGCTCAGGATGCTTATATCTAGTAGAGGGAGATGTATTAAAACCTAAATGACCAGAGAAATAAATATGGTTGCTTGTTATTTAATTATCCCTACCAAAAAGAAAAAAAAGACCAAAGAGTTTTCCATTTCTCTTTAAGTGAATAGTGTATGGGACTGCAATCCTCATAGCTTCACAGTTTGCTACCATCATAGCAGGCAAGTAGGAAATGTTGTTTTGTAACCTATTTGTGGTCCAGGTTGCCATTCCAGCTTGTATCATACATCTACTCTTTGCATCTCTTTCCATGATTCCAATAGGAAGCAATGATGGATTTCTTCAATGCCCAGATGCGCCTTGGTGGCCTTACTCAGGCTCCCGGTAATCCTGTCTTGGCTGTGCAAATTAACCAGGACAAGAACTTCGCTTTTCTGGAGGTGAGTTTATAGTGACTCAGGACAGGTTTAAAACACCACTGATTTACTCACACGATTATGATTCTGGGGAAATCAAAGGAAATGCTTAAAATTGTTTCATGTAGACTTATGGAATGTTCAAAATATAACATAGTCCATGTTTGTGAGTTCTAAAGCTTGGCTATGTATGAGGCTCTATAAGAGCTCTTTTTGTATGTTTTATCGTGATCTTAGGCCACAACTGTGGAGGTTGATGGTGTAAGGTTAATCCAGCCTGCTGCAAGTTAATAAATTTAATTCAAAGGCTAACTTCAGTTTTTAGAAAAGATTTCCATAGAGTAATGTGATAGCAGGAGAGGAAACATTTACAATAGTAATTTATGCAAATGCTGAAAAACTAGATGGAAAGATATCCATTCTTTTCCAATATGTGAAATAGAAAAGCCAGGAGACAGTGGGATTGACCTTTATTGGATGCAGGACATCTTAGAAATAGTAGTGCCTTGCTTATTTGTTCAGTTGACAAATTCTTTCAATAGCATTGTTTTCTAGAATTTGGGACTAATTAGAGCGCTCCAATTGTGCTGCAAACTTGTTTCATTATTTCATTATTCTAATTAAAGGCATCTCTTGCTGACGCTACCCTTTGCTGAATGTCTGCATTTAATTGAACAGTAAAACATGGAATTTGTACAAACAGAGGAAGAAAGCTAATATGAAATAGATTGTATGTCATGCATTAATGGACAGGAGATAGAAGTAAAAAGTGGAATGGATGGCTTGTAGAAACAAACTCAGCGCTCCTGCCCTCCTGAAAAATAAATAATTTTGTGGACCTTAAAGGTGAAGAAGTTGAATTGTTTGGAACCTTAATCTTGATAAACATGAATATGCATTTAAATGTGAGTTATCGGCCCCAAGAGTATTGTGAAAAATTTGCAATCTTCTAAAATGTTTGTTAGAATAAAAATGCTAGATATGAGGTAGTGGTTATGTGAGGCTTAGATTTCATCTGACTGAGTTTCTTGAGCTTCTTTGACTTCTAACTTCATATTTTTTTGTATTTTATCTACTCTAAATGCTTTGTGGATAAATGCATAAATCCCCACTTCAGCTCAGGGCATGTCTCCTTAGGTGTACAAAATAATAGCTTCCTTGTTCTAAGTATTCTACAATCTGGAAGATGATTGGTGAGAATTTCATTCCTTGTAAATTTTGCAAGACTTGTACATTGAACTGTAAAGAGTCTTTCATAATCAGGCACTGATCATCTAACCTCATATAAGTCTAGAATTTAATTAGAGATGCCTATTTTGCTTCTTGGTCCTGAGTAGTAGCCATACATTCTATAAGAGACAATGACACTGATTTTGCCAACTTCTCTTCCCCCACCCCCTTTCTCTGCTCCAGTTCCGTTCTGTGGACGAAACTACACAGGCCATGGCTTTTGATGGGATCATTTTCCAGGGACAGTCACTGAAGATCAGACGCCCCCATGATTATCAACCACTTCCTGGCATGTCTGAAAACCCATCAGTTTATGTGCCAGGTGGGTTTATCAGACTTCTGGTGAATAAAAAAGTGATGATTATATAATATACAAGGAGGGGAAAATTTAGCAATGTTGTATACAGCGTATGGATAATTTCATATATTTTCCTGCCATGTCGACCCGCTTCCTTCTTATAGGTGTCGTTTCCACAGTGGTCCCAGATTCTGCTCATAAACTCTTCATTGGGGGTCTGCCAAACTATCTTAATGATGATCAGGTCAGTCTGGGAATATGACACAATTCAGGATAATGTGGGCAAGCGTTTCATTCTCCATTCTCCTTAATTTTTAACCAGCTGGGACATGTTTCATACTCAGTATAATTCTTTGTTAATGCCAGTTTAAGCCAGTTAATAGCCAGTTTGATCCAGCATTTTATGGGAAATCCTTCTGAAGTATTTACTAATTTTAATAACCTCCTTACAAAAGCCAGATAAGTCTAAAGACTAGTTTAATTCTTCACAATACCATGCTACTATGAAGATTTGGCTAGTATTTGGTATGATGGCAATCGTTGACATTGTTTCTTCCTTCTTCATCAGGTCAAGGAGTTGCTCACTTCCTTTGGGCCCCTGAAGGCTTTCAACCTGGTGAAGGACAGTGCTACTGGCCTGTCGAAAGGTTATGCCTTCTGTGAATATGTGGACATCAATGTCACAGATCAGGTAGGGCCAGCCTCCCTTGTTCATCCTCCTTTCATTTTTGCTCTGCAGCGGCCAGCCGATCTTTCTGTGGGATGAGGGGGGTTCTTTGTCCTTTGAGCAGGTGGGTTTTTTTTCTCTCCTCCCCTCTAGGGGGTGTGAGCTTTTCTCTCCTTTACAGCACAGCTGCTGACTTAGCGGCAGACACCATCGAGTTAGTGTTCTGATCACTTCTGCTTTTTGTTCCCCCCCAAAAAACAACTCTCCCCGAATGTTAGTCGGAGAAGGCTTCGGCCTTTTTGCGAAGACCCTGGCCGCCATGCCCGACCGAGAGCCGGTAAGAAGCCCTCCCCTCACCAGTCAGGGAAGAGCCGGGTCCGTAGTGCATTTCACCCATTTCCCTACCCCCAGTAAATTCTCTGTTCTGTACCCCTAATAACTATGTTTCCTTTCTCCCGCTGTGCTTTGTGTTACAGCGGGGGTGGTGGTGGTGGAGGAACAGGCCCATAACCAGCAGACATGCTTGCTAACTCCAGTGGGAGTTGTAAAATGCAAGTATTGATATTTATAGTTTAACAATAACACAAAGGAAAAGCACCCCAGATTCCCCTTGCCCTGTTGGAGAGGGGGGTTCTGTGGTGGAGAGGAAATGCCCCACAATTCCCAATAAGGTTCAGAGCGTGTCGGTGGTAACTTTGCATGCAGAGCATAAGCTCTTGTTTTCGGGTTGACCTCCATCAGGGTTATGCATGTGTTTCTTTGTAATTGAGTGCCATTGTTAGTATGTATGGATACATGGTTTTTTAAATATATTCTCCCCCACACCTGCTTCCTGTTCCGTACAGTTTTTCTTCCCACATGCTACTTGGGAAGTGTGTGTTTTCCCATGCTCTCCCTTCCCCTCCTTTGGTCTCTCTGCATCAAGGAGAAAGCTATGAGTTTTTAGCAAAAGCTAAACTTTTGGATGAGATCCAAAATCAGATTATAAATCTGAGAGGAATGGATATTTACCTCTTTAACTTCCTAGGCCACCAACCTCCAAAATGGTTTCATAGATTAAGAAGACAACAATATTACAAAAAGAGTAACAGTAGCCCCAAGAAAGCATACAAAAGAAGACATTTTCTGTGTTATTCCCAGGCCAAAGGGGCCTGTCGAACACCCTAACCTGGGAAAAGAGCCAAGGTTTTACAGTTCACTGGAAGGTGGGTCAGGTGAAAGCTGTATGAATCTCGGGGGGGGGGGGGGAATCCTGTTCTAAAGGGTAGGTTCAGTAACTGAAAGTTCATTTCCTGCAAGATAACATTGCTTGATCAGTGGAACCCAAAGCAAGCCAAATCTGATAATAGAATAGAATAGAATAGAATAGAATAGAATAGAATAGAATAGAATAGAATAGAATAGAATAGAATAGAATAGAATAGAATAGAATAGAATAGAATAGAATTATTTATTGGCCAAGTGTGATTGGACACAAAAGGAATTTGTCTTTGGTGCATATGCTCACAGTGTACATAAAAGAAAAGATACATTTGTCAAGAATGGTTGTCATAGGGTTCAAGTAAGCAATCAGGAAACAATCAATATGAATATAAATTGTAAGGATACAAGCAACAAGTTACAGTCATACAGTCATACAGTCATAAGTGGGAGGAGATGGGTGATAGGAACGATGAGAAAAACTAATAGTAATAGTAATGCAGCCTAGTAAATAGCTTGACAGTGGTGAGGGAATTATTTGTTTAGCAGAGTGATGGCATTTGGGAAAAAACTGTTCTTGTGTCTAGTTGTCTTGGTGTGCAGTGCTCTATAGCGACGTTTTGAGGGTAGGAGTTGAAGCAATTTATGTCCAGGATGCGAGGGGTCAGTAAATATTTTCACGGCCCTCTTTTTGACTCGTGCAATATACAGGTCCTCAATGGAAGGCAGGTTGGCAGTAATTGTTTTTTCTGCAGTTCTGATTATCCTCTGAAGTCTGTGTCTGTCTTGTTGGGTTGCAGAACCGAACCAGACAGTTATAGAGGTGCAGATGACAGACTCAATGATTCCTTTGTAGAACTGTATCAGCAGCTCCTTGGGAAGTTTGAGCTTCCTGAGTTGGTGCAGAAAGAACATTCTTCGTTGTGCTTTTTTGATGACGTTTTTTATGTTAGATGACCATTTTAGGTCTTGAGATATGATGGAACCTAGAAATTTGAAGGTCTCTACTGTTGATACTGTATTGTCTAGTATTGTAAGAGGTGGTAGGATGGGAGGGTTTCTCCTAAAGTCTACCACCATTTCTACGGTTTTGAGTGTGTTCAGTTCCAGATTGTTCCGGTCGCACCACGAGGCTAGTTGTTCAACCTCCCGTCTGTATGCGGTTTCATCGTTGTCTCGAATGAGGCCAATCACTGTTGTATCATCTGCAAACTTCAGTAGTTTAACAGATGAATCGTTTGAGATGCAGTCATTGGTATATAGAGAGAAGAGAAGTGGTGAGAGTACACAGCCTTGGGGGGCCCCTGTGCTAATTGTACAGGTATCTGATGTGATTTTGCCTAGCTTCACCTGCTGCTTCCTTTCTGTTAGGAAGCTTGTGATCCACTTACAAGTATGTTCAGGTACCGCTAGCTGATTTAGTTAGTTAGAAGAATGTCCGGTATGATGGTGTTGAATGCTGAACTAAAGTCTACAAATAGGACCCTTGCATAGGTATTTGGAGATTCAAGATGTTGTAGGATGAAGTGCAGAGCCATATTAACAGCATCATCTGTCGATCTATTTGCTGGGTATGCAAACTGCAGGGGGTCTAACAGTGGATCCGTGATGCTTTTCAAGTGGGACATCACTAGCCTTTCAAAGGTTTTCATAACTACAGATGTTAGAGCAACTGGTCTGTAGTCATTCAGTTCCTTGATGGATGGCTTCTTCGGCACTGGGATGATAGTGGAGCGTTTGAAGCAAGAAGGAACATGGCATATCTCCAGTGACTTGTTGAAGATTTGGGTGAAGATGGGGGCCAATTGGTCAGCACAGACTTTTAAGCAAGAAGGAGTTATCTTGTCTGGACCTGGTGCTTTTCCCGGCTTCTGTCTGTGAAATAGATCTTGCACTTCCTTTTCTGTGATCACCAGGGGTTGTGAACCCAATGGGATGGGTTCAGTTGTAGGAGGTTTGGCTGTTGTTGGTGTGTCTGGGATGGAGGTTGTGGGGATAGGTGGCTGTAGTTTCCTTTCAAATCTGCAGTAGAACACATTCAGGTCATTTGCCAGTTGCTGATTTCCTTCAGCTTGGGAAGGTGGTTTGCTGTAGCCGGTGATGTTTTTAAGAGTTTTCCACATGTTTGCTGGTTCATTTGTTGAGAACTGGTTCCTTAGCTTTTCAGAGTAGTTTCTTTTTGCTGCTCTGATCTCCCTTGTTAATACATTTCTGGCCTGATTGTACAGCATTCTATCACCTTTTCTGTAGGCTTCCTCTTTGGAACGATGTAGCTGCTTAAGTTTAGCTGTGAACCAAGGTTTATTGTTACTGTATATTCGCAAGTTCCTGGTCGGTACACATAGGTCTTCACAGAAGCTGACATATGATGTTACAGTATCTGTGAGTTCATCCAGGTCTGCAGAGGTATCTTCAAAAATATTCCAGTCGGTGCAGTCAAAGCAAGCCTGTAGCTTTAACTTTGCCTCTTCAGTCCAAGTCCTCACTGATTTAATTGTTGGTTTTGTGGCTTTAAATCTTTGTCTGTAAGCAGGTACAAGGTGAATCATGCAATGATCAGAGTGGCCCACAGCTGCTCGTGGTAAGGAACGATAAGCATCTTTTATTGTTGTGTAGCAGTGGTCTAAGGTATTCTTGCCTCTGGTGGGACAATTGACATGCTGAAAGTATTTTGGTAGCTCTGTCCTTAAGTTTGCCTTGTTTAAATCTCCCAAAATAATGGCCAGTGAATCGGGGTATTTGGCTTCAGCCTCCATAATCTGATCAGCTAGAGTTCTTAATGCCTTTTTTACAGAGGCTTGTGGGTGAATATAAACAGCAATTAGTAGAAATGAGGAGAACTCACGTGGAGAGTAAAATGGTTTGCAGTTAATAAGTAAGGACTCCAAGTTTTCATCACAGAATTTTTGTATTATAGTTATGTCCTGAGACCATCTGTTGTTGATATATGTACATAAGCCTCCTCCCCGTTTTTCCCCTGATAATTCTGCAATCCTGTCTGCTCGAAGTATCTGAAACCCTGGTATATGCATGCTATTGTCATCAATTTCCTCGTTTAGCCAAGTTTCAATAAAGCATAGGGCAGATGCGTTGTGAAAATCAGAATTGCATCTGTTTAAAAGAAGTATTTCATCCATCTTGTTAGCAAGTGAACGTAAATTGGTAAGAAAGATTGAAGGGAGCGGAGTTTTTTAAATTCCCTTATTCCTTAGTCTATTTAAAATTCCCGCCCTTTTACCTCTTCGTCTCTGCTGTCTGAGTTTGCTGATCAATAGTTCCAGGGAAATGGCTACCTCCTGTGTTGAAATCTCCTCCGTGTTTGTAAAGACAGGTGGGGGTGAGGTTACAGAGAGCTGTTCCTTAAAGAAACGTTCCTTAATTCTTAGCAGATGGTCTCGTGAGTATGAAATCCGTTGAGAATTGCAGAGAATAGTAGAAAATAAAGACACCATTTGAGAGCATTTCACCGAGGCAGCCTTCGTCGGCGCCATCTTGGATCAATCATCAATTATAGAGAACAAGTAGACGCTATAAGAGATGGATGGCCCCTTGGATACAACCTATGCCATATGGGGCTTTATGGTAATAACTAGCATCTTGAATTGCACCAGGGAGTTTACTGATAATCAGTCCAGCTCATAAAGCAAAGCGATTTGTTACAGGGGCATAATGTCTGCCCGTTGTGGCTTATGTCACTGCAAAGTGGACCAATTGTAGCTTCTGATTAATCATTAAGAGCAGCCTCATATAGTGCAAATTGTAATAGTCTACTCACTAGATAGTCAAGGCATGTATGACTGTAAGGAGAGCCTCATGATTCGGAAACGGGTGCATCCGAACCAAAACTTGTGCAAAGACCTTCCTGCTTACAGTGGCTACCTGCTCCTTGAACTGGAATTGCAAGTCCAGGAAGACCCCCATATTGTGCACCAATCCAGAAAGGGATAGTGTGATCCCATTCAGAATCAAAGATCCCTGGAACTGGGAGAGTCCAAATATCTACAGCTACTCGTGATGGGATTGAGTTTGACATGTTCCTCCCCAGAGCCTCCAGACACCAGGACAACCTAGCTTGCTTTGTTGAGATGAACAACTGTATATCATCCATGTATTAATAGTAGGAGGAGTGAAAGTGTTCAGCCCAGTGATACCCCACAAATTGCAGGCTTTGAAAAGGCTAACAGGCTTTTCTGATTTTTTTAATATTAAAACATAATAATATATTTTATACTATATTAGGAAGCAGTACAGCTTGCTCGAACTTCAGGTAATTTACTTTTGGTTAGATATTAAGATAAATGCCCTAATTGTAAAAATAATTCTACAGAGACATAGCAACTGTACACCTTGGGCCCAAGAAAGCCATAGATGTAGCATATATGGATCTTCCTAAGGTTGCTATCAAATTGCTATTTGTAATGCAGTAGAAAGACATATTATTGATTACATGGAAAACATTTTCTAATGTAATTTCAGTTACATTTACATTAAATCAAATGCTACCAATAATCCCAATTTGACTCTTGCTTCAAGAAATCCTCTGAAGGAGCAAGTATCTAAAAAACTCTATCAAATAAAGTTTATTTTTAGCGAACCTTATTTTTTACCAATGATAGAGAGATACTTGGATTCTTCAGGAGACTTAGACTTTTTTATATACTCCACAGATTCTTAAATATATAGTTCAAAAGTTATAACTTTCATTTTGCCCATATAGTTTTAAGAAGTGTTTATTGAGTTGTCTCCTTGGATGGGATTTTATCTTCTACATCTAATTGAAAACTGCCGCATCAAGCCATTCCTTTCTGCTGTTTATATAGCTTGTAATTTATATATGCTTTACAAATGAGATGCTGACAGTAGATGTTATGTGCTCCAAGAAGACCTAAAATGTTAAACTGCAGATAATTAAAATGTTGAGACAATTCTGCTTTCTATACTTAGCTTTTGGGGGGGGGGGCGATCCTGGCCAAGTGCCATTAAGGGAAAGAAGAGTAGGATTATGTCATCTGAATAAATGAAACTTACTTTCTGACTAGACAAGTGTATAATTGTACCACACATTGGTATAATAACCATTTTTAAAACTCTCCTTTTCCCCCTCTTGATTCTGTGTCTTATACTCTTACTTTCTCTAAAAACAAGTTTCTAGAAAATTGTCTCTGAGAAAATTAGATGCTTGAAATTTGTGCCCACATGTATATTTTGAAGTTACACGGTCATGAATACAAGTTCTAGATCATAACTTGAATTATTTTGGCCAACTTGTAGTTTGATATGTATTTTGTTCTATCCCTGGCTGAACCAGCCCTTCATCCACTGGATTCTTCTGTGTGGAAAAGGATTAGTAAATTTGCTTGCCAGCTTTTTACTTAATTGATAACTGTGAAATGTGCATTCTTTCATAAACTTGTTTCTATATTGTAGCTGGGAAATTATTTGGCCTCATAATCTTGCTTCTGAAATTGGTCTGTGTGGAAAACAAATTCTCAATATTGTAAAACCTGATACTAAATTCTTTATTGGGGCTGGACTGGTATGATGTAAACTCCCAAAGCATGACAACCTCAAATCAGTGGAATTCTCATTCTGAGAAGTATGTGGTCTTTAGAATTTTCTGTCTTTGTTGGCAACATTTGGCTGAGGCTGAAATCTCACCTTTGCTCTTCTCCTTCATGCAGACAGTCTTGTTGACTCATCTTAATCCCTTCCAACAAGATCTATTTTTTAAAAACATGCTGATTTTGAGGCCCGGCAGGTAAATAACCTAAATGTGGTATTAAATCCAAGAGCAGTGAAGTTCAGGTAGGAATCTGGTGGGGAGGGGGCATAAAAGAAGCTACTTTTTGTGTATGAATGTGTGGATGTTTTGGAGCCTGGGGCAGAGGGGTGTGTGGTTGGTGGCCTCAGAGGCTCAAGTTTTGAAGTGTCTGGATTCACTTTTGTTTTGCCCTCGCAGGCCATCGCGGGGTTGAACGGCATGCAGTTGGGTGACAAAAAGCTTTTGGTGCAGAGAGCCAGCGTGGGAGCCAAGAATGCTACTCTGGTGAGGAAGGAAAGGGATTGGGATGAGGGAGAAATGGTACCAAAGAACAACCTTTCCAGGATGTATTTGCAGGTTCTGTTTCTGAAAGTTAGAAGATTGGTCTTATCAATACTATCAAATGCCAGTGGTTGCAGGCATAGGGGAACTACTCGTGTCTTGCCTTTCTTAACGAGAGAGAAGCAATTTCAGGCTGAACAAGGTTCCCAAGCCTTTTAGGTTATCCTGGAAATAAGTGTGCATGAAGTAGGGAAAATTCTTCAAATTTGGAACAGCTGTGACTGTTTCATGTCACCCTTGGGTTGGCAATATCAAAACATCTTTAGTGGCTCTGGGTTTCAGATGAAACAGAATCCAAATGAGATAGACAAGGCTGGTGTGTGTTGCCTTCTTTCTCTCCTTCTCTACCCAGAAGCCCCCAGTGCAGCTGTCCTGCTGGCTTGACTGTCCCCATTTCTTTCCAGCACTTTCACTCCCTCTCTTCAGCTGCTGCCACCAATTTCTGATTGAGTATTCCAGGAAGCTTCATTATATTCTAAAAGACTTGTTCAGATGGTGAAGGCCCTTTTTAATTTTCATAAAGGTCTCTTTAGTGCATAGACTTTATTTTCTGTACATGGGAGCTGTAATAATAAAATTTTTGCATCACATTTATTTCTGAATCCAATTCTTATTTTTATATTAAACCTATCTAGCCAGATATGCACATGGACCCAGGATAATTTGAAACCTAAAATGAAATAGTAATACCTGCAGAAATAAATAGTGTCTTTATAAAGACATAGGCTGCATCAGCTGATGCATTGAAGCCATATATTAGAAGAATAGGGCATCATGCTGATTTCTGGTGATCTAAAAAAAAGTTTCCAAAGTAACCAGTACCAGTACCCAAGGAATTATAGTATATCCGAAAGTTATTACATTTTTGAGAATCAGAAATTATTATTTCTGCTTTGCTTATTTCTGCCAGTCATAAGAAACATAAACTGGCTATTTCGTTGACAGAGAAGTAAGTAACACTTTCCAGAGTTTCAGATTTTGGGACTTGATTTTAAAATAGTATTAATAGGAGCTGTTTGGCATATTTGAGATTGAAGAAACAGATACTTTGAATTCTTCCAGAAAATAAAATCAAAGCTCGTAAAGAAAATACAGGATTTTTGTGCGTATTTGGATATGACAGTTTAAATGGTTGTATCACTGAATTCCTCTGTCTGTGGCTTTCTCTCTCCTCTTGCTGTCCCTTCCAGAGTACAATAAACCAGACCCCAGTGACCCTACAGGTACCGGGTCTAATGAGTTCACAAGTACAGATGGGCGGTCATCCAACTGAGGTGCTGTGCCTCATGAATATGGTATTACCTGAGGAGCTCCTGGATGATGAGGAATATGAAGAGATTGTTGAGGATGTCCGTGATGAGTGTAGCAAGTATGGTGTTGTCAAATCCATTGAAATCCCCCGGCCTGTTGATGGAGTTGAGGTGCCTGGCTGTGGAAAGGTACTTAATGGTTGTAGGGGTGGCGGGATGGGAATGGTGTTTTAGAAGGCAATGAAGAAGCTATTGCTCGATTAATATAGAATGCTTCTGTTCTTATTTGGCTCCTCCATGAGCTCTAAGGTATACATGGGACATAGAAGGGCTCAATCAGATAGTTCTGCTCTAAAGCACAAACCTAACTAGGGGATGAAGAGGTTGAATCATGAGAATCCAAATCAGGATTTCATTAAAAGTGTGGCTTAGTGTCCAAGAATGGCTTTATGTTTTTTTGCCTTTGCAGAAACTTCTGGTATCCCATCTCTATAAAGTAAATTGAAAAAGCAGTGGGTTTTTTTTTAAGTAAGCCATTTGGTTGCAGACTGGATATCAAAAATGGTTTTTATTTTGAAAAAAACAACTGGACTGATTTTTTGAGGAAAAACAAGACGTTTCGCTTTCTATCTTGGAAGCTTCATCAGTTGTATTGGATCTTCAGAGACATTTGCACACTGGGTATTCCCTGGTGAACTTGCATGCATGTACTAAGCACATCGGAACCTGCTTAGTTGTTAAGGATTGGCTAGGTGCTGTCTGTTTTAAATCAGCCAGTGTAAAACTGGGTAGCTTTAAGAATAGTAAGTGGTGATCAGTTCATAAAGGCAGCTATCTACAAATTTAGTATGGTAAGTAAATTAGACTAGATGCATGGAAGAAACATTTCATGAGAATCAAATTACAATAGAAGTACAGTTGCTTCAGTTTATTTTCCTTTCTTTTAAGTCAAGTTTTTAAAATTTATATATAAGTATTTTGAATACAGTGTATTGTCCGGGCATACCATTTTACAAAAGAAAAAAAGAAAAAGTAACATATATACTGATAGTAATAGTGATAATACAACAGAATAATTCTAACCATATTTACAATATTAGCTTATTTATAATCCTATTGATTATATTAGCATACTTATAGACAACATTCATATTTTACTTGAACATAACAATGCTCTTTCTTCATCTAATGTCTACCTCTTATCTCTAACCATTGATAAAACCTATTCCACGTTAAATAATACTCTGTATCTCCTTTATCTTTTATTTTCAATGTCAATCTATCCATCTCTGCACAATCCAATATTTTCCGAATTATATTTTCATCTGATGGGGTGTTCTCGTTTTTCCAATATTGTGCAAATACAATTCTCGCTGCTGTCAATACATGTAGCATTAAATACTGTATATAGTCCCTTTATCATAGCTTTCTGGTATTATACCTAACAAAAATATTTCTGGTTTTAACTCTATATGCTGCTTAATCATCTTTTCCAACCATGTATGTATTTTTGTCCAATATTTTCTTGCTTTCATACATGTCTACCGCATATGATAAGTACCTGGAGTCTGATTGCATTTCCAACATTTGGCAGACATGTTGTTAAACATTTTTGCTAGTCTTGCCGGTGGCAAATGCCACGTATAAAACATTTTATAAAGATTTTCCTTATATGCAGTAGCCATTGTCAGTTTATAATTCCTATCCCAAAGTTTTTGCCATTTATCTAATTCTATAGTATAGCCAAAGTTTTTTGCCCATACTATCATTGTTTCTTTTACTTGTTCATCTTCCATTTTAAAGCTTAATAGATAATTATATATTTTTCTTACCAGTTTTGCATCTGTCCCTAATAACATCTTATCAAGTGTTGTTGGTTCTTTATAAAAACCCCATGTTTTCGCATCTTTCTCGTATCTCGATTGTATTTGCAAGTGTGGCCACCAAGCTAAATCCACCCCTTGGTTTTGTAATTCCTGTCTGGTTTTAAGTTCCCCATTCTCATTTAAAATGTCTTTATAGGATACAATTTTTCCAAGTTAACAACATTTGGATGTATCAATGCTTCCATTGTAGAAAGCCAGACTGGTATTTTCCTATAGTTTTGTAATTTAATTTTTTCTCCTGTGCGCTGCTTGGAGAGTCCAAGCATGGGTTAAATCCGTCTGATTGGCCAGAGACTGAGTTGCAAAATCTTTGGCCACGCCTCTTCCGCCCAGCTGAGCTCCAGTTTGTCAACTCCAGTTTTTCAACTCAGTCGGCCTAGAGAGACACAAAAATTATTTTTCCCTGTTGAAATTTGGCGAAACGATCAGAGGCTTGGATTTTCCGGCAGAGCAATTTCACGCTCCAGCTTTCTCGCTGGAGCGCCACGGCGGACGCAGCTTGGATTCCGTGCGGCATCGGCCAGGAGGTTGAAGCTCCATTGCCGCGTCACTAAGGAGCGAAAGCAGAGCCAGCAGCCGGTCGCTCATTTCTTAGCCCCTGCAGGCTGGAAAGCGAGGGCTCAACTCCTTTTGAATCCGAGCTGAGACAGACCGAGGCTTCGGTCTGCAGTGAGCACAGGCTGCCTACTTTTGCGCTTTGCAAACCGTGTTGCTGGTTTTGCGCTATTCGTTTAATTGCGGCGCTTGTAACCGTGTTGTTGGTTTGGCGCCTTTTTTTGCTGCTGCTGATTGATTGTGCTCACAAACTGTGTTGTCGGTTTGGCGCCAATTTCCCTGCTTGGACTGCACAGTGAGTATCGCGGATTTCCTCGGTCAGCTTGCCAGCCCTTCCAGGGACATTATCCAGACTTATTATTATTTCAAAGGGGCTCCTTCCCTGGCTTGGGATTTGCTCCAGATTTTGATTCTGGCTAGCAGCTGCAAGATAGCAGGTGCGGTTCGAGCCTTCCAAAATGGCGGACCAATCCAGTTCTCACAGCAGCAATTCAGCTGACTCTTCTCCCAGACAGCAGAGATCAGAGGCTTCTGATCCCAAAAGGGCAAGGTCAGTTTCTAAAGGGCCTTCTACCAGGGCCAAGGCTAGAGATTCGAGGACAACCTTATCAGCCTCTGAGAAAGATGCCAAGAGAAGGCAAAAAGCCTTGGAAAAACAATTTTCAAAGGCCCAGAAACAGGCAGAAGCAGCTAAGGCACCAAGAATCCCAGTGGGTAGGACTGAGGCTCACATTTCCTTGGAGAAGGAATTACCCTCTCAGACCCTGCAGGAGAACCAGCTAAACTGGTGGTCTAATGTTAACACCGGGCTGCAAACCTTTCAGGCAACCTCTTACAAGGATTTTGTTCCCCTCTCCTGCCTGACATCAGCAGGATTGGAGCCTACCTCGGGTACCAGGCCTTCTGTTCCATCTGCTACCTTTACTCCTACAGCGGCAGGGCTCCGTCCTGAGGAGGATTTGAGCCCTGGTTTTTCTCAAGAGCTTGACAACCCTATAATAATAATAATAACAACAGAGTTGGAAGGGACCTTGGAGGTCTTCTAGTCCAACCCCCTGCCTAGGCAGGAAACCCTACACTACTTCAGACAAATGGTTATCCAACATCATCTTAAAAACTTCCAGTGTTGGAGCATTCACAACTTCTGGAGGCAGGCTGTTCCACGGATTAATTGTTCTAACTGTCAGGAAATTTCTCCTTAGTTCTAAGTTACTTCTCTCCTTGTTTAGTTTCCACCCATTGCTTCTTGTTCTACCCTCAGGTGCTTTGGAGAATAGTTTGACTCCCTCTTCTTTGTGGCAACCCCTGAGATATTGGAACACTGCTATCATGTCTCCCCTAGTCCTTATTTTCATTAAACTAGACATACCCAGTTCCTGCAACCGTTCTTCATATGTTTTAGCCTCCAGTCCTCTAATCATCTTTGTTGCTCTTCTCTGCACTCTCTCCAGAGTCTCAACATCCTTTCTACATCGTGGCGACCAAAACTGAATGCAGTATTCCAAGTGTGGCCTTACCAAGGCATTATAAAGTGGTATTATTACTTCACGTGATCTTGATTCTATCCCTCTGTTAATGCAGCCTAGAACTGTGTTGGCTTTTTTGGCAGCTGCTGCACACTGCTGGCTCATATTTAAATGGTTGTCCACTAGGACTCCAAGATCCCTCTCACAGTTACTACTGTTGAGCAAGGTACCACATATACTGTACCTGTGCATTTTGTTTTTCTTGCCTAAATGTAGAATCTTACTTTTTTCACTATTGAATTTCATTTTTTTTTGATAGCGCCCAATGTTCAAGTCTGTCAAGATCCTTCTGTATCTTGAGCCTATCTTCTGGAGAGTTGGCTATTCCTGCCAGTTTGGTGTCATCTACAAATTTGATGAGTTCCCCATCTATCCCCTCTTCCAAGTCATTGATGAAGATGTTGAAGAGTACTGGGCCTAAAACAGAGCCTTGGGGTACTCCACTGCATACTTCCCTCCATGTAGATGCAGTTCCATTGAGCACTACACGTTGAGTGCGGTTGGTTAGCCAGTTTTGAATCCATCTGGTGGTGTTGCTGTCCATCCCACATTTTTCTGCTTCGAAACACAGCTGTAAAACAAGTATTACACTGAACTAAGCCAGTCATTTTGAAATGAAATAAAATCACAATCTCAAGCACACTAACCCTGAATGTATTATTACTATTTTTGGTTTATAGTTACCGTATTTTTCGGAGTATAAGACGCACCAGAGTATAAGACGCACCTTAGTTTTGGGGGAGGAAAACAAGGAAAAAAGGCCTCTGCCTCCCAGCAATTTGCCAAACAGCAAACAGCACAGATGATATACACTGTTTGCTGTGTATTTCTGTACATGTGTGCCTGACCCATAGAAATAGCAAAGAATTGGAGAAATGTACATTATGCCAGAAAGTTTTCTTTAAAAAAAATTTTTTTTAATTAAATACACAAAACTATACAACATTACAACACTGACATACACAACAACAAATAAACATTTTGGGCTTTTCTGTTTAGCCCCTAACTCCAATAAGCTATCCTCGGAGCTTTACATAATTGTAGTTACATTTTTTTACCATAATAAACAACTATATCCGTATTATCTATATAGCCTTTTAAATCTATAGTTTTTACATATATTACATTTAATGAATTTTTGCACACTAATATCTTATATTATTCAGAGTTGACAGATATACATCATATTTTATGCATTCCTTCTTTTTCTTAACCAATCATAAAATTTGTTCCATATTATATAAAAATCGGATTCTTGTTTATCCTTTAATTCCTTTGTTAATTTGTCCATCTCTGCACAGTCCATTATCTTTCTAATTATGTCCTCCTCTGTAGGTGTTTCACTGTTTTTCCAGAACTGCGTGTATATAATCCTAGCTGCCGTTAGAATGTGAATAGTAATGTATTGGGTATCTTTATTAACTCTTGGTTCAATGATGCCTAACAAGAAAAACTCGGGTTTATTAGAAAATTCTTCCTGGGTTATTTCTTTAATCCACTTCCCTATAATGGCCCAATAACTCTTAGCTTTCTTACAGGTCCACCAGGTATGATAGTATGTGCCTATTTCTTTTTTGCATTTCCAACATAAGGCAGATGAATTCTGCGAAATCTTTGCAATTCTTGTCGGTGGAAGGTGCCACCTATAAAACATTTTGCACTGGTTCTCCTTGAAGGCCACTGACATTGTCATCCGCCAATTTGTCATCCAAATTTCTTCACATTTATCTAAATCTATCGAATATCCAAAGTTTTTGGCCCATCTCAGCATTGGTTCTTTTACTATCTCCTCTTCTAATTTATATTTTATTAAAAATTTATAAATTTTTCCAATCAAATTATCTTCCGGTCCCAGAAATGTATTTTAAAATGTATTCTTTGCTGTGAACTTTCTTGAACTTTCAACTGGGTGGAGAAACCCACGGGACTTCATATTCGGGTTTCTCCCAGATGTGCCAACATGGCTCTGCTAATAAATTGGAACTTTGAGGAATATTTTGCCTCGGAGTCTGATTTAGTTTTGGATGTTATTTGGAACCCTGCCACGGGGGATGACCTACCCTCTTCCGTAACCTGGATTGTCCAGTTGTCCTAGAGAGTTGGTCTCCCTTCTTTTTAAAGTTTTTTATTTATAATACAATTAAAAACAAACACAGAAAGAACAAAAAGACATGGACATGACATGATAATCCAGTTTACATATTTCCATCGAGTTACTTCTTTTCCTAAATATACCGTATTTTTCGGAGTATAAGACGCACTGGAGTATAAGACGCACCTTAGTTTTGGGGGAGGAAAACAAGGAAAAAAGGCCTCTGCCTCCAAGCAATTTGCCAAACAGCAAACAGCAGACAGCACAGATGATATACACTGTTTGCTGTGTATTTCTGTGCATGTGTGCCTGACCCATAGAAATAGCAAAGAATTGGAGAAATGTACATTATGCCAGAAAGTTTTCTTAAATGTAGTCACACTAACTCCTCCCAATTATTTAAATAGATCTCCTCCAAGGTAAGTCAGGATTTAACTCTAATACTAAACAGGACACTGTTACATTTCAGACTATACTTGTACAGAGCTGTTAAAATTAATTAAAATTTCTGGAAGTATACATTATTCTCTATTATTTAAAAGAAGATACAATAGCACTGGGCCTCTTCAGAGCAAGCATTTATTTTAAAAAGCTTCTTTATTTTGTTAAGTTGTCTAGAACAATAATAAAGCAGTCTTTAAAAAATAAGTCTAATAATTTGAACATTCTACAGACATTTATAGTTATTCACTTACCCCCTTGCATCCAGTTCAGCAGAAAATAAAAATCTGCGTGTCTCTCCCAGCTATTTGCCTCTTTGCAGCTAGTTTCAGTTTCATTTTAGCTCGTGGCAAATCAGCTGGGGGTCGGGAAGCTGCTAATGACTTGCTTGGCTTAACAGGCTCTTCCGTTTGCTGCAAGCAGGTAAATTGCTGGAAGACAGAGGCCAAAGGGTGGGGGTGGGTGGGTGGGTGCGGCTACATTCGGTATATAAGACACGCCCAAGTTTTCACCCTCTTTTGGGGGGTAAAAAGGTGCGTCTTATACTCCGAAAAATACAGTATATGATTCTCGCGCCATTAGGCGCGCGGGCCGCTACCTTTCTCCTCTTTCTCTCACTCAGACTCACAAGTCTCAGCCAGGAGCCCCACCCACAGCTTCTGTGAATTTAAACTGTAATGGAAGAAGGTGTTTTCCTACCTTTCTTTCTCCTCTTTCTCTCACTCAGACTCACAAGACTCACTCCTGTTGTAGATCTTTATAAATTTCTGCTGGTAGACCATCTGGACCTGGTGTTTTTTTGTCTTTTGATCGCCTCTACTAATTCTACCATTGTTATTCTTTCATTCAACATATTCTTCACCATTTCCGACACTTTTGGTAAGTTGGCTTTTTCCAAGTATTGTGTTATTTTTTCCTCTGGGATTTTTTCATGGTCATATAACTTCTTATAGAACTCCTGAATTATATATTTTTTCTTTTCCATTTGATAGTGTAATGTACCTTCCTCATCCTGCAGCTTATCCATTTCTTCTCTTTCTCCTTCTTCAATTTATAGGCTAGCCATCTTCCAGGTTTGTTAGTGTTTTCAAAAAAAAATGTTTTGCTATTTTTATTTGTTGTGCCAATTCTTCATTTTCCATTATATTTAACTTGTGTTTAATCATCTCCATTTGGTTTTTTAGATTCACCTTTTGTGGTTCTTTTTGTAACTCTGCTTCAAGTCTTTTATATTCTTGTTCTAGAATCTTTTGGTATTGTTTCTTTCTCTTATTTTTCCTCGCTATATGAGTTATAGCTAATCCCCTAATATATGCTTTCGCTGTATCCCACACGTTTTGTAATGAAGTCTCCCCTTTCCTGTTCTCTCTTTTTTTTAAATCCCATTTCTTTTTCCATCATCTGTAAAAATTCTTTATCTTTTAGTATAGATTGATTCAAAGTCCATCTTACTCTTCTCTTTTGTCCCTTCCAACTAATTTTTATTGGATTATGATCAGCCCATATATTTGTTTCTATTTCTATCTCTTGCACACTTGTGCTTAATTCCGACGACATCCAGATCATCTATATTCTAGACCAAGATTGATGTCTGTTAGAGTAAAATGTGTATTGGTTTTTCCCTGGGTTCATTTCTCTCCACGTATCTTGTATACATAGTTCTGTCATTTTAAAAAAGGTTCTGGGTAGAGTCTTATTTTTTTGTTTGTTTTGCTACTTTTATAATCAAGTTTTGTGCCAACTATTGCATTAAAATCTCCTAAGACAAATATTTTCATATTCTGTTTCAAGTATCTTCTTATGGAGTTTTTAATAAAATTCTTCTTGTCCATTATTTGGCACATAGATAGCAACTAAGAGTATCTGTTTTTGTTTTAAGGCCACTTCCACCATCAAGATTCTCCCTTCTTCATCTTTAAAAATTTGATTAGCACTTATTGTTTCTTTAATATATAATGCCACCCCTCTTCTCGTTTGTTGCGATAGCGAGGAAAATAATTTCCCCAGTTTAGGATACTCCAATAATTGCTCTGTTCCTTTGCTCGTTCCTTCTCGCTCTGCTTGTTCTTTTTTCTCAGCTTCACTTTCATCTTGTTGTGTGCACTTTTCTTCTGTAGTTGACACTTCTTGTCCTTTATATTCTATTTCTCCCCTCGCTTCCTGTCCCTCTTCCATGTTAAAATGGTCATAAAATTCCGTTGCTTTGTCCAATGAGTCCAGTCTGTATCATTTTTCATGCCAAGTAACTAGTATTCCATCAGGTATCAGCCATCTGAAATTTACATTGTATTTAATCAACATTGCAGTCAAAAATTGGTATTTATTTTATTTATTTTATTTATTTAATAGATTTGTATGCCGCCCAACTCCCGGAGGACTCTGGGCGGCTAACAGCATATGAAATACAAAATCTAAAAAACAGTTAAAAACAATTAAAAATCAGTAAAAAACACATGCATACTACTTTCATGGGCCGGAGCTTATCCCTGATATTCCCAAGCTCAACGGTCCCATGCCTGACGGAAGAGCCAGGTCTTAATTGCCTTACGGAAGATCAGTAGGGTGGAGGCGGTCCGGATCTCCGGGGGTAGCTAGTTCCAGAGGGCCGGAGCTGCCACAGATAAGGCTCTCCCCCGTGGACCCGCCAGCCGACATTGTCTGGCTGACGGGACCTGGAGAAGACCGACTCTGTGGGATCTCACTGGTCGAAGGGAGCTGTGCGGTAGGAGGCGGTCTCGAAGGTAACCTGGTTCTGAGCCATGTAGGGCTTTAAAGGTAATAACCAACACCTTGAATTGTGCCCGGAGACCAATGGGAAGCCAGTGCAGCTCGCGGAGAATAGGTGTAATATGGGTGTACCTAGGTACACCCATGATAGCTCGCGCGGCTGCGTTCTGGACTAATTGTAGTCTCCAAACACTCTTCAAGGGTAACCCCATGTAGAGCGTGTTGCAGTAATCTAACCGTGAGGTGACAAGGGCATGATTGACTGTAAGGAGAGCATCCCGATCCAAGTAGGGCCATAATTTGTGCACAAGACGAACTTGTGCAAAGGTCCCCCTGGCCACAGCTGTCAGATGTTGTTCTAATTTCAGCTGTGGGTCTAGGAGGACACCCAAATTACGGACCCGCTCTGAGGGGGACAATTTCTCCACCCCCCCCCAAGAGTCAGGGATGGACAGTTTACCTCATCCTTGGGAGGCAGTACTCACAGCCATTCGGTCTTGTCTCGGTTGAGTCTGAGTCTGTTGACTCCCATCCAGACCCTCACAGCTTCCAGACACCGGCCCATCACATCTACTGCTTCACTGAATTGACGCGGGGTGGAGATGTATAACTGGGTATCATCTGCATATTGTTGATACCTCAACCCGAATCGGCGGATAACCTCACCCAGTGGTTTCATGTAGATATTGAAAAGGAGGGGAGAGAGAACCGAGCCCTGAGGCACCCCGCAAACGAGGGGCCTAGGGGTCGATCTCTGTCCCCCTACTAACACCGACTGGGACCGACCAGAGAGATAGGAGAACCACCGTAAAACGTTATTTCATCCAATAACCGTAGGAGTTGGAGCGCCACCACTTTCTCAACAACCTTTCCTACAAAAGGTAGGTTGGAGACTGGATGAAAGTTTTTTAAATCAGCTGGATCCAAGGACAGCTTCTTGAGGAGGGGTTGAACCACCGCCTCCTTCAAAGGTTGTGGTAAAGACCCCTCGCTCAAAGAAGCATTGGCTTAATGCCTGGAGCCAGCCTCGTGACACCTCCCTGGTGGCCGAAACCAACCAGGAGGGACACGGGTCCAATAAACAAGTGGAGGAGCTCATAGCTCCTATTGCCTTGTCCACGTCCTCAGGAGTCACGGACTCAAAACTCGTCCCAAATAACTGGACTAAGACCTGCCCCTGTTGTCTCGGTCGAAACTGCCCAATCAGAGTCCAGGTCCATTCGAATCTGAGCAACTTTATCCAATAGAAACTGAACAAATTCCTCAGCTCTACCCTGCAGTGGTTCCTACTCACTCCCCACTTTAAGGAGGGAGCGAGTCACCCTAAAGAGGGCGGCTGGGCGAGAGTCTGCCGATGCAATAAGTGCGGAAAAATGTGAACATTTTGCCGCCCTTATCACCACTAGATAAGTCCTAATAAAGGCTCTTAGTAGTGTTCGGTCGGATTCGGACTTACTGGATCTCCACCGTCGCTCCAGACGTCTCTTATGGCGTTTCATCTCCCGGAGCTCCTCCGTAAACCAAGGAGCCTTCCTGGATCCACTGCCATTGAGAGGTCGCAAAGGCACAATCCGATCTGAAGCTCCAGCTGCCTCCCTGTTCCAGGCAGCAACTAGGGACTCAGATGGATTATGGACGAGGGATTCAGGTATCTCCCCAAGCTCCCTCTGAAACCCTACTGGGTCCATTAGGCGCCTGGGGTGGAACCATTTAATAGGCTCCGCCTCCCTGCGATGGAGGAGTGGTGCCATAAAGTCTAACCTCAGTAGAGAATGATCTGACCACGACAAGGGAGAAATGACTATACCCCTTAATTTCAGATCATCATTCCACTGCCCCGAGAGAAAAACTAGGTCGAGTGTGTGACCCCCGCTATGACCCTGAACTACTTGGGTCAGGTCCATGGTTGTCATGGAAGCCATGAACTCCTGAGCCGCATCAGAGGCTTCGCCCAGCGATGGCAGGTTAAAGTCCCCCAGGACCATAAGCCTGGGGAACTCCACCGCCAGTCCGGCTACCGCCTCTAGCAGCACAGGCAGGGCTGTTTTAACGTAGCTGGGAGGCAGGTACGTTAACAACAAGCCCACCTGAACCCCTGAGTCCAATTTCACAAGGAGGGGCTTACACCCAACAATCTCTGGGGCAGGGATCCTACGGGTAAGAAGACTCTGGCGTGTTATCATTGCCACTCCTCCACCCCTTCCCTGAGGTCGCGGCTGATGTAATACCTGAAACCCATCCGGGCACATCTCAGAAAGGGGAACACCCCGCTCTGGGCCCAGCCAGGTCTCGGTAATGAATGCCAGGTCTGCTCTCTCTTCCAGGATTAAATCCCGAATGAGAAGAGCTTTGTTGACAACAGACCTGGCATTAAGCAACAGCAGCCTGAGCCCAGGGCCCTGATATCCCAAGTCACCAGGAACTCGAGTTGAGCTAGATGAACTATAATCAGAGGGGCCGGAACAAGTAATCGCTTGGAGACAGCGAGTTCTAGTTCCCCGAGAGCGGCCTACCCCTCGGCTCCCGCCATATCTACCCCTCCCCGTTATGACCGTTATACTCCGGCTCCCTACTCCCCCGGAGATCCCCCCTCCTCCCCCACTGGTCTCCCTCTCCCTCTCCAGGCCATACATCCCATTCATACCGGGTCGAGGAGCGTGATCGGGCCCCCATCTGCTTCTGTTTACACACTCAGCAGAGGGGCCCAGTCCGTTATCCCCGACTCCCCCATTCTTCTACTATCTTTTCAACCATACAACCATACATCCCCAAACAAACAATTCAATTGTGACCATCTACCCAATCTGTAAAACCATCCACACTTCAGCTACACAGCTATACCCACCACCCCCGAGGTAGAAAAATTAAAAAACAGCGAAAAATTAATGCAGGGATATAATACAAACATATATGGTGGTCTCCCAATCAGACCAGGTTTGTCTATTCGTTGAATGGTCGTAGTTGCCTCCACAGTCAAAATAGACAAGGACAGTGTCACCAGCCGAGCGTGCAAAGTCCCACCAAGGGGTAAGCTAACACTGGTCAAAAGAGGCCACCTGGGGGGAATGACGTCCAAGTAATCACAGCTCTCCCCCCACAGAACTCTGCAGAGGCTCGCACATAAAGTCAGAGGGTAACGGTCTTACTGCTCTATTTCTCCATTTCTCCCCATTCCCATTCGCCATAGTTGTAGAAATAGCAGAGGGAGAAGATTTCTTACTCTCTTAGGGATCTGTTTCAAGACTACCAATTGTTTCCCCTTATGTTGTAATGGTTCGTCTCTTGCCTTATTAAGTATTTCGTCTCATCGATTTTTTCACAAATCTCACATGTACTTCTCTTGGAAGGTTGTGCCTCCTCGCGTAATTCGTGTGTATTCTAAAAATTTCATCTATCTCTGCCTCCATCTCCTGCCTATCCATCCCTAGCGCCTTTGCCAACAACTCTTTCATTGTGTCTGCTAAGTCTTCCCCTTTCTCCTCTTCTATATTCTGAAATCTTAGATAGTGGGCTGCTTTTTCTGTTTCCAACATTATCACGGTGTTTTCTAGCTCTTTGTTTGCTTGTGTCAATTTATAATTTATGTCATCAACTTTTTTCTCTGCTTGTTCTGATTTCTCCTCCATTTTCTGAATCCTTTGCTCATTTTTTGTTATCATTTGCTGAAAGTTCTCAAATTTTTCATCCATATTTTGAATTTTTTCTTTCATCACTCCCATATCGTTTCTCACTTCCCCTATATCTTTATCTCATTATGATTTTTTGTTGCAGCGACTGAAACATCGCCTGCATTTCCTTTTGGAATGTATTTGATTTCTCCAGCTGTAGCATGCTCTCTATTGACCTCTGATTGGATGGACTTGAGGCTGATGATGGTGTAGAACAGAGGTCTTCAAACTTGGCAACTTTAAGACTTGTGGACTTCAACTCCCAGAATTCTCCAGCCAGCTATGCTGGCTGGAGAATTCTGGAAGTTGAAGTCCACAAGTCTTAAAGTTGCTGAGTTTGAAGACCTCTGGTGTAGAAGATGCCTTCTTCCCTATTTTAGTTAAATTTGAGGTGCTTGTCATCTCGACCGCTAATATTAATTCTTTTATAAGCTCGCAGCAGGTACACTCACCAATCCTACTAACAGCCAAGGGATAGCCAACCAAAGACTAACCACAAACAGCACCCCAACACTTCAATATTCCACGTATCAAATTAAAAAAAAGACCATATCACAAATCCAATTCCCTCAAATTCAATCAATCTTTAGTATCTCAGTCAGTTAAGTTTACAATCCACAAGGCCTGCTGTATCCCCAGTCTTTAGTTTTTCAATATTCCAATAGTCCACAGGGTCAATCCACACAGGCCATTCTTTATAAAGAGGATCCAAGAATAAAAAGGGAAAGAAGAAAAATATTTATCCTTAGGAATATCTTTTATACTGTCTTCTCTTCCATCAATTAGTATTTGTAATCCACAAGGCCCGCTGTGTCCCCAGTCTTTAATACTCCAATGTTCCAAAATGTCAGGCTAAACCCAAAATCATCTTCCCACGTTCTACAAATTTTTGTCTCTCCACTTTTTCCGTCAGTCAGTCAAAAGTATTTATAATCCACAAAGATTCAGAAGGAGTTCTTCTCTATAGCTGCCACCTATCTCGCTTTTCCCACGTTGGTTTTGAAAACAAACTCTGTCTTCAATCTATTTCTAAACACCAGGTGCATCAGTTCTCAAAACAAAGTATTTTCAGTCTCTTATCTAGCTTAGTCACTTCCAAAATATTTCTTTTATATACTGTCGTTGGCTAGTAGGTGTCACCGTTACTCTCTTTTTCCCTTTCCACTGTGAGTTTAAGGGTCAAGACAGAGAGGAAAAACTTTTGCTTATTATAGCCAAAAGCATAGGGAAAATAACTCAGTAAAAATGCATATTATCCATATCCATCTCTTAGGTCAGTGATGGCGAACCTTTTTCGTCTATAGCGTGCATGTGGCCACACCCATAATGCAATGCCCTCCCCCGCACATGCGCACAACCCCTGCGGTGCCCCCCCCACGCATGCGCACAGGCCTCACTGAAGCCTCCGGACTTCCAGTAGGCCCGTTCTGCTGTTTTTTCGCTCTCCCCAGGGCTCAGGAGGCTTTCTTGAAGCCTGGGGAGAGCGAAAACGAACGAAAAGAAGGCCAAATATCAGCTGGCCAGTGCGCACATGCGCACTGGAGCTGACATAGGGCAACGCCTCGCGTGCCCTCAGATATGGCTCTGTGTGCCACCTGTGGCACGCGTGCCATAGGTCCGCCATCACTGCCTTAGGTAGTACTTATCTTGTTAAAATACTCAGTCCAGTCTTTCTCTTCCCATTTTAAAAATAATTTTTCCTTTGCTTCTCTTTCTATTCCGGCGGATGTGTAATCAGCTCAAAACTTTCACTCGTCGCTTTCCTTTGGAGGGGGAAAAACAATTCCCTCCCTCCTCCTCTCTGGAGTCCCTCTTCTCAAAAGTACTTTTGGGGAACTTAACTTAATTCTGCGTAGAAATTAGGCAATCCTTACCCAGATCCAGTACACTGTTTCCCTTTCCGCTTTCTATGTGCTTTCTTTGTTCCGGCTGTCACAGCTCCGGTTCAGCCATTAATGGCCGTCGTCTTCTCCGCCTGTCAGGAAGATTTCTCCGGATCGAGCAAAGTGGACTGCCGTCCACTTGCAATCTACGGAGGGCCCTTCCTATTTTCGTCACCCCTGCAAGGTGACTTTGGCTCCGAAGAGCCTCCAGGCAGGCAGAACTCGGTTGGGCTCCGCGGAGCTCTGCTCGCCACAACCGTCTCGCTGTGATGTCAGCGCGGATCTTCCTCGCTTCAGTTTATTTTCCTAGTCACACACTTATATGTATGATCTGGGCCAGATTTGAATCCTTTAATTGTCATTTTTTAAAAATGTACCACTAATTATTTTCTCTTTTGTCCCCTCACTCTTCTTGTAGATATTTGTGGAGTTCACATCTGTCTTTGACTGTCAGAAGGCCATGCAAGGCCTCACTGGACGCAAGTTTGCAAACCGGGTTGTTGTGACCAAGTACTGCGATCCTGACTCCTATCATCGCCGTGACTTCTGGTAGCTCAGCCCTTGAAACCAGCCTTGAGGGGTTTTTGTGGAGACGGGCAATTCACTGGCCAGAGAGACTCCTTTAGCAGCATAGCCTGTTTATATTTTATGGCCAAAATCTGTATCCCCCCCCCCTTTCCATTTATCCCAGTTCCTTCCTTTTCTAAACCTACCATCAGCCCACCCACCCATGCCCCTACTGGTTTCCCAATGATGGCTACTCTGTAGTAGAAATGTTGTCTTATCCCATATTTCCCTTCCCTCCTTTCTCTGTGATGCTTCAGATTTTTTGCTAAAAGGTGTTTTGCTGTCAAAACAGTGGGCCTGTTTTTGTTGTATTTTCCTTTCTTCTATGCCGTGTGTATGGACAACTATTTCTCTAGTGTTGTCTCATAATTAAACATTTTTTTTCCAATTCCCTAGTGTCATTGGGGCAACTTCAATTTTCAATCTGATTGTAAACTAAGATGGTTTAACATGCTTTTCAAAGGGAAATTTATCAACAAAAATGCTAACAGTATCAAAACCTATCAGTAACGTATGGGTAATCCTTAATTATGGTAATTTGGATCAGAATTTGTTGCTAAATGACATAAAATGCAATGTCACATGACTGCCACTTAATTCTGGCACTTCTGTTAGCTGGCATTAAGTGCAACATCAGGTGATCACCATTTGCAACTTCCTGCTGGGTTCCCCATTGACTTTGTCAGAAACTGGCAGTGAAGATTGCAAATGGCAATCATGTTACCATAGGAGGTTGCAATGTCATAATTGCAAGTCAGGCACCAAGCACCTGGATCATGATCACATGATCGTGGGGATGCTCTGAGGGCTGCAATTATGAGAACCAGTTGTAAGTAACATGTGCAACCTGGTCGCTGAATAAATGATCATTAAAGGATATTTTTAATATTTTTAACTAGGCTATCTACCATCTTTGAGTTCTGCCTTAAGAATTCTGCACACTTTCTGTAATGTAGAAATTTATTTATTTATTTATTTATTTTGGTATTCTTATATGCCGCCCAACTCCCGAAGGACTCAGGGCGGCGTACAACAGAGAAAAATACAAGAATGACCAAATATTAAATATTAATTAAAAACAAATTTAAAAATTTAAAAAACACAATATAAAAAAACATCGAAACAACCATTCAACAACCATACATACTTGGGGGTGAGCTCGAGTGGATTAAGCTCTACCCCCAGTCTGCAGGAAAAGCCATGTCTTAACGGCTTTTCGGAAGGCCAGCAGAGTGGGGATAGTTCGGGTCTCTGGGGGAAGTTGGTTCCAGAGCGCGGGGCCAGCCACAGAGAAGGCTCTCCCCCTAGGGCCCGCCAGCCGGCATTGCTTGGCCGACGGGACCTGGAGGAGGCCAACTCTGTGGGCCCTAACCGGTTGAAGGGAAGTATGAGGCAGAATGCGGTCCCGGAGATAGCCTGGTCAAATTGGCAAATCTGTGACTACAGATTTCTCAGATGGTGTTTTTGTGGGACTATGTTTGGGTGCAAATAGCTTGTATTCCTTAGGTCAATGCAGTGTTGTATTTGTAGAAGATGTTGCACAGGCATCAGTTCCATTGGTTTAAAGTGCAGGAGGCTGAGCTTTTGGTAACCTTGAGCTGAATGAAATGCCAGTACGTGGTACTCTGGATCTATAAACTTTCCAAAAATCTTCATTTTCATTCAACTCCTTTCCACAAAACTATTTCTTCCCCTTAAGAGGTACAGGTGCATACTTAAGACTGGTCAATTCATGCTGAGAACTTTATCCTGAGGAATTGTTGAATAGGCCTTCCAACATTTCTATGGCAATACTTCACTGCCTAATATAACGGTTGCCCATCTCAATGACTAGCAATAGAAATAATGAAATTAGCATGATCTCTTACATAATCTGTTCAGGTTGCAAGGATTAAACTATATTTGCTTCAGAATTTGTGGTTACTTTATTACTGAATTCTGATTTATTTAGCAACACACCACTATAGTTTATGTAAGGCTTTTCTAAAACTTGCCTCAGCTAAAAAAAATTGAGCTTAGAGCTTGTTCACAAAACTTAAATAGGATAGTAAATTAAAGCTTATAATGCTCAGTGGAATTTAGTAATGTGTTGGAATGTGTACAACTGCAGCATGACCCTTGAAAATTCTCAACAGGGCCTGGTGCAAACATTTGCAATTACTCTGCTTCCAAAATACCAAAGCTTACATATGAAGTAACTAGTAACTAATATTAATAACTAATTAAAAACCCAGTTGACCTTTCTCAGTATTTGCAATTTTTTAAATTAATGAACTACTGAATTTAGTCAGCCTGATGAAGTGTGTGCTCATATTGATATTAGGAAACTTATTTTAAATTCACCTTAATGGGGAATTTCATGTTGCTATGATTATTTCAAAGTGCCTTTACTGAGTTTGGCTTTACTTCTGTGAACATAGAAATGGGAAAACAGCAAAATAGCTTCCATAGCTTCTTGATTTTATACTCTAACATCTGGTATTGCTATAAGGCAAGCTACTTAGATCTGTTATTGGATAGACTTTATATAATCATATAAATTTATTTTCTAACATGTATTACAAGTACATCCACAAATAGTATATTGTAGGTAATTGCTTAAAACTAGGAGTAGATTAGTATGGACAGATAACTCTTACTCCAATTTTAAGGAGAAAACACAAGTTTTCTTGAACATAAGTTTCAAACAGGAAAGCTAGGCTAGTTGATCAGCTGAGAATTATGGGTGGGCAAATATGTTTCTTGCTGCAGAGTAACAAAGTAATGGGAAATGCTTACATTTTAAGGCCTGGGACTGCTATAAAGTAACAGCACATTAAAACTGTAAATATCTAAAGCAATGGAATTTTAACATGCATTTTCTTTTCTTAAATATATTTTACTAGCTGGATACCCATGCTTCACTACGAAACTATGTGATGGGGCTTGATAAATTTACACTTAAAGCTTGAAAATTAATGAGTAGTTAAAAAAAGTGACTGTATTATTTCATTAGAGACCTTAAACTAAGTTTCTGTTACAGATGAAGACATTATTGTAAGTGTAACAACAATGAAATAGATGGGCTTAAGGCCTTTAATCCCAGCAGCAATCATGGCTGTTTTGTCTATGTAGCCAGGCCACTAAGTTGCATAGCATAGACTTTCAATTCGTCCCTCAGATGAATTGCTGAGGACCTCCCTGTAAACAACATTCCTGGTTTTGCTGTCTGGCTGGAGGATGACCAGGCTGTCAGGTGAACTGACTCTGGAGCATGCCACATAGAACTGGCCATGAGAGAAACAGTCACTCGTGAGATGCACACCAGCCACTTTCAAAGTCTGTCCCTGTGCCTTATTCATGGTGATGGCGTAGCAAACCTTAACGGGAAATTGTAGACGTTTGAACTCAAAGTGGTAGTCTGATGGGATCAGAGGAATTCGGGGTATGAAAACGGTTTCTCCCTGATTGACGCTTGTGAAAATCGTGGCTTCGATTATGTGTTTGTACAGAGTCTTAACCTGAAGCCTGGTGCCATTGCAGTTTCGGAAGGCTTATATTGCGTAACAGCATGATTGGAGCGCCAACCTTGAGGTAGAGGACATGAGGTGGTAATCCTGGTGGGTTGAGAGTGTGCAAGAACTCCACAGGGTAATGTACAGCATCCCTGATCTCCATTACTGAGTCCACAGATTCATACTTCATATGCTCAGTGGACAACTTTTCCAGCAGAAAGTTGTTGATGCTGTTGGCTGAGTCATTTGTTGGAGTGAGAATAGCTCTTTCCCTCAGCCATGAACCGCAATCCACTCCAGCCTGATGAATGTTGGGGTATATTCTGTCAGTCAAGCGGATCAGATCTGTCACAACATCGCAAAGGTTACTCGGAATAGTTATTCTTCCCTCCTCTTCCAAAAGGTTGCCATCACCAATATCAAGTAATAATTTAGAAAACTGTTCTGCCCTCAAATCACATTGAAGGTGGACACGCATGTTAACTGTCAAGGTCAGGACTTTGACTTTAGGCCATAAGATGGATGACTTGAGACAGGCCTTGACTTCATCTGCACGTGTCCCTCGTGGCACAACAGGCAAAGTCTGTCTGAAGTCACCAGCCAAAAGCATCGTAACTCCACCCATAAGGCGGTTGCTGCCCCTAATGTCCTGGAGCGTCCTGTTTACAGCCTCAAGACCTCCTTTGTGAGTCATGGTGCACTCATCCCACACGATAAGTTTGGCTTCTCGAAGCACCTGGGCCATGTCACTCTGCTTAGAGATGTTACAAAGTGCAGACTCGGAATGATTCAGGTTGAGAGGTAACTTGAAGGCAGAGTGAGCCGTCTTGCCTCCGTCAATCAAGGTAGCTGCTATTCCTGAGGAAGCAACGGCTAGGGCGATATTCCTTCTGCTTCTAATTTTGGCCAGCAAGAGGGGGGGCGGAGCCAACGTCTTGGCAGCACGGACGTTTCCCCGGACATCTCTGTGGGAAACGCTGAACCCCAGCTGACTGGGGGTCCAGATCCGGACCAGAGCCACTTCGGAGGAGTGGGGAAGAAGAGCACCGTACAGCGAACCGGGGGGGGTGTCACAGACCCCCCAGGAAGCTGTAAATTGCTCCCCCGCCGTCAGCTGAAGGGAGGCGCAAAATCGCCATTAGTCAAGATGGCAAGCGCTACAGGATGAAGAGAGGTTTGAAGTGAAGTCATCTGGGTGAGAAAGTTTTGGATAATTTCAAATTTTTGAGAACTGGTCTGAGAGGAAATAGCTGGTTTGGCGATTGGGGACATTTAGAAATGGAAAGTTGTTTGAAAAGCCGCTGAGAAGGGGAGCGGTCATCTTAGCCGCCCCTGGACTGCAATTTAGCGGCGGGAAAAGCGGTACGGCTAAAAAAAATTTGTTTTATTTTGATTGTGGGAAGAACTGAAGAAAAGTGATTTTTAAAGTGGAATTGACACCAGAGCTAAGTGCCTGTAATAGTTTGATTGGACTATTGATTTATTGCTGTTCTCTCGAAGCTTTTTTCTGTTTTTGCTTTTTGTTTTTTTTTCCTCTTGCCAAAATAAGCTGGATTGTTAGAAGTAATAAATGAGTTACAGTGCCATCTAGTGGCTAAAACGGATACATAACCTTGAAAAGACAGCTGGAACTTTTGTTTATTCAATAAGCTACTTTTTATCTGTTTCTGTCTGGGAAGAGAGAAAGTGTTCTTTTGAAGATTATAGGTTGTTTTGACTTGGTCTATTTCTTTTTTCCCCCTCCTCACTCTTTTGTTTGGGAACAGAATATTTTCTTTTGCCTTTTGAACTTTGTGGTGAGCCTGAAGTATAATAGATCTATTTTTTTTCATCTTAGCTATTTTTTTTTCCTATGGAGTGACAAGTGGATTGACTATTTTCTTTTTAATTTTTATCTTTGGGATTCTCTTCTTTTCATTGGTACTCTTTGGCCCTATTAATTTTATTTTTCCTTTTTTTTGTTTTTGGAATAGTCTTTTCCCTTCTGTTTTATTGGCATTTTCAATTTTTTTTTCAATAACATGAAAGTGAATGTGGATTATTTTTATTTTTATTTATTCATTTTTTGCTCTATATTTCTGGATTTTTGAATTTTGTGCGCTTTTTCTTTTTATTCCTCTTTTTGGCTTTTATATTGGTTCATATAAGATTTACAAAGAAAGCGCGGAGAACAGAGATACTACAAAAACTGAGGAATACTACAATTAAACATAAAGATAAAGAGATTGCAGCATTGAAACAAGTTCCTAGAAGAGTTAGAGACCTAAGAAGAGATTATCAATTTTTGACTAAAAAACTGATCGAGAGAAGAGTAAACTTTAGATGGCTGATACCGGAAGGGATAATGGTGGTGTGGCATGAGCAGAGACTAAGATTGGATACAGTGGACAAAGCCGAAGTATTTTACAGACAACACTTTGTATACAGTGAGGAAGGATTAAGAGAAAGAGAGGTGAGGCAACAGAAAGAAGCAATAGACGAGATATCAAAACAACAAGCAACCCAACAAGAAGACACACAAGAGAAACTTGAAGGAGCAACAGCCATGGAGGTGAAAGACCAAAGAGAAATGAGGATGACGAGATCGGCTAAGGCATTGAAGTAAAAATAAATATGGAAGAGGAGATTAAGATAATTTAGATGAATATAAATGGATTGAATTTGGCGATAAAAAGGAAAAGAATATTTAATAAATTGATGAAATTACATACGGATATTATTTGTCTACAAGAGATGCATATTAGAAACCGTCACAAAAAATTACTAGAATGTACAAGATTGGGAGATTTATACTCAACATTAGTAGATCAAAGTAAAAAAGGAGTGGTGTTATATATACAAAAATAAATAAATTCGAGATGTATTTATACAGATGAAGATGGAAGAATTTTGATGGTGGAAATACTGATGAATAACCAAAAAATATTATTAGTGGCAATTTATGCACCGAATGAAAATCAAGATAAATTTTATACAAAATTACACCAAAAAATAAATGAATTAGAATACGAAACTATATGTATGATGGGAGATTTCAATGCAATAGCGCAAGTTGATTTGGACTATAAAACCTCAAAAAAGAACAAAAGACAAAGGAAGAAATTACCAGAATCTTTCTTTACTATGGTAGAGGAATTGAATATATTTGATGCATGGAGAGAGAAATTTCCAAGAGAAAAGCAATATACTTTCTACTCGTCTAGACACATGTCTTGGTCAAGGATAGATATGTTATGGATGTCCTTAGACTTGTTAGCTAATGTACAATATATAAACATTGAAATGGGTACGTGGGCTGACCATAACCCGATAACAGTTACTTGGAAAGGACGAAAGAAACGAACTAGGTGGACTTTAAATCAAGAAACATTAAAAGATAAAGAATTTCAACATTTTATAGAAAAAGAAATGAAATTCTTCTTTAAATAAAATAAAAAAGCGATGTTTCATTACAAATTGTATGGGATACAGCCAAAGCTTTTCTTAGAGGACTAGTTATGACTTATATGGCTAAAAGAAATAAACAAAGAAGAGAAATACAGAGAAAAATAGAAGAGGAAAGTAAGGATTTGGAGAAGAAACTTCAGCAAGATACACAAAATAAAAAGATTAAAACAATGATGGATTTAAAGAGACATGAATTGAACATGATAGAGAATGAAGATGTGGCAAGAAAGCTAAAAATTTCTAAACAATTTTTTTTGAAAACACAAATAAACCAGGAAGATGGCTTGCCTATAAGATGAAAAAGGAAAAAGGAAAGAAATGGATAAAGCAATTGGAAGACATTGATGGAAACATTCAACATCGAGATGAGGAAAAAAGAACGATTGCTTGGACATATTACAAAGATTTATATAAACAGGAAAGAATTGAGAATAGAAAAATAGAACAATATTTGGATGGAATGGATCTTCCGAAAATACCAGAAAGATATAAAAATTTATTAGAGGAGAAAATAACAATGATGGAGTTAAATGCGGCAATTAATAGACAAAAAAATGGTAAAGCGCCTGGTCCAGATGGACTACCTGCAGAAGTATACAGAATATTTGAAGAAACATTTGGAATTGTAATGTTAGAACTTTATAATGAGTTAATATTGAAAGCTAGAATACCAGACTCTTGGACAGAAGCATTTATTACTTTAATACCGAAAGAAGGAACTGATCTACAAAAAGTTAAAAATTATAGACCCATTTCGTTGTTGAATGCAGACTATAAGATATTTGCTTCGACTTCCGCCTGGCTCCGCAGGCATCGAGGACGCTCCTCGTTGAGCGCCTGTTCCGAGGTCCCGTAAAGCCGCCAGAACAGCTGTCTGGCAGCTTGAAAATCTTCTCCCCCGGATTAGGGGAGAGATGAGAGCCGACAGGTGAGGGTAGAGCCCCCCTAGTGCCCCAGGAGACAATCTGGGGCGCGAAGGGTGAGGGCTCCCCAGGCAGCCTGTCACTTGCTCCAGGACTTCGGACGCCTCCGCTTATGCGGAGCAAGATGCCGCGACCAGCTCTGCTTTCAAGATGGGATTTATAATACTTTGATTCACTGCAGACAGCAGACAGAGAAAAGCAGGAGACTCGAACGGCAAGTACCTTAACTTTAACTCCAATGCTGACTTTCACTTCGGATGTTACAAATTAACTGAGCTAACAAGCAACAAAATGGCGATTGAAGATTCAAAGGGCGTGGAAAGTGAAAGCTAGAAAGTTTCGTTTCATTAGAAGCCCTTTGTATGAAAACGCCTGACTCTGAGGAATTCTTTTTTTCTTTCTCTTTGACTTTGGAATAAAAAAACAAATCTAACTTTAAAACCTAAATGGCTTTAAAACCTGGAAAGACTGTTTTTAACAAAAGATTTGGCCCTTTGTTTGAAAATGTTTGAAAATGCCTGACTTTGATGAACTCTCTCTTCTCTCTCTGATTTTGGATTAAAACAAAAAGTTTAACTTTAAATCTTAAATGGCTTCTAAACCTGGAAGGACTGTTTTTGGCAAGGGACTTGGGTGCCCTCCTGTTTATACTTCAAGAATGCAACCCACTCCTTATTCAACACCCCCACAGACTTTAACATTGGAAAAGTTATCTGAAGCTTTAAAAGTTATGAAGAATGAACTTGTTATGGAATTTAACTTAAAAATTAATGAAATTAATGAAAAAATACAGGCTGTTTTAGAGGAGATGGCTACTCGACACCAGCAATTAAGGAATGATATGATATTTGCATTCAAAGGACTGGTAAGAAATATGGAAATTTTGGAGGAGGATGTGGAAGAGATTAAACAGTCTGTGATAACTTTGGGTGAAGATATAGATAAGACCCAGAATAATATTGAAAATTTTGAAGCTGAGGTGTTAATGATTCAATATAGAAGTATGGAGTTTGCTTTACGACTAAGAGGTGTAAAAGAGAAAAAACAAGAAGATCTAAAGGAAAGGATGGTGGAGGCATTTGTGCATACGTTAGGAATGACAAAAGAGGAACTGGGTATGCAAATTGATAAAATATATCGTGCCAATTCTGGGACTGCCAAACAGAAACATCTGCCAAGAGATATTGTAATATATTTTACTACAAGGGCATTACGTAATGAAATTTTACAGACGACTTCTGAGAACAAGTTTCAGGTAGATGGACAGGAAGTAATGATATTGAAAGAAATTCCTCCCAAAATGTTGAGAGCCAGAAAGGATTATTCCTTTCTGGTGGAAGAATTGAAAAAACAGCAAATACAGTATAGATGGGAGGCTCCAATTGGGATAGCGATGAGACATCTGGAAAAGAGATATCGGCTCAATACGATATTGAAAGCAACTGATTTTTATGTAAAAGTTTTAAAGGCCGATATATCCAAAATTCCAGAGGGAAGAAGAATGAAAGAAGCAATGGAAGATGAGAGAGGAGAGTCGTCGACAGCTGTTCAACTGGGAGGAGCTTTGATGAGTCAAGGTGATTCACAGAACCAGAGAGATGTTCATAATGTGGAAGTAGAGACAGAAGATCAGAGTCAGACTGGAGCAGCGGCTACATGTATTGAAGTATCAAGACAACAACAACTCAAGCTGACAATTCCAAAAATTACCAAGCCACAAAGATCTAAAGTTCGAGTGAGAAGAAGGAATGATTAGAACTTGGTCCTAGCATGGGAAGTTATAGGCCAGATGGAGAGAAGAATAAAAATTGGTATTTTGCAGTAAGAAGATTTACTCATTACTGAGGAAATGACGCTGATGGTTGTGTCCTCTCTTTGCCTTCTTATTCTCTTCTTTTTTTCCCTTTTTTCCCCTATATTTTAAAGATTATATAAATGAAAGACATATAGAGGATTGGTTAATTTTTTTTTCTTTTTGACTACTTTTAAAAGGTTTTGACTTATAGGGATCTAAAGATTTAGAATAATTGTGAAATTAATAGTTTGATATATTGGAATGTTAGGTTATTAATAATTTGTTTGATTTTTAGATTATGTTTAAAAGGTCTTGAGTAATAAGGGGTTAAAGAATTAGAGAAATATTGGCATTAATAATTTGTTAGTCTATTTTAATTTTTTATGTTTATCGAGTATAGCGTCGGAAGAAGGAAGATCTATTCTGTATTGAGGAAATGACGTTGCTGGTAGTGTATCTGATTGAAATGGTGAAAGAAAGATTTCTCTCTCTTTTCTTTTTATTATTATATCTTAAAGACAATATAAATGGAAGATACATAGTGGAGTAAATTGACAGTCTGATATATGGAAATGTTAATTGATTAATACTTTGCCTGATTTTTAGACTATGCTTAAAAGGTTCTGAGCAACAAGGAGTTAAAAGATTTAGAGAAATTTTTTTGTTGGGGTTGGGGGGAAGGGAGGGAGAAAAAGAGAAAAATGTTTGTACTTTGTACTAATAAAACTTTTTGAAATAAAAAAAAAGATATTTGCTTCAATAATGGCTAACAGACTTAAAAGATTTCTTACTGAATTTATACACTCGGATCAAAATGGTCTTTTACCAAAAAGACAAATCAAAGACAACATGCGAATAATATTAAATTCCTTAGAATACTATGAACAACATCCTGGGAAGCAAGTTGCTTTAATGTTCTTGGATGCACAGAAAGTGTTTGATAATGTCGATTGGCAATTTATGATACAGCAACTTCAAACTATGGGATTTGTTGAAGTTATTAAAATGATTTATAGTAAACAATCTGCAAAAGTAATAGTGAATGGAGAGATGACTGAGAAAGTAAACATTATGAAAGGAACTAGACAAGGGTGTCCGTTATCACCATTGTTGTTTGTTTTGACTTTGGAAGTTTTAACTAGACAAATAAGACAAAACAAAGAGATAAGGGGAATGAGGATAAAAAAAGAGGAATATAAATTACAAGCTTTTGCTGATGATTTGGTGTTTATATTGGAGGAACCTTTAGAGACAGGATTAAAACTAATTCAACAGATTGAGCAATATGGTGAAGTTGCGGGACTAAAAATTAATAAAGACAAAACAAGACTGTTAACGAAAAATATGACAGAAAAACAAAAAAAGGAATTAGTTGAAAAACTAAAAATACAAATTACAAATAAGGTAAGATACTTAGGGATTCAGCTATCAACAAGATGTGCAACAATTAAAGAGGATAATTATACAAGAGTAAAGAAACAAATTGAGATAGACTTGGAAAACTGGAAAAATCTTTAATTGTCATTGATGGGTAGAATTGTTTTGATTAAGATGAATATATTACCATGTTTATTATTCCTATTCTCGACAATACCAATAAAGATAGAGAAAACTTACTTTAAAGAGATAAATAAAATGATATTGAAATTTGTCTGGCAGGGAAAAAGAGCGAGGATAAATGTTAAAATGTTACAAGATGCTAGGACTAGAGGTGGATTTGGACTTCCGAATTGGGAGCTTTATTATCATGCAGCAGCCTTGACATGGATGAGAGAATGGATTTTGCTAAGAAATACGAGACTTTTAACATTGGAAGGACATGATCTACAGATAGGATGGCACGCACTTATATGGTATGGAAGAAATAAAATTCACGGCTATTTCCAGAGACATTACATTAGGAACTCTTTATACTTAGTATGGGAAAAAATAAAAGAAAAACATTACTTGAGTCTTGGATATCAATAATAGAGGCATTAATTCATCCAAGTAGATTGAAGTGGGAAAGTATACCACGATATAAGGACATTTTGACAGATGATGGGAAATTGAAATCGACACAAGAACTAGAAAATCAAAGAATAAAAATGGATTGGTATATGAGAATGCAAATGCAGGCAAGATATGAAAAAGATAGTAAAATGGAGGGTATCATCTTAGAGAAGACCAAATTAGATGAAATACTTACAGGATCGGACGAAAAACTAATTTATTTATTTATTTTTATTGCATTGCATTGCATTTATAGGCCGCTCAATCCAATAAGGACTCAGAGCGGCTAACAGCAATACAAAAGAAACAATAAAATCAGATAAAAGGTTAAAACAGTAAAATTAAAACATTATCAATAAAAAACAACCAATCATCCATCCACAATCACTCATGGGCCCACCCAACAATACATTCATTGGGCCCAGGCTTGCCAAAACAGCCAGGTCTTAAGGGCTTTTCTGAAGATCAATAGGGTAGGGGCCGTCCGGATCTCCGGGGGGGGGAGTTGATTCCATAACGTGGGGGCCACCACAGAGAAGGCCCTCGATCGAGGTCCCGCCAGTCGACATTGTCTAGCCGACGGGACCTGGAGCAGGCCCACTCTGTGCGATCTAACTGGTCGCAGGGAGACATGTGGTAGTAGACGGTCCCGTAGATACTGTGGCCCTGCACCATATAGGGCTTTAAAGGTAATCACCAACACTTTGAATTGCGTCCGGAGACCAATGGGCAACCAATGCAGCTCGCGTAAGATGGGAGTAGTGTGGGTGTACCTAGGCTCACCCACCACAGCATGCGCCGCTGCATTTTGGAGCAACTGCAGTCTCCGAACACTCTTCAAAGGTAGCCCCATGTAGAGCGCATTGCAATAGTCAAGCCGTGAGGTGACAAGGGCATGAGTGACCGTGAGAAGTGCCTCCTGATCCAAGTAGGGCCGCAACTGGTGCACAAACCGAACTTGTGCAAAGGTCCCCCTAGCCACAGCCGAAAGATGTTTAATTAATTAATTAAGAAACTATATAACTATTTACTTTATGTTGATTTAGAATTTGAACAGGTGAAAGAGACAATGATAAAATGGGCACAAATTTTGGTTATACAATAGAATTAGACAAATGGAAACAACTTTGGGAAAGAAATTATAAATTGACTATGGCTGTAAGGATTGTCTTCAGCCACAAAATAAGGTACGAACTTCTGAGTCCAGTCAAAGGTTTTTCAAAAGGATTTCCTTTATTTGCATCTGTATACAACCATTTCAAATCAAAGCAAGGTCTAACATGCCCTCAGGCAAGACAAGTCTTTTAAGATAACACCCCACCCCATTCCACATAATGAATACACAAATGTTTGACAAATGGATCCGCTTCTCAGATCCGTTCTTCCTTTCAATTACCCCCCCATAAAACATTCTCTTAAGATGAAAAAACTCTCAGATGCCTGGGATCCGGATATGTATAACCTTTTGATCAAACAGAGCCAGACTCCCCCCTTTTCCTTCTGAATGACAGAGTTTGAACTCTGACATCCTGCCTCTCAAAAGAAAAGAAGGTCCACCTGTAAGACATAAGCAGAGTCAATTATGATATGTTAGCAAGGTTTGCTAGGGTATTTGGAGTGGAATTTTCTCAATAAGGTGGGGGCTTTCACATGTTGTTTAGCGACCCACTCGTTCTGTGATGAAGGCAAATGTTTCCAGGCTACCAGATACTGGGTCTTCCCTCTGTGGATTCTGGAGTCAAGAATTTCCTTGATTTCAAAATGTTGTTCCCCTTCTATCATAATTGGGGCAGGTGGTGTATCTGCCACCGGTCTAAGTGGTGAGGTTACCTCTCTCTTGAGTAGACTAATGTGAAATACTGGATGGACTTGTCTAAGTGTTTTTGGAAGAATCAATTCAACTACTACTGGGTTAATGATCCTGCTAATAGTGAAAGGCCCAATAAAGTTAGGTCCTAATTTTTTTGATGGTTGTAACGATCTCAAGAATTTTGTAGATAAGTATACTCTATCCCCCACCTGGAAAGGTTTAACCTCTACTCTTTTCTTGTCAGCTTGAATTTTGAAAGCCTCTCTAGCCTCCTGTAAAGCCAACCTGACTACTGGCCATGTGTTTTGCAACTTTTCTATCCACTCCTTAAGTGAGGGGATAGTTGGTTTTTCTGTGGGTAGTTCCGGTATTGGGCTGAAATCTTGCCCCGTGGCTACTCTAAAAGGTGTAAAACCTGTACTTGAATGTACAGAGTTATTAAATGCAACCTCTGCAAATGGTAAAAGTTCAGTCCAATTGTCCTGTTGAAAATTAATAAAACATCTTAGGTACTGTTCAAGAACGCCGTTCAGAACCTCGCAATTGCCATTAGTCTGAGGATGATGCGAAGAGCTCAACCCTTGGGCGGTGCCAAGTAGGTCCAAAAACGCCTTCCAAAAATTGGAGGTAAATTGGACTCCCCTATCCGAGATTATCCTTTTAGGAGCTCCATGAAGACGATAAATGTGTATTAGAAACAGTCTAGCCAAGCCTTTGGCTGTTGGAATCTTTTGGCAAGGAATAAAATGTGCTTGTTTTGAAAACAAGTCTGTCACAACCCAAATGACTGTGTTTCCCCCAATATCCGGTAGTTCCACAATAAAATCCATAGCAATTTCTTCCCATGGGGCTGACGGCTCAGCTACTTTTTGTAGAAGTCCTGGAGTTTTCCCCTGGCGTTTTTTTGCTGCAGCACAGATGGGGCAACTTGCTACATAGCTTTCTATGTCCTTTTTCAACGAAGGCCACCAAAATTGTCTCTTTATTAAGTGTAAAGTTTTTACAAAGCCAAAATGTCCAGCCAACCTAGAGTCGTGGCACCTTCCCATTAAACGTAATCTTTGGCTAGCGGGTACATAAAGTTTGTCACCTATCCATGCTAATTCATCTTTCATCACGCAGCTGGATTTGTGGTTCAAAACCCATTCATCGTTGACTAATGCTTGTTTAAATGCGTGAGTGATGTCTGCGTCCCTCAATGCGTCTTTTCCTCCTTCGGACCTGGTGATTACTTTGGCTGCTATAGTTTGTACTATAGGTTTAAATACCTCTGATTTCACACAGTTATATTGTGGCTTTCTGGACAGTGCATCTGCCAGAAAGTTTTTCCCCCCAGGGATAAATTTAAGAGTAAACTCGAACCGTTTGAAGTATTGCGCCCAACGAACCTGTTTAGGAGACAGTTTCCTTGGTGTCTTTAAGGCTTCTAAGTTTTTGTGGTCAGTCCAGACCTCAAAAGGGATCTTACTTCCTTCTAAGAATTGTCTCCAAGTTAAAAGTGCCCATCGCACCGCGTAAGCCTCTTTTTCCCAGATCGCCCACCTTTGTTCAGTTTCACTTAGTTTCCTGGATGTATATGCACATGGCTGTAGCTGTCCTTGCTCATTGCTCTGGAGTAGGATTGCCCCTATTGCCACATCGCTAGAATCAGCTTGTATTATGAAAGGTTTTTCTGGGTCTGGGTGCTTCAAAATTGGTTCTGTTGAGAACAGCCGTTTTAGCTTCTCAAACGCTGCCTGGCATTCCATTGTCCAATTCACGGGCTGTCTCGGTTTAGGATCTCCCTCCCCCTTTGTTCTTAGCAGTTTTGTGATGGGCAGGGCAATTTGAGCGAACGCGGGGATAAATTGGCGATAGAAGTTTGCAAACCCCAGGAAGCTTTGCAGCTGTTTGCGTGTGCGAGGCGTTTCCCAATCGAGTACTGCCTGTACTTTTTGAGGATCCATTTCTATGCCCTGGTGTGAAATACGGTACCCCAAGTAATCAATTTTTTCTCGGTGGAATTCACATTTTGAGAGTTTGGCATAAAGTTTTGCCTCGCGGAGTTTGCTCAGCACTGCCCTCACCAATTTAACATGTTCAGCCTCGGTCTCTGAGTATAATAGAATATCATCTAAGTAAACGAGAACCCCTTTGTATAAGTGTTCCCGTAACACATCGTTAATTAATTGCATAAATACTGCAGGTGCCCCTTGTAGCCCAAAAGGGAGCACTTTGAATTGGTAACATCCCAGGGGGGTGTTGAATGCCGTTTTCCATTCATCCCCCTCCTTAATTCTGATTCGGTAGTAAGCCTCCCTGATGTCTAGTTTGGAGAAGATTTTCCCTTTTTTGAGGTGGGCCAGCATGTCTTTCATCAGGGGGAGGGGATACATGTTTTCAACACTTATCGAGTTTAGGTTTCTGAAGTCAACACATAAGCGTTTTGTGCCATCTTTCTTCTCTCTAAATAGCACCGGGGCTGCTATCTTTGGTCTGGCTGGTTCAATGAAACCCCTTGCTAGGTTTTTCTCAATGAAAGCCCTCAGTTCCTCTAACTCCCCCGGTGACATGCTATACATTTTTGGTTTAGGTAGTTTAGCCCCGGGTAAGATTTCTATTGCGCAGTCGGATGCGCGATGCGGGGGAAGTTCATCTGACGCTGCCTCGCTAAAAACTTCTGCCAGGTCTTTGTATTCCTTGGGTATGCTGTCTGTTTCCACGCTATGACCAGGCATGGCTGTTTCCCTGCGCTCAGCCCCTTCAGTTTCTATCTGTGGATCCTCCGCAGTAGTTACGTGCATTTGGAATTTTATGGTGCCTTGCTCTCAATTTATTTTTGGATTCCACTTTTTTAGCCATGCGAGTCCCAAGACTAGTGGCCATTCCATGCCAGGTGCTACTATAAACGTAAGTTTCTCTTCGTGGTTATCAATGCCTATTTTCAGGGGTTCCGTGGCAAAAGCAGCCGGCTCCTCCCCTGCTATAGACCCATCCAATTGGCAAAATGCGATGGGATTTCTCAGCTTTCTCACTGTGATTTCCAGTTCCCTGATTAGGGTTGGGCTGATTAAGCAATGAGTGCATCCTGAGTCCACTAAAGCGGAGATATTTTCCCCCCCTCTTGGTTAGGGATAAATAGTCTGAGTGGGAGGGTGAGCGGTTCAATTGGTTTGCTTACCAGTGCTTCATCCTCCGGATCGCTCTCGAACGCGGCTGGATCTTCCCTTTGAAATGCCGGGGTGTTGTTTTCAGTAGGAGGAGGGGGTGGTGGTCCCGTCATCTCGCTGCTCCTCAGGGCTGTTTCCCTCCCCCGCTGGATGGGTCTCATTGGTCTCTCCCCCGTTTGGCGTTCGGGTTTCCGGGTGGGTGTTTGGGGCCAGCATTCGGGTGCTCGGTGTCCCTCCTTCCCGCATTTGTAACAGATTGGAGGTTTAGGGGAGAAGCCCTGTTGCCTTCTGAAGGGTTCTTTTCTCCATTGGGGTGGGGATTTCTTCCATGCTCTCCCCGTACGGTACTGATTCCTAGCCATATCAATCTCCGCTTCTTCAGCGGTGAGGTACCACTCATGCAGGTGATTTGGTGCACCCCTAGCCACGCAGGCATTATACAGATCGTCACTCAGCCCATCCTTAAAACAGCTTACCAGGATGTCTTCTGGCCAGTTTAGCCGACATGCGAGGTCCCGGAATTCTTCAGTGTACTCCGCCACTGGTCGTCGTCCCTGTTTCACCACCTTAATACGGTCGCGTGCTTTGCGGTCTGCCAGCGGGTCCTCGAATTGTCGTCGTAGGGCCGTCATGAATTGGTTGAAATTGCGCAGTTCGGGTGCGTCGTCGTTATGTAGGGTTACCATCCATCTGGCCGCGGCTCCTTCCAGGGCTAAGGTAACTGCTCGCACCCGAGATCCCTGGGTTTGGAACTCACGTCCATATTCTTGCATATAGGTGAGCACATGTGCTACGAAAAATCCCAATTGTTGTGGGTCCCCATCAAATTTCACCCCCGGGGGGGAGTTTTCCTTTCTAGTTGTGGAGTTTGGAGTTGGTTAGGAAGTGGTGCCGCTGCGTGTGCTGCCCTGGGGGGGTTTGTTGGGTTTCCTGCCGCGTCCTCCATCTGCACGCCTGCTCCCCAGAGGTTGTTGCCCCCCCAGTTTCCTCAGCGGTTGCTGTGCTCCCAGCGCTCGTTATCCGTCGTTCTGGGGTTCCTCGGATGTTGAGATTTTCTAATGTTTCCATCACCAGCTGGGACAGGTATCTCTTCAACCACCCCTCCCTTAGAGGCGCTTCGGTGGGTTCTTCCTGATCCATGGCTGCTTCTAGCTCTAATTCCCAACGGGGCTTCCAATCCCCCCGGTTAAGAGTGACACCTCTGGTTCTGCCATCCCAGCTGTCTTTTTTTCCAATGCCGATAGACCAGCGGGGCTTTCCAGAGGCCTCGAAATCTCCCTCAGCCTCTTTGCTGGGGAGTGCGGGACAGGCTTCCGCCCGGGGGGTGATTGGTGTCTCCCCCCAGCATTCAATTTCTTCCTGCTCCCGGTTTTTCTCGGTCATGATTGCCCGGTCCCCTCAGTAGAGCGAAGTTACTCTCTGGGTTGACCGATTTTGCAGACCTTGCTTTCTGTAAGGATTGTCTTCAGCTACAAAATAAGGTACGAACTTCTGAGTCCAGTCAAAGGTTTTTCAAAAGGATTTCCTTTATTTGCATCTGTATACAACCATTTCAAATCAAAGCAAGGTCTAACATGCCCTCAGGCAAGACAAGTCTTTTAAGCTAACACCCCACCCCATTCCACATAATGAATACACAAATGTTTGACAAATGGATCCGCTTCTCAGATCCGTTCTTCCTTTCAATTACCCCCCCATAAAACATTCTCTTAAGACGAAGAGGCTCCCATGTGTCTGGGATCCGGATACCCCCCCCCCCCCCCCATAAACCCTTATCTTAAGATGAAAAAACTCTCAAATGCCTGGGATCCGGATATGTATAACCTTTTGATCAAACAGAGCCGGACTCCCCCCTTTTCCTTCTGAATGACAGAGTTTGAACTCTGAATGACAGAGTTTGAACTCTGAACACCTTTGAACAGGTGAAAGAGACAATGATAAAATGGGCACAAAATTTTGGTTATACAATAGAATTAGACAAATGGAAACAACTTTGGGAAAGAAATTATAAATTGACTATGGCAACAGCATATAAAGAGAATATGTACAAAACGTTTTACAGATGGCACATGTCACTGGAAACAATTGCTAAAATGTTCAAAGATAAGACTATGAAATGTTGGAAATGCCAGCAAATACCAGGTTCTTTTTATCATATGTGGTGGGCATGTACAGAAGCTAGAAAATATTGGATTCGGATTCAAACATGGATAGAAGAAATATTGAAACAAACTTTAGAGCTAAAACCAGAGACATTCCTGTTAGGTATTTTGTCTGAGAAATTCAATAAAGAAGATACATATTTAATTGTCCATATTGTGACAGTAGCCAGAATTGCCTTTGCACAAAAATGGAAAGGAACTAAGATTCCATCTGAAGGAGAAGTACTTAAGAAAATGTTGGATTGTGCAGAAATGAATAGACTGACAATGAAAATTAAAGATAAAGAAGACTCAGAATATTATAATGTATGGATGAAGTTTTATGATTGGTTAGAAAATAAATATGTATAGAAATTTAGTTAGAATTATTATAAGATTAACATATAGAAATTGGAGAATATATGGGGATAACCCAGATGACAAAATTAGATTTTTAAGGAGGCAGCATTAGAGTAACTGTGTATGGAGACTTCCGGGGCGGGGCCATGGCGGAGCGAAGCTGAGAAGCAAACCGCTGCAACTTAGCTCGACTTTCTTCGTTCAGATTGCTTGAAATCCGCAGCGTGGAGCCTTGTAGGGGCTAGCGTGAGGAAGGGGAACATCGTGCGAGGACGGGAGGAGGTGCAAACCCCCGCCGAAGCAGATGGGAGCCCTAAAGCTGAACGGAGAAGAAACCAGCAAACTGCTGGTCCAGAGGTATGGCCGCCTGAGCATACAGCAAGGAAGGGGAAAATAGAGAAACGGCAATATATTGACAAAAGTATTGGAAATACGTAAACTAAAGTGGATTACAACCTTTTCTGGAGAGTACTCCTATTGAAAAATGAACGTCCGGCACTCCCAAAGGAGAAGTGAGTCTCCAAAAAGGACCAAGCGGCGCCTTAGCGGAAAGGAGCGAAAGGCGAAATAAAAACAAAATTAAATCAAGAACGGACTGCTTTAAAGGGACACGGACTTGAAAGAACTGCCGAAGAAACAACTGACATTTATAACACTTTGAAACTAAAGACATTGACTAACGACTTTGAGTCAAAGGAAAGGAGGGGGAAAGGGAAAAAAAAAGAGACTGTGACAAAGCATTTCTCTGAACGCAGACATTTTGAATGGACAGTGAAATTGTAACAGAAGACAGAAGACTTCCCCTAAGAGACACTTGTAAGACATATAGAGTATAATATATTGTCTGATCATCTTGAAACTAAAAACTCTAATCTATATATTTACTAAAGTTATAATTAGAAATATTTTGATATTTAAACAATTGATTGTCACTGTTACTATATATCATAGAAAGTAAGAAGTAAGATTTTATAATAATTTAATAATAATTTGAATCTGAATTAAGTGATTGAATTGAAAAATCTACTCTTTATATCTTCTTATTATTGAAGTTTAAGTTGTGAATTAATAACTATAGAAATTACTACCAAATATCATTGACTTATATATTGAATAGATTAGTTTAAATAACATTAGCAATTTCCTGATAGAAATATACTATGTAGAAAATTTATGCTTAAATGATTAATAACTAACTCTCCTTCTCTATCTCCTCCTCTTAAAATACGAAACAATATTCTTCTCTATCTTTCCCTATTGTACTTTAAAGAAATAAGATATAAATAAGATATAATAGAAATATTAGAAACACCTTTTTAACTCTTTGACTTTCCCTTGATTTTCTTGATTTTTCTTCCTCACCTTATCTCTCTCCCCCTTCTATAATTAGTAATATTAACCTCTATCTTAAGAATATTAAAATATAACACAATAGGAAACAGTAAGGATAAGAAAAGAAATATATGAAAGTGTGGAATAACTTTTTTAGTAGAATAAAAATGTCAACATCAACATCAACGACCGTGACCAAAACAATTAAGAAACCAACTCCGGCAACACCCTCAGCGACAGGGCAAAAACTGATCACTGAAATGGCATCTACAGAAAAACAAGGACAAACACCTACACTACATACTATGCAGGCCACACTAGACAAAATACAAGAATTCATGATGACGCAACAAGAAACAATGATTAAAATGCAACAAACAATCTTTTACAATCATGAAGAGACAAAAGAAAATTTTGAAGAGGTTAAGGGGAACATTAAAAAATTAGATAACAGAATGGAAGTTATTCAGGAAGTGGTTGCTAAACATGAACAACAAATTAAGAATATAGAGGAAAAAACTGATTTAACTAACAAAAAAATAGAAGAAACAGAGGAAACATTAAGAGCAAAAAACAAGGAATTGGAGGGGGCCATTGCACATCTCGAGTTGGAGAAATCAGCATTTTACCTAAGATTTCAAAACATACCAGAAGTGAAAGAGGAGGAGTTACATGAACAGGTAGTAGAGATATTGTCGGAAGCCCTGCAGATAGATAAAGAAGAAGTAATCAGACACATAGACGAAGTTTACAGGGTACAAACAAACTTTGCAAAAAGACACAAACTACCTAGGGAGGTACACGTACGATTTACTAAAAAAGCAATACGGGATGAAATCTATAAAACCACAAGAACTGAACAAATACTACACAAAGAAAGAGAAATCAATGTACTAAAACAAATCCCTAAACGAATAAGAGAAAAGAGAAGGGATCTACAATACTGTACCGCAAAATTAATAAGACAAGAAATACCCTTTAGATGGTTGATTCCGGAAGGAATCCTAAAAACATGGAAAGGGAAAAAAATAAAGATAGAAACGATGGAGGAAGCAGACCAATTTATTGAAAGATATTTAGAAAAAGAGGGAGAGAGTAGCACAGAGGGAGAGGGACGAAGTCAGGAAGAAAAAGAAATGGTAGAAGAGATGGAGAGAATGAAAAGACAAGAGAGAGAAGGAGATAGGATGACCAAACCAAAAGAAGCAAGGAGCACGAGAGTAACAAGAGCAACGAGCAAACAATAAAATGCAAAATCAAATTAAAATATTCTCAGTAAACATAAATGGAGTTAACTCACCAATAAAAAGAAGGCAAATACTCAACAGGCTACAGAAACAAGGATCAGATATCACATGTATTCAGGAAGTCCATATAAAAAAAGAAGATTATAAACTATTAGAACAACCTAAAATAGGTAAACTCTTTGTATCCCTAGCCGATTCAAAAAAAAAGGAATAGCACTATATATAAAAAGTTGGTTAAGTCCTAAGCAAATATACACGGACACAGAAGGAAGAACACTCATAGTAGAAATTACCATCGATAAAACTAAAATATTACTTGTGGTCATTTACGCCCCAAACACCGGACAAAAAGAATACTATGCAACACTATATCAACAAATTATTAAATTAGAGAGGGAAAATATATGCATAATTGGAGATTTCAATGCAGTAGTAGACGCCAAAGAAGATTATAAATCGGGAACCAAGAAAAACCTGGAAAGGAAAATTCTACCAATTTTTTTTTTGATATGGTAAATGAATTCAAAATAAAAGATATATGGAGGGAAAGACACCAGAAACAAAATCAATATACATACTTTTCAAGCCCACACAAATCCTGGTCCAGGCTCGATATGATCTGGACCAATATAGAACCAAACATAAAAATAGAAAGTGTAGAAATTGAACCAAACACATGGGCGGACCACAACCCCATATCAATTATAATAAGAGGGACAAACAAGGTAAGAAGAAGATGGATGATGAATCAGAAAATAATAAAAGAAAAAGAATTTAAACAATATATGGAGAAAGAATTAACTTTCTTCCTACAAGAAAATTGGAATAAAGACACAACTACACAAAATATCTGGGACACTATGAAAGCCTATACAAGAGGATTAACCATTGCTTATTCTAGTAAAAGAAATAAGAACAAAAACAAACAAATCAACAAACTGCAAAATAAGGTAGGGGAATTAGAACGCAAATTACAAGAGACACCACAAAATGAGGAAATCAAAGAAGAAAAGGAATTAATTAAACATAAAATAAATTTGATATCACAAGAGGAAATTGCACTAAAAATTAAGACAGCCAAACAGAATTACTTCGAACATGCTAATAAACCAGGCAGATGGTTGGCCTACAAATTAAGAAAAGAAAAAGAAAAAAAACCTATACAACAATTAGAAGATTCACTAGGGAGAATGCAATTTGCAATAGAGGGGAAAAAAGAAATAGCAAGAGAATATTACAGTGAGCTATATAGCAGGGACAACATACAACAAAAAGATGTACAAGACTATCTAAAACATTCTAACATCGCACAACTATCTGAGGCCATTAAAGACAGGATGGATGAAGAAATAACACTCACAGAGATAGAAAAAGCAATTAAGAATCAAAAAAATAATAAAACTCCAGGACCCGATGGAATCCCAGCAGAATATTATAAAGAACTACAAATAATCTTGAAAAATATACTATTAACAACATATAATGAAGTGTTAACTAAAGGAAAAATTCCAGATTCATGGACAGAGGCATTGATAACAATAATCCCAAAAGATACCACTATGAAACATAAGATCCAGAACTACAGACCAATCTCGCTGTTAAACTCTGACTATAAAATTTTTGCCTCAATAATGGCTGAAAGACTGAAAAAAACACTTACTGAAATCATACACCCAGATCAAAATGGCTTCCTACCAAACCGATACATTAAAAACAATATAAGAACAGTCTTAAACATACTAGAATATTACGAGACACACCCAGGGGAATCCGTGGCACTTATATTTTTAGACGCCCAAAAAGCATTCGACAATTTAAATTGGGATTTTATAATAAATCAATTAAATAAAATGAACTTTGGAGAGAAGTATATAAGAACAATTAAAACAATATATTCAAAACAAACTGCCAAAATTCTTATTAACGGAGAAATGACTGACAATTTCAACATAGAAAAAGGAGTTAGACAAGGCTGTCCACTGTCCCCCCTACTATTTATACTATCACTAGAATCACTATTACAGAAGGTAAGGGAAAACAAGGAAATAAAAGGACTTAAGATAAAAGAACAAGAATACAAACTCCAGGCATTCGCGGATGATTTGGTCTTTAATATCGAAGAACCATTAGAGGTAGGACCAATTTTATTAACAGAAATAAATGAATTTGGAAAAGTAGCTGGTCTAAAAATTAATAAACAGAAAACTAAAATAATATCTAAAAATTTGACAGACATACAAAACAAAGAGCTAGAAGAGAAATTGGAATTGCAAATCGTAAAGAAAATAAAATATTTAGGAATAAATCTGTCAGCGAAATGCACTACAATAAAAGAAGGAAATTATATGGAAATACTAAAACAAATTGAAAAGAAACTAGAGAAATGGAACAAACTACAAATTTCCCTTATTGGTAGAATTGCAGCAATTAAGATGACAATATTACCCCAAATTCTATATCTGTTTCAAACTATACCAATTAAATTAGAGAAAAAATACTTTGAACAATTAAACAGGATACTAGTTAAATTTATATGGGCAGGAAAGAAACCCAGAATCAAATTAAAATACTTCCAAGAAAACAGAAATCAGGGGGGCTTTGGACTACCAGATTTTGAACTATACTACCAAGCATCTGCCTTAACATGGTTAAAAGATTGGATACAGATTAAAAATAGACGATTATTGGTATTAGAGGGTCACGATTTACATCTAGGTTGGCACGGGTTCCTCTGGGATGACAAACATAAAACCCATTCATATTTTAGAAGACACAAAATTAGGGATTCACTACTAGGAATTTGGCTCAAGATTAAAAAACAACACTACACAAAAATACCGTCTTGGTTTTCTGGTATGGAAGCCATCACACATCCCAACACAACAAATTTGAATAAAATGGTCACTTACGAAGAAATATTAGAGGAAGGGGGAGCCTTGAAATCCACACCAAAATTAGAACAAGAAGGAATCAAAATTGACTGGTGGCCATATTTCCAAATTAAAAACAGATTAGAAAGTGATAAAAGAAATTATGGAATACAAAAAGAAAGATCAGAATTGGACAAATTTCTATTAGGTCAAGAACAAAAAGCAATAACCAAAATATACAAATTCTTGCTAAAATATAAAATGCAAAAAGACACAATAAAAGGAAATACGATCAGCTGGACCAAAAATTTTGGACATGACATACAATTGAATCAATGGGAAAAAATTTGGAATCAGAATTATAAAATGACAAAATCAGTCTCATATAAAGAAAATTATTATAAATTATTTTATAGATGGCACCTCCCCCCTGCGAGATTGGCCAAAATGTATAAAAATCTAGCACCCAATTGTTGGAGATGCCAACACAAAACAGGATCTTACTATCATATGTGGTGGACCTGTCCAAAAATAAAAAAATTCTGGAATACAATCAAAATTTGGCTATCAGAAATTATACAACAGGAATTAGACATAAAACCGGAAGCTTTTCTGCTGGGAATCATTAATCAAAAAATGGAGAAAAAATATTACTATATCACATTACATATATTAACAGCAGCAAGAATAACGGTAGCACAGTATTGGAAACAAAACGACGTCCCGGATGAAAGCAGTGTAATTAGAAAAATTTTGGATTGTGCTGAGGCAGACAAACTAACGATGGAATTAAAAGAAAAGGAGGACTCCGATTATTATGAAATCTGGAACTCATTTTATAACTGGTATGAAAAACGAAAACAAACACGATCAATACAATAAATATAAACATAAATCAAATGAGACATGTATAAATATAAGTATGATTAAGGAACCTATGGAAAAACTAGTCTTATTATACAAATGTATACATATATATATATATATATATATATATAATGATGTTACAATACTAAAAAGAATATTTTTTCTGTATTATTATTATTACTATTATCATTACCATCAATGTTATCATTATTATTATTATCAGTATTACTATTATTATTACTATTACTACTACTATTATTACTACTATTAGGGTTACTATTACTATATAATACATGTTATATAAATATATAAGATAAGAAGTTGAAAACTATATAGAAATAGCTTGCCAATATATAATTGCCGTAAGATAATTACAGAGATTGATAGATTTATAGCTGTATGCGCTTTTTGTTTTTATATGTTTGTAATGTATTTGTTATTGTCATAAATTTTTTCTTTTGTATGTTTTTTAAATGTAAATAATCTAATAAAAACTATTTTAGAGTAACTGTATACCTAGACTAAAGAGTAATAGTTATAGATATAACACAGAAATAATGTGATTAGAAGGAACACCGACAATTAAAAGATGTAGGTTAGTATGTAGTCAGTCTGTCAAATATTAGATGTATTAGAATTGGAAGCACTCAGGGATGGTTTAGAAGGAGGAAGAGGAAGTAGGAGGGCAGGAAAGGAGGAGTGGAAGGACGTAGGTGGGGGAGAGAAGGAGTAAGAAGGTAGCGAGGAGAGGAGGGAGGTAGAGGGAGGGGAGTGTAAAGGAAAAGGGAGAAACAGACTGATAAGTAATATAAAGTAGGTGTAAATTAGGATATTATTATGATTGATTAGATAGAAATGTGTAATTATGAATGTAATCAATATACTGTATTTTAAGGTATATGCATTGATATGTGTATGGACATTGTGGAGAAAAAAATAAAAAAAAATTTCAAAAAAATAATTTTGGCCAGCAAGAGATTGATCAAGAACTTTTTGCCAGTGCCACCAGGAGCGTCAAGAAAGAACAACTGCCCAGAATCAGAAGCAATACTGTGCATGATTTCATCGTAGGCTTTCCTCTGTTCTTGATTTAATTTTGGAACATTCACAGCAACTGCTTGTGTCAGCTGAACGGTATTATAAGACAGTTTACTCAGGTATTGACGGTTGCTGACAGTAGCTCCTTGCTCTCGTGAAGGTGGTGGAAATCCGAACTGTAGGAGTGTTTTACCTGACATGGATATGACAATATCCTGAAGAAGGATAAGGCATTGGTTGCAAACAATTTGGAGGACCAGTTGGGCATCTCCACACACACTCTCCATTAGCCTTCTAACATCTTCCGCAAGACTGTCTCTGTATTTCTCCCACAATTTTAGGGGGTCTGCAACTTGGCAGAAAACCAACATGATGGCAAACAGCTTGCGGAGTTTGTTAGGAAAGTCAGAGATGGAGGCTTCTTCCAGAGTGCGGTCCCAGTGAGCATCGTCCTTCAGCAAGCCAAGTGCACTGCACGCTGCTTGAAATGTTGGTTGAAGTACCCCGCCACAGTTTTTAGGGCAGTAAATGACATTGGGCCACGGATCTCGTGCAAGAGGAGGCGTAGGTAGTAGCACTCAGCATTACCAGGATGGACAGTGTACACTCTACCCAAAACCTGATCTTTCTTCACCCCCGGATAACCTGGTACAGGCTTCCCTTGTTTCCTCCTGCAGAACTGGTTGCCTTTCCATACGTAGTAAGTTGGAACTTCGCAATATAAAAGGGTCCTTGCGAAAGCATCGACTTTGCAGAGCTTAAAAAAGGCCAGAAGTGTTGTTTTTGGAGGGTTATTCATCCTCTCAACAACATTGTCCTCAGTAAAATAAACTCTCTGGCCGTTTTCGAGATGTATGGCAAGGTGCATAACAGGAGGAAACCTTTCATGAATAAGGAAGCAGAGAATGTGCCAGGCTGCCTCAGAGCTGGTGATGTATCGTCCTGCCTCGTACCTCATCACCTCGTCCACATCTTCAATGGTGAACGCTGCCTGGTCAGACCCTTTGTTCATATACTTGCAGATCTATTTTATGGATTTAACTGAATTGCAGTACTCAACATTTATATGAGCTGAGAAGGTGCGAGACAGGACGGGGTTGTATGGCACCACCCAGCGATTGTAAAGATTGAGTCCTGTGATGTTGGCAGTGAAGCCACCGCCTGCCGGGGACCGCCTGCGATACTGAGGATAGCAGTCCTCTCCGGTTTGAGTTTCCTTCAGAAAGGGCCGGGGGTACTTCTTGCTGCAGGTGCCATCCACCATGCAGGGTGAGTTCCTGTTGAGGGGTCCACATGGGCCGTGGATCACTGTCGTCTTGATAAGGTGCACATACTCCTCACTTCTCAGGGGGTTTTTTTGGTTTCTACGAATCCAATTGAGTCTTTCACTCTCAATTTTTGCATACATATCAACCAGAAATTGATTGAGAAGGTTGCGGAACAGCAGTAGGTAGCATTCTTCGCCATCACGCTCCATTATCCTGTAGCTGTAAAAGGCAGCAGCAGACACAGTCTTCTTGAGAGGAACCTTGGTGTTTGGGTCGCACTGAGGTATATTGATGTAATAGCCATCTTCTCCACAGCAGAACATCAGAGGGTACTGGAGAGCGTCATAGGCACGGTGCGTCTCACTGATTCATAGCAACCTGTTGTCTCTGCTGTGGAGAACGATCTCTCTCCTCAAAATGCTGGCCAACAATGAGAACAGCCACTTCTGTAGTCGTGGGGGCATTGAAACGGCCTTAGTGCTCTCCAGAAGGCTTCCTATCAGCGTTAATCACCACTTGGAAGTCCTTGTGGCCCTTAGGAACAGAATCAACAGCAGCCTTAAGTTCCAGAATATACTTGTTGTGTTCACGCAGCAACTTCTGCAGTTGGCTAAGCAGTTGTGGATTAACACCTGGGTAGATTCCACAACGGATCTCCCTCTCATTGTCATCATCAAAGTATATCTGGAGAAATGAAGGCTGCTGCTGAGGCCCCGCCATGATACTCCCTATCCTGTGGTAGAGCTGCCCCTGCACTTTGAATGTTGGCATAAAATTTCCCTCCTTCACCTCTCTGGCTCCAAAAGACGTCATTTGGAAGCATCCGTTGTACTTCCGGACCGCAGAAAGAAAGTTATTTGCCATTGGATGCTGTTGGGTGAGAAGGCAGTGTAAGGGTTCTGGGTAGGGCTGAAGGGGAGGGAGGTAGACTTTACCGCCACTGCAGCACATCCAGGGACTCTCATCCTGCCACTTTAGAGCATGGCACCAGGCACAGGGTAACCGGGGTCCAAGATCAACAACGTTGTTCCTGGAGTAATCAATCTGAGGTTCATATTTAAAACCAGACAAATACTTATTAGTCCAAGGCATTGATGTAATTTGTGACTGATTAACATAGGGGTTATTAGATGTATACTTTTTTACAGCCTGTGTACTGAGTTGGGGCCGAGTTTGATGATACTTGTGTACAGCTTCCCTTACTTGTGTTTTCCTAATGGCATCTGTAAATCTTTTTCTGCGTTTTTTGCCTCTTTTCCCTTTAACTGGTGTTACAGTAGAAGGAACAGATTCATCTGAACTGAGGAGGGAACTGAGGAGGGAAAAAATCTGCCTCTGCCTATCAGCATCCATCGGTATTCATCTGGCTAGCGTCCTGTCAGTGTGTGAGAGAGTTGGGGGGTGTTTGGAAAGTCAAACAGTATTTTCTGTGTGAGGAAGGAGGAGACAGGAAGGAGTCTGTGCGTGGCTTAGCTCAACTGTTCTGTAGTAAAGCTGCTTGCTGCTGTGAAAGCAAAAGCAAAACTGAAACTCCTCTGCTTGTGTTTTGCATTTGGATCAGATTTCTTTTCAGGTGGGGAGGGGGGAGTAGAACTCCTTAGCATCAGAGCATGTTAATAATAATATAAGAAATACTCATGCTCCGATGGTCATTTTGAAAAATCCTTTCTTAGTGAGCGCCTAGAAGCCAAGAGGAACATACGTGGAAAATTTCAAGTTTGTAGGCTTTACGGTTCTAGAGATTTCGTGATTAATGTGTGAGTGGTTTTCGCTTTTATATATATAGATTACATTTTTTTATTCTGCCATTTAAGAAGTTCAGAATAGGAAAAATGTCTCTTGCCAAATGTTATCCTTGCAGGCACAGCAATATGAAACAGAATCAAGAGAAAAGTCTAATCTTCTGAACTAATGTTAATCACTATGCCTAAAAGATAGGTTGCCAGGATTAAAGCTGCAGTTGATATAGCCCAGAAGCACAAATTTTATATGGCTTTTTAAAAGGTGGGTGGACTTTAAAGAAATCCTAGGGACAAGTAGTCGCTCTTCCACGAACATATGAGTTACTGAAAAGGGTCTTCTCTGCTGCTGTGGTTTGGAATTTCTATCCAAGGGAAGCTTTATCTCGGCAGGTTTTCACAACATGCCTTCCCCTTTAACAAACCTTAGATGTATGATGATGTTCTGACCCAGCCTTAGCAGAAGCAAGAAACAGACTCCTTGTCACGAAACACCCTTTTATTTACCTCTTGTGAATTAATTGCATTCACCCACCAAAAAGTCTAGGCAATAGTCCTTCAAGGAGTTAATGGCTGTTGAAACAAACAGAACTGCAGTAACAGACCTTATCAATTCCTTGCGATAATTGCAAGGCCGTGAGCTCCCAGCCGAAAGGCTGCAAATTAAGTTCTGGCAAGCAGTCTTTGTGGCACGAAACACAGTGAGCAAAACCTTCAGAAATACGAACTATTGTCTCCTACGACAACCACTCCCTCTTCTATTTATTCCCCAGCCAGGGAGGGGCCATTCAGCGTCCACGTGCTTTGCTTCCCGAGTCCACTCCTTGTCCTCCGTTGTTTACCTCTCCTAACTGCTCTGCGTATACGTGCATCTGGAACAGGCCCCAACTGTTTGTCGTCCTCACTCATATCAGCCTCCAAAGGCAGCTGCCTCTCCGGTGGCAGGGAAATATCGGACGGCCCTGGCTCTATCTCTGTGTCCGATGCAGAGCATCCATCAGAGCCTTCCCCAGACTCCAGAACTGGCCCAAGTTCCTCCCCAACCTCCTCATTGTCCGAGTCTGCTGCCAGCTCTGCTGGTGGGCCACAACAGATGTTGACATCTCCCTGACATCAGTATCTATCCCTTTTCAGTGAATGGGTTTAATTTATTGTGGGTTTTTGTTACTTGTTAGGATTGTACTTTCGGTATTTGGCTGGAATGGGAGGAGATGACAATTTTGCTTGATCTTTTGCTTTAGATTTCTCAGAAAATTAGTATTTTTAGATAGGGCCCTGAGCTTTTAACGAAATATCTAAAGCAGAGAATTCCATTGTATTATTTTCTATGTATATATGCTTACAAGATCCTTTATAATCACTCTATACCAGGGCTGTCAAACTCCCGGCCCATGGGCTGGATGCGTCATGTGCTGGCCACACCCCCGCCCAGTTTAGCGAAGGGGAAAAAAGTCCAGATAAGTCACGTGACACCGCCATGAGTTTGACACCCCTGCTCTATACCATTCTTTTGTATGTGCCTAGTTTGTAGAATTTCATACACAACAGGAAAACTTTTCTATTCAACCAGTGTTCTCCAGCTCCAATAAACATTTTTGTAGTCAATCAGACTACTGGATTTTCAGGAGGGGGGGTTGTATGCTACCACTTAACATGCTAAATGGGGTGACTTTTATGGGTTGGGTACAAACTAATGTTAACAATAAACTGAGTTTTCTTTACATTTAATGGAAAATTTGCTGAATCTGTAAGATAAAAAAAGATTTAGAGTTATGATTTGGAGTAGTCTCTTGCGATGGGACTCGAGAGATTGTTATTCTTTTCCTCCCTCATGGATCCAGTCCCAAACTTACCTTTATATTAATATCATGCAGAAAAATGCTAGTGCTGTTCTTTTAAAACCAACTCTAATAATCTAAATCTAAAATTTAGGTGATTTGGGATTGACTACTGTTCATCGCAGGCCACATTTCTGATTCGTGTTCCCCTGGGAGCAAGCAGGTACCAATGTTAATCGGAGGTTGGGAAGTTGTGCAGTACAACCACAGGAACTACTACGACTCTTATTGGAGGGTCCCCCCCCCATTACAAGTAGCTATGCTTTCTGTCTTCTTGCAAATTCACACAATGCCATTTCGTTTCTTAAACATTTGGCAAGGTTTGCCCTGGAGGAAACTACTGAAATTAATGTTTTAGTGTTGGATTATTGTTTCGATTGTAGTGAAGTAAAAGTTTTGCTATTTGAGATTGGGGGGGGGGTTAAAAATAAAAATTCCCCCCCAACCAGAATGCTTACCTATGAAGAAATGAAAAAACTGATGCGCAATTAAACGCCGTGTGAAACGTTTAATTTTTTAAAAATCTATATTACCGGATTCGACCGTTTGCATTTTCTTCCCTCCGTTTTTGGTTTGTTTGTTTTTTTGGTCCCGGCTCATTTTCGGTTGGCCCGATTCTCTCTAGGATGCGTGAAGTACCGGCCTCTCAACATGGAGAAGGATGAGGGCGGAAATGGGCTGAGGCTAAGTCGGCTTCCGCTTCCGATTTGCGGGTCGTTCTCCCGGCGCCACTGCCGCCGCATCTACCCCGCGTGCTGAGGGGCCAAAAGCCTTCGGAAGGGCCATAGAGTCTTGGTGCGGTAGAGCGGCCCTCCCTTGGCCCAGATTTCTCTGCATTGCCTGGGAGACGGGGGAGAGCCCAGGACGTGGGGGGTGTCTTCAGACGGGGGTCTGGCCGAGGTTTTCCACGGGGACGAAGCTTGAACGGTCTGCTCTTCCCCGCCGCCGCCTCCTCCATTCTGGCCCCCGGAGTTGTGACTTCTAACCCTGCGAAGCCTTTTCCCTGGAGAACTGGCCTCCCTGACTTCCTTGCCTTTGTGACCTTTGAACCCAGTCCGTGCTAGCTTCTCTCCCAGAGGCTCCCATTCTTTTCAGTTTCTCCTTCCCTCCAAGGAGCAGGTCTCTTCCGAGGTCTGTTGCTCAGCTCCGCGCTCGACTTTCACCTGACGTTTCTGCTTTTCTGTGCCCGATTTCGTCTCTCGGGAGACTGTTTGAAAACGAAGCTTGCTTACTCTCATGGTCTGCCAAGATTCCCCCGGTTTTTAAAGGAGGGCACCGGCTATGCCCCCTGGCTGGGGGAAGTGCGGAGGCTGAAACGCTTACTCCCTCCCGTGCGGAGGGAGGGGGTGGTGTGGCTGTTCACAGATCTGTTGGTGTGAGCCCCAACCTTTCTGCGGCCTGGAAGATCGAAATTTCCCTTACACTATCCAGGTAAGTAACTGCCATTGGCAGGTTAAGGTATGAACGAGCGAAGGGTGGAGGCTAGGAAAAGGAATTGTTTTTATATAATGTGTGGACAGTGTGTCTCAACTCCATTTCCTGTTGGCTGGAGGTTCTTTCAGTTCAGAGAGTTGAGTCTGATCTCAGAAATTAACTCACAAAGACAGGTGTGTATCCAGCAGGAGAAGGAACACGCTCCGATAAGGATGAATTTAGGCTAATATTTGGTATGTGAGACAAGTTAGATTAGTGCCAAATAATTGGGAAGAAACAGTTTTATTTTTGATTGAAATGAAAGGATTTATATCAATGAACCTCCAGCAAATTTGATAGTGCAGGTTACATTTTAAATAAAGATGATTTATGAGAATGGAACACATTAGAATGTGTAATAGAAATGGAGAATAAAATGAAATGGATTGATAGACTATTCAGAGGTGCAAAGAAATGCTGCTTCATGCTATAAATCCATTACAATGTGTTTTGATAGTAACTGCTACCTTTTGATAGCTTTGAACAGAGGTTCCCAAACTTGGCAACTTTTAAGACTTGTGGACTTCAAGTTGCCAAGTTTGAAGACCTCTGGCTTTGAATATAGATTAGAACAGCCTGTCAGGGGTTATTAATCAATACAGTTCTTAGTTGAATGTCTGTATTCAGAGATAGTATATCATTGATAAAACAGATGCTCTTCAAAAAAACCCAGGCTTCTGTATTGCTTTCATATCCGTTCTCCAGAGCTACATGGCTGTCCATTGTTGAAGAATGATAAGCACAGATGCATTACTGGTTCAATTTAATTTAAAAAGTTAAGTAACTTATTGCATTTGCTATTTTTCTTTCAGAACCACAAGGTGAAATACATGTACTCTCCCATGTTTTCATAACAACCTTGTAATTTTGATGAAGATAGGAGGTTTAAAATAATGCACAACCTTTATGGCTAAGTGAAAATTTGAACCTGAGTTTTTCTCAGGTTTCCACATTTTTATTCATCTGTCCAAAATATCTTCCAGCTACAATATATATGAACATTATTCCTCCTTTGCCTCCTTTACTTTTAGCCTGGCCTGATTTGGAAATACAGTAGGTAAAAGAGAAGTACGGCTAGTCCTTGACTTACAACTGTTCATTTAGTAACCATTCAAAGTTACAACAGCACTGAAAAAAGTGACTTATGACTGTTTTTCACACACAACTGTTGCAGCATCCCCATGGTCACGTGATTTACATTCGGATGCTTGACAACTGACTCACATTTATGACTGTTGCAGTGTCATGGGGTCATGTGATCCCCTTTTGCGCCCTTTTGACCAGCAAAGTCAATGGGGAAACCAGATTCTCTTAACCGTGTTACTAACTTAACACCTAATTCACTTAACAGCTGTGGCAAGAGAGGTGGTAAAATGGGGCAAAACTCACTTAACAAATGTCTCAATTAGCAACAGAAATTTTGGGCTCAATTGTGGTTATAACTCTCGGACTACCTGTACAGTACCAGCCTAAAATGCCTTTGCTTCCTAAATTCCTTCTTGCAATTTCTGTTTCAAGAAAAGAGAGGAAGTTAGAGTCAGAGTGTTTGTTTCTCCTTGTGTTCAGGTTGTTTGAGAGATTATTTATACATTCTCTCAGTGGCTATCTTACCTAGAGTCAGTTTTGTCAGTGACCTTCAGGGTCCTGTGGACTATAGGTCACTTAAGAGTACATGGCTTGGCTTTGTTTAAAGCAAATTTGGGACATAATGGAATGAGGCAACAGCTGTGACATTTAGGTAATGGACTGTGAAAAATGTAAAAAATGCTAGAAGAATGTCAAATTATTTTCATTAAATCTTCAAATTTGAAATGTTTTAGAATCCTCAATCATTTCTAGTATGACAGCTGGGAATCACTACTGCAACACTGACTTTGAAGTGTAATTGTACATCCAGACTGCATTGTTAGTCTGCTAACAATGTGGACTTACCGCCTGGTAACCAGGGATGTCAGGGCCCTGGGCTCAAGCTGCTGCTGTTGAACGCCAGGTCAATTACCAACAAAGCCCCCCTTGTACGGGATTTAATCCTGGAAGAGGGGGCGGACCTGGCATGTATTACTGAGACCTGGCTAGGCCAGGAGGGGGGGGTTCCCCTCTCCGAGATGTGCCCGGACGGGTTCTCAGTTCAGCATCAGCCGCGACCCCAGGGAAGGGGTGGAGGAGTGGCGATTATAGCTCGCCAGAACCTTAATCCTCGAAGGAGCCCTGCCCCGGAGATTGTTGGGTGTGAGACGCTCCTTCTGAAGTTGGACTTAGGGGTCCAGGTGGGCCTTCTGCTAGCGTACCTGCCTCCTAGCTACGTTGCAAAGGCCCTGCCTGTTCTGCTCGAGGCGGTAGCAGGGCTGGCGATTGAGTTCCCCAGGTTGATGGTGCTGGGGGACTTTAATTTGCCATCGCCCGGTGAAACCTCGGAGGCAGTCCAGGAGTTCATGGCTTCCATGACAACCATGGACCTGACCCAAGTAGTTCAGGGTCCGACTCATGAGGGAGGTCACACGCTTGACCTTGTGTTTCTTTCGGGGCAGTGGAGAGATGATCTGAGGCTGAGGGGTTTAGTCACAGTACCCTTGTCGTGGTCAGATCATTGCCTTCTGAGGTTGGATTTCATGGCACCACTCCTCCACCGCAAGGAGGCGGGGCCGACTAAGTGGTTCCGCCCCAGGCGCCTAATGGAATCTGAAGGATTTCAGAGGGAACTTGGGGAAATACCTGACTCCCTGGTACACGATTCATCTGAGGCTCTAGTGGCTGCCTGGAATCGGGCGGCAACGGGGGCTTTAGATCGGATTGCGCCTTTGCGGCCTCTCCGTGGCAGCGGATCCCGGAGGGCTCCTTGGTTTACTGAGGAGCTCCGGGAGATGAAGCGCCTTAAGAGACGCCTAGAGCGACGATGGAGAGCCAGTAAAGCTGAGTCTGACCGGACACTTTTAAGAACTTGCATTAAGTCTTACTTAGTGGCGATAAGGGCGGCAAAATGCTCGCATTTTTCCGCTCTTATTGCGTCCGCCGACTCCCGCCCAGCTGCCCTGTTTAGGGTGACTCGCTCCCTCCTAGCCAAGGGGGGAGTTGAAGATCCCTTGCAGGGCAGAGCTGAGGAATTTTCTCAGTTTCTGGCGGATAAAGTCGTTCAGATTCGGACAGACCTGGACTCCATTTGGACAGAGCAAGCCGAGATGACAGGGGCGAGTCTTAGTCCTGTTATATGGGACGAGTTTGAGCCTGTCACTCCTGAGGATGTGGACAAGGCCATAGGAGCGATGAGCGCCTCCACCTGTTTATTGGACCCGTGCCCCTCCTGGCTGGTCTCAGACAGCAGGGAGGTGTCACGCGGCTGGCTCCAGGCGGTTGTGATCGCTTCTTTGAGAGAGGGATCCATCCCACAGCCTTTAAAAGCTGCGGTGGTGAGGCCCCTCCTCAAGAAGCCTTCCCTGGACCCAGCGGATTTAAAAAACTTCCGTCCAGTCTCCAACTTACCCTTTTTGGGTAAAGTTGTTGAGAAGGTGGTGTCACTCCAACTCCTGCGGCTTTTGGAGGATACTGATTATCTGGATCCCTTTCAATCGGGTTTCAGGCGCGGCTACAGTACGGAGACTGCTTTGGTCGCGCTGATGGATGATCTCTGGCGAGCCCGGGATGGGGGTTATTCCTCCATCCTGGTGTTACTTGACCTCTCAGCAGCTTTCGATACCATTGACCATGGTATCCTTCTGCGTCGTCTTGGGGAGGTGGGAGTGGGAGGCACTGTTTTACGGTGGTTCTCCTCCTACCTCTCTGACAGGACGCAGTCGGTGTTGACAGGAGGACAGAGGTCGGCCCCTAGGCCCCTGGTTTGCGGGGTGCCACAGGGCTCGATCCTCTCGCCCATCCTGTTTAACATTTACATGAAACCGCTGGGTGAGATCATCCGACGACATGGGGTGAGGTATCAGCAGTATGCTGATGATACCCAGTTGTACATCTCCACCCCGTGTCAATTCAGTGAAGCAGTTGATGTAATGTGCCGCTGCCTGGACGATGTGAGGGTCTGGATGGGAGTGAACAGACTCAGGCTCAACCCAGACAAGACTGAGTGGCTCTGGATATTGCCCCCCAAGGACTATGTCGACTGTCCCTCCTTGGTTCTTGGGGGAGAAAAATTGGCTCCCTCAGAACAGGTTCGCAATTTGGGTGTCCTCCTAGATCCACAGCTAAAATTGGATCAACATCTTTCAGCTGTGGCTAGGGGGACCTTTGCACAGATCCGTCTTGTGCACCAATTGCGACCTTACTTGGAGAGGGAGGCCTTGCTCACAGTCACTCATGCCCTTGTCACCTCACGGCTAGACTACTGTAACGCGCTCTACATGGGGCTACCCTCGAAGAGCATCCGGAGACTCCAGTTGGTACAGAATGCAGCTGCGCGAGCTGTAGTGGGTGTACCAAGATACACCCACGTAACACCTCTCCTTCGCCAGCTGGATTGGCTGCCAATTAGTCTCCGGTTGCAATTTAAGGTGTTGGTCGTTACCTTTAAAGCCCTACATGGCTCAGGGCCAGGTTACCTGCGGGACCGCATCCTACCACATACCTCCCTAAGACCGGTTAGGTCCCACAGAGAGGGCCTCCTCCGGGTCCCGTCGGCCAAACAATGCCGACTGGCGGGGCCACGGGGGAGGGCCTTCTCTGTGGGAGCCCCGTCCCTCTGGAACCAACTTCCACCAGAGATCCGGACTATCCCCACCCTTCTGGCCTTCCGTAAAGCCTTAAAAACATGGCTCTTCCGGCAGATGGGGTGAATAGGATAATCAGATTCCCCCTGAATGTTGTGTTTATAATGTTTTTCTTTTTAACTATATTTTAATTATGATTATTGTTTTTAAATGTACGCTTCTTACTCATGTTGTACGCCGCCCTGAGTCCCACGGGATTGGGCGGCCTATAAGAGCGTCTAATAAATAAATAAATAAATTTTTCGGAGTATAAGACGCACCGGAGTATAAGACGCACCTTAGTTTTGGGGGAGGAAAACAAGGAAAAAAGGCCTCTGCCTCCAAGCAATTTGCCAAACAGCAAATAGCACAGATGACATACACTGTTTGCTGTGTATTTCTGTGCATGTGTGCCTGACCCATAGAAATAGCAAAGAATTGGAGAAATGTACATTATTCCAGAACGTTTTCTTTCTTTTCTTTTTTATTAAAAAGTTTTATTAGTACAAGGTACAAACATTTTTCTCTTTTCTCCCCCCCTTCCCCCCCACCCCTCTTACCCTCCCCTCCGGTCCCCCTCCCACCACCACCCCGACTTCCCAGAAAAAGCACAAGGTATAATTTTCAGAAAGCATAAAACTAAAATATGCTAACAAATTATTAATTCAAAATTTTTTCTAATTCTTTAACTCCTTATTACTCAAAACCTTTTAAACATAATCTAAAAATTAAACATTTATCATTAATAAACTATTTGGGTCTTCTTAATCTGATACTTTTTTTGAATATAATCAGTCCATCTATTCCATTCCAATATATATCTTTCATTTGAATGATCCTTAAGATATGATGAAATTTTAGCCATTTCAGCCAAATGTACAACTTTTAATGTCCATTCTTCAATAGTAGGTGTGTCTTCCTTCTTCCAATATTGTGCCACCAGTAACCTAGCAGCTGTTATTAGATTCAAAACCAAGTTAATCTCTATAACAGAACAATCCATAATTATTCCCAACGAAAAGAACTGTAGTGTAAACTTGATCTTTTTCTTTAAAATATTTTGCATAATCCACCATATTTTTATCCAAAAAGCCTTAATTTTTTTACATGTCCACCAAATATGAAAATATGTAGCATCATCGCATTCACATCTCCAACATTTAGGTTATAAGGTTGGGTACATACAAGCTAGTTTTTTGGGTCTAGATGCCATCTGTAAAGCATTTTATAAAAATTCTCTCTTAGATTTTGAGCTTGTGTAAATTTTACATTTCTAACCCATATCTTTTCCCATGTTTCCATCATTATAGGTTCTCCAATATTTTGATCCCATTTTATCATACAATCCTTAACTAATTCTGTTTCTGAATCTAATTCCAATAAAACATTATACAATCTTTTTATATGCATTGGACCCTTATCTTTTATTTGTGTTATCAAATTATCATCATTCTTCGAGATACCAGTTTTTTGGTCATCTCTCCATCTGGCCTGTAATTGTCCATATTGAAACCAAGTTCTAATTATTCCTTCTTCTCTTAATTGCTCCATTGATTTTAGTTGTAATCTAATTCCTTCTTCATGAAGAAGTTCTTTATATGTAGTCTTATCTAGTTTTTGCTCTAAGTTTATATTTTCTATCGCATGTCTCGGTACTGTCCATAAAGGTAACTTATCATTTAATTTACATTGGTACTTTTTCCAGACATGCAATAAAGTATTTCTTAATATATGGCTCTTAAAAGCTTTATCTACCTTTTTATCATACACTAAATAGGCATGCCACCCATAAATCAAACCATATCCTTCAATATTTAATACCCTATCTTCTGTCAAATTAATCCAATCAGTAATTGCTGAGAGAACTGCTGCCTCATAATACAATCTTAAATTAGGCATTTTAAGACCACCTCTTTCACGTGTATCTTACATTATCTTCTGATTTACTCTCGGCTTCTTCCCTGCCCAAATAAATTTGTTTATACCCTTTTGCCATTCCTTCAAATTTTCATCTTTTTTAAGTATTGGTATCATTTGAAAGAGAAATAAAAATCTTGGTAAAACATTCATTTTGACTGCAGCTATCCTACCCAGCAAAGACAATTGCAGTTTTTTCCAGTTTTCCATGTCTTTCTGTATTTTTTGCCATAGTGGTTCATAATTATGTTGATATAATTTCGTATTTGTGGACATAATGTAAACCCCTAAGTATTTAATCTTTTTGACTATCTCAAAACCTGTTACCCTTTCTATTTCTTCTTCTTGGCTTCTTGTCATGTTTTTAACTATTATTTTTGTTTTGGCTATATTTATTTTAAAACCAGATACTTGTCCATATGAGTTAATTATGTCCATCAAAGCTATAATAGATTGTACTGGTTGGGTTAAAGTAACAACCAGGTCATCCGCGAATGCTCATAACTTATATTCTTCCTGTCTGATTTTTATTCCCTTTATTATATCAAGCTCTCTTACTTTGCTAAGTAAAATTTCCAAAGTCAAAATAAACAATAAGGGAGACAAGGGGCAACCTTGTCTTGTTCCCTTTTCTATATTAAAAGTATCTGTTAGTCCACCATTAATTATTATTTGCGCTGTTTGTTTTTGATATATCGCCCTAATGGATTGTGCAAAATAGTCTCCAAGTTGTAACTTTTCTATTAATTTTAATAAAAACTGCCAATTCAATCTGTCGAAAGCTTTCTCAGCATCCAAAAATACTAATACTGCGGATACCTGGTTGTTCCTTCCCAAATATTCTAATAAGTTATCAATTTGTCTAACATTAGTCTTCATTTGTCTACCAGTTAAAAACCCCGTTTGATCATGATGAATCATTTGTTGCATAACTATCATTAATCTATTTGCTAAGATTTTAGCAAAAATTTTATAGTCTATGTTTAAAAGTGAGATCGGCCTATAATTTTTTGGATCTGTATGATCTTGACCCTCTTTTGGGATCAGAGAAATTAAAAGCAGTCTTCCATGTTGGAGGTACATTACCTCCCTGTTGTATATTATTAAACAATTCCTTGAGCGGTTCCACCATTTCTTCCTGCAGTTTTTTATAATAAACAGCTGTTAAACCATCTGTCCCCAGGGCTTTACCCACTTTTAACTGTTTAATTGCCAATAAAATCTCCTGTGAAGTTATCAATTGATTTAAGGTATCCCTCTGCTCCTTGGAGGTTATATAAATGTTCTGTTTTTGCAAATAGTTATCTGTGGAGGAAATCTACCTCTACTGGAGGGCAGATCCCATGGCGTGTCGAATCTAGGAAGGACGTTCCGGACACAGAGACTTCCTCGAGATGAGATTGCCCTGAGCCGAGGCCCAGAGGTCTCTTTTATTGACACACATATGATAATCAGAAGGCAGTACATACAGTTACATGTGATTACTAATAGCCATACAATGAATTTCTTACTGCGTTATAGCCAAGCTGCCCCTCCTCCTTCATCCTGTGCATGTTGCTGTGACCATTTTGACCTACTTATTGTTTACCAGCTGGTAGCTCATAGCAGAAGCTTTTGCGGTTAACCACGTCCTCTTACAAGTTCCATGTGCACGTTACAAGCCGTTCGGCTCTGCGTACACACCTGTCTCTAAGAGGGGTGAGGGGTGATATATGCAACATCTCCCCTGTTTTTCTTTAGTTATGCTGAATCTTCTTCATCGGTGGTCATTGAAAATGGGTCTTTTTCTAAAAGTGGAATTTCAGTATATTTTGTGAGATGGATGGCCTTGGTTTTCGCCATTCCTTCCACAGTAGATTGAATGAGATTTCGGAGGAGGGGAATTATGCAAGGTAATAAAAGCAATCCTAACAATACTAATCCTAGCATAAATGCTGCTTGCTTCCAATTTCTGAAAATGCCTACCAAAAACCCATTATCGTCCAAGACACCTGTCCATGTATGAACAGGGACGTGGACAAGTTTGCGAAGGTCAGCAGTAAGATCAGAAACCACTTTCCCTGTTTCATCAATCTCTAGGCAACAGTTGGTTAGGTTAAATTTTCCACATACTCCCCCTTCCTTAGCAAGCAAGTAATCAAGTGCTAATCGATTTTGATACACAGCTGTGCGCAATTTATCCTGGGCTTTTGCCCACACATTTAATGCAGCCGAAATACGTTGGCTGCCTAATTCTAACACTGCTTGTAAGCGAATAATACGATTAAGCATGTAAATAGGTATGCGATAGCCATAAGAACCATCCTCTGCCCAAGTGGCAGGATCATAATAAGCAATTATTCGTTCTGGTGGCCATTCATCATTCTTCCATCTGCCCACCTGAATGCCTGCATAGCCCTCTGAACTTATTGCTTTCCTTTTTTGTCTCCAGGTATCATATACCTGAACCCCAAGGGTTTGTTTGGCTCTTAAAGGGAGAAGAAAAAAGGAAGGTTTGATCCATCCCAAAACACATGCCCCCCCCAGTTGGGGGGAAGGTACTCATAAGCAAATGAACCACAAACACAATACATGCCTACTGGTGCTATCCACTTGTGCGTTGTTTTGGATATGTAGGAAAAGAAAGTGGCATTCAGTGAAATGGGTTGGGAGGCGTTGGCTGGGGAAATCCAAGTGTTATTGGCCCATTGCCCTTGGCAGAGTAGCATGCCGACAGGGTGAGATCCGTTCCTGAAAAAACAATTATTACCTATGACATTGGTTGTCAATGTCCAAGTGGCCTGGGATGGCGATGACCGGAGAGTGAAGTTGGACAATTTGGTTTGATTATTTATGTAATCTGGATTGGCCTCATGTACTTCCCAAGGCCATTGTTCTCCCATGTTGGTACCTCCACATACAAAACAATTCATTACTCCAAGCGTGGTGGCTACCTGGGTGGCAAATTCCATGAACAGATTACGGGCCTTTTCAGAAGTAAGGGGAGAGGCCTTTTCCTCTAACCGGGCAAGGGTGTCATATACAGACCATTGAATTCTTCGTGCCTCCACAACGTTCTGAACTTTGACTGTGATGTAGGTTAGAGGGTCTCGCCCTGTTCCATCAACCCCTAGACAGGGTGAGATCCGTTCTATGTTGGGATGAGTGTGTTCTAGTTCTATAACAACAACATTGCTATTTGGGGTCCGCTTGAAAGATTTGATCAGGCGTTGCCTGGGACTAAGAGGATTGTAGCAGCCCCGGAAACCTTCCTTTGTATGTCCACAAATTTTTCCCCATATTCCATTGGCCCACTGGACACAAGGGTGCCCGAATGGGTGTCCTACTTACATGGGCATGCGGCGAGTACAAATGTACTTGTGATCGTTCTTGTATGAGTCTTTCCATGATTGAGAGCCACAGGAGCGGACGTCGATTAAATCCATGGCTGTACAAACATCGAAGGAAAGCTCCCAGGGCTGTGACTTGGTACGTACTATGTAAGTCATGTACTTTAAAAGTGCTGCCCCTGGATTGCCGGTTACTATTCCCAGCCCCGCCCAAAGCGTGATGTTTTATTGGGTGGGGATGGTGGGACTATGGCAGGTAGTTGAACTGCCCTGGGTGCAAGTTGTGTATTGTGTCCCATTATGAATGCAGGTGGCTTGACCCTTACAAGTAACCGGGGGGATATTGGCAAAAAGCAAGGTACTGATGATGGTAGTTCCTTGTTGCACCTGGGTTATGCATCCTGAGCAATCTTTTACCGTCCCTTTAGAAGCAGCCCGTTTGCGCCTATGCAAAGGGGCTTGGCGTCCTTCTGGACTAGTAAAGGGGGACAAGGTTGCATGAGGCACCTGAGGAGGGTGATTGTATTCTGCAAATCCCACCCACATTGCCAAAAACATGCATGTTAAAAGCAAAAACAATATCACAAGGTGATACAGAAGATGTTTGCAAGACATAGGTACCATAAACATTTTGGAAAAAGAAAATGGCTGGTTAGGATGAGCGCAGCGAATAAAAGGACATTGAGAGGGTGGTTCATAGGGAGGTGGGATGGCATCATCTTCCTCGTGGTGCCCCCGACCGTTTTCCTGGTAGGGCGGGGGAAGCTCGAGCGGTGGGTGGTTGAAGAGGGGGGGGGCTGCCCCAAGCTGGGCCCCGGGTTGGGATGGTTGGCAACCTCCATGTCCTGGTTCTCCTGAGGCATCTTCTCCCGACACCTTTGGCAAGGGCGCTGTTTTAGGAAGAAAAGGTCTTACTTGTCGTCCTGGGACCCAAAGAACGCGATCAGGGAGCTCGATGGCAGCGTAACCTCTTCCCCATGTGATGAGGCTGGCCGGGCCTTTCCAAGTGGGATCCGGAAGTTCTCGATAGTAAACGGGTGGTCGTGCCGGTGGTCCGACAGAGGTGGAAAAATGCCGTTCCGCTGCAGATGATGGTGGAGTTCCAGTTAAGTTTAAGAAGTTTATAGTATATAAAGCTCTGTTAAGGATGTCTTGCTGCGATGGGAGGCCAGGGGGATGTTTTTCCCGCTCAAATCGTTTAAGCGTTTGTTTTAGGGTCTGGTTTGCACGTTCAGCTATCGCCTGCCCCTGGCTGTTGTGGGGGATGCCAAACTTGTGTACTATTCCCCATTTTTTACAAAACGTTGCAAAAACAGCGCTGGTGTAGGCAGGGCCATTGTCGGTTTTTATTTGTTGGGGGCGTCCCATCGTAGCAAATGTGCGAAGACAGTGATTGATAACGTGCTTGGTGGCTTCTCCTCTTTGCGGGGAGGCCATGATAAAATTTGAAAAAGTATCAATGGTAACATGCAAATATTTCCATGGGGCAAAAGGAGGATATTGGGTGACATCCATTTGCCACAAGGTGCATGCATTCAAGCCTCTGGGATTTACTCCCATAGGGAGGGAATTAGACTGCAAACTGCAGGTGGGACATTGTTGAACAATGGCAGAAGCTTCAGCAGCAGAGAGGGAAAATTGTCTCATAAGAGCCCTTTTGTTCTGGTGAAAATAGTCATGACTTTCCCAGGGAGTAAGTGGGGCAGAAAAGAAAAGAGAACGGGCGGCCTGATCGGCACGATTATTGCCTTCCGTTAACATCCCTGGGAATAGCTGGTGACTTCGAATGTGGGCCACAAAAAATGGGTGTGTCCTATCATGAACATAACGCTGTAATGAAGAAAAAAGAGCCATGAGAGAAGAGTCCAAGGAAGGGGAAAGGTAGGCCTGAAAAATATGGGAGATAACATTAGCGACATACAAAGAGTCCACAATAAGGTTAAAGGATTCATTGGGGAAAAGAGAAAAAGCCAGCAGAGAAGCGGCTAATTCCGCCCTCTGGGCTGAGGAATGGCCTTGCGTTGTGTGGGATTGCCAGGCACCATCCTGAAAATAGGTGCAAGCGCCCTGGGTGGCGCTACCGTCAGCAAAAACAGTGACCGCTGACGAAATAGGGAACAAAGCGCAAGGTGAGTGCCATGAAAGGGGCATGGTCTGCACCAAAGTCAGTTGTGGGTCAGCTGGAAGGTGATATTGAATGTCACCATGCCAGTCGGCAAGAGCCATTTGGAGTTCTTCCGACTCACGGAAGAACAGGTCCCACAATGGGAGACGTATGGGAACAAAAAGGGAAATGGGCTCCGTGCCCGTGAGGTGGCGACAACGAGCACGGCCTTTAAACAAAAGTGTGGAAAACAGAAGACCGAGAAGAAATGGTCTTACGGGGTGTGTGAGGCAAATGGAGCCACTCAGTAATCAATAAAGAGGGAGTAAAAGTTATTTGACAAATCAACAAAGTAGGCAAAGACAGGGTGTTAAGTAAGATTAAGGAAAAAGGGGTGTCAGGTTGTATGCGGTCTACCCACTTCACAGACAAAGAGTCTGTAATGAGTGACAACACCGCCATCTGCTGGTCATTAAGTTGAATAAGGTCCGAAGGAGAGGTGGGCCCATGCAATGCAGAAAAAAGTGGGGCTAGTTGGGCAGTGGTGAGGCCCATATAAGGACGGGCCCAGTTAATGGTACCCAAAAACTGCTGAAGCTTTACAAGCGTCAGGGGGTTTGGTAAGGTCAATTAAGGCAAAAACGGCTGGGAAGTAGAGGCTAACAATTTATGGCCAAGATATGAAAAGGGTTCCTTGACCTGTATCTTTTCGGGTGCCATCATCATGCCATAAGAGGCCATGTGGGAAATCAGCCGAGATGCAATTGAAAAAAGATCATTGGGTGACATATCAGCCGCTAAAATAATATCATCCATATAATGATATAACAAAACAGAGGGAAACTGCAACCGAAATGGCTGCAGCAAAAGATCAACAAAATGTTGACACATGGTGGGGCTATTGAGCATACCCTGAGGCAACACAGTCCATTGATATCGTTTAGAGGGGGAAGCATTATTCAAAACAGGAACTGTAAAAGCAAACAGTTGTCGATCACCATGAGCAAGAGGAATAGAAAAAAAGGCATCCTTTTAATCCATAACAACAAGAGAGAAGGTGCGAGGGATTAAATTTGGATTAGGGAGAACCAACTGAAGAGCCCGCATTGGCTGAATAACCTTATTAATGGCCCGTAAGTCTTGAAGAAAGCGCCAAGAGCCAGATTTTTTCTTAATGACAAACACGGGGGTGTTATATGGGCTCAAGGAAGGTTCCAAGTGCCCCTGCTGAAGCTGAGTTTCAATCAAAGAATGCAAGGCATGTAGCTTTTCCAGGGGGAGGGGCCATTGATCCACCCAAACTGGGTTGGAGCTCAGCAGTGTCAGGGACAACGGAGCGGGGGTGGAAGGAGGAGGCATCTCAAAACGTCATCACCGCCCCCAACTGCGACAAAAGATCCCGGCCCCACAAATTCACTTGTAAGGGAAGAACAACAGGTCGAATACGTGCCTGTTTGTCGGAGTCAAGGGACTTCACAGTAAGGTGGGCGGTGCTGATGAGTGCCTGTTGTATGCCCCCTACTCCTCGAACTGCAGGAGACGAGGTGGTTGGCCAGTCAGAGGGCCATTCAGAGGTCCTGATGACTGAGACGTCAGCTCCGGTATCTAAAATACCGGAAAAGGAGCGGCCATTAAGCAAAAAGGTGACAAATGGCTTGTTAATCTTTAAAGTAGAGGCATAAGCAGGAGAAACAGGGGGGTTAGCAGGCTCAATGTCATTGTAATTGGAGGGATCAACCTCTAAGGCAACTGGGATGACAGTGGCAGCAAAATCCCCTTCATTAACAACCATGGGGGTGTCCACAATGCAAATCAAAGCAAGCGATGCAAAGTCCAAAGCATCGGTCAAGAAAGGGGAAGCAAGCATTCCGCTGAGAATGAGATCACGGTTTGGATAACAAAGCAAAGGGAGGGAAGGAGGGAAAACATGATCATGCATTGAGAGTGGCAGAAAGTAGGTGAGGCCGGGGGTGTGCATAGAAACAGGTTCAGAGGCAACAGCATTGATAGAAATCAAGAAAGGTTCGCTGGCATATGTCTCAGCCTTTTGGGAGGGGCTGGCTGAGTGCCCCTTTAGAAGTTTCCCTGGACCAGCTGCTGGGGGGGAGGATTAGAGCGACATTGAGAAGACCAATGGTAGCCCTTTTTGCATCTGGGACATGGGGTTTTGGGGCGTGCCACAGGATTGGGCATTGCCCCCCCTCCCGGTGTGCGACACTGCGATTTGAAATGTCCCGGTTTCCCGCAATTAAAGCAGTTCCCAGATTTTTTGGGGGGGCCTGGGCAAGTTAGTAACTGGAGAGATTGCAGCCGCAAGAGCCTGCATAGCAGTAGTACCCACTATGCGACATGCCTGCAAATAATCCGCTATCACCGGGGGGGTAGGGGAGCCTTGAAGAGGTTGCAAAATTCTTTTGCAATCTTCATTGGCATTTTGGTAAGCCAATTTTAACAATAATTCCTTCTGGGCCACCTTGTTTTGAACCTCCCGTTCAATGGCCATTTTTAACTTTCCCACAAATTCATCATAAGATTCAGTCGGACCCTGACAGACGGCCACAAAAGAAGCACGAACCGTCGACTGAGGGTCGTCCAAGCGGTCATAAGCAGACACAGCGCACTGGGCGGAAGCAGTGAGAGCTGCGGCGGGCATGGCTGCCTGTAGAGCAGAAGTATTGAATGCCCCAGTTCCCATAAGGTGGTCCAATGTCAGACCTTGGAGGGTGGGGAGGAGGCGCTGGCACTCACGCCGATATTCAGCCTCCCATGTAATGTTTTGAGTGGTGTTTAAAATCATTCGAAATAGGCAAAACCAATCAATGGGTAACATGGTAAATGCATTTTTAACACTATGGACAAGTCCTGAGCAATAAGGACTACGAAGTCCGTAGTCAATCACTGCCTTTTTCAGGTCCTTAACCAACGAAAAGGGAACTGTGGTAATGGTGGGAACATTGTTGGCATCAAAGAATAGAATAGAATAGAATAGAATTCTTTATTGGCCAAGTGTGATTGGAAACACAAGGAATTTGTCTTTGGTGCATATGCTCTCAGTGTACATAAAAGAAAAGATACATTTGTCAAGAATGGTTGTCATAGGGTTCAAGTAAGCAATCAGGAAACAATCAATATGAAATAATCGTAAGGATACAAGCAACAAGTTACAGTCATACAGTCATAAGTGGGAGGAGATGGGTGATAGGAACGATGAGAAAAACTAATAGTAATAGTAATGCAGCCTAGTGAATAGTTTTACAGTGGTGAGGGAATTATTTGTTTAGCAGAGTGATGGCGTTCGGGAAAAAACTGTTCTTGTGTCTAGTTGTCTTGGTGTGCAGTGCTCTATAGCGACGTTTTGAGGGTAGGAGTTGAAACAATTTATGTCCAGGATGCGAGGGGTCAGTAAATATTTTCACGGCCCTCTTTTTGACTCGTGCAGTATACAGGTCCTCAATGGAAGGCAGGTTGGCAGTAATTGTTTTTTCTGCAGTTCTGATTATCCTCTGAAGTCTGTGTCTGTCTTGTTGGGTTGCAGAACCAAACCAGACAGTTATAGAGGTGCAGATGACAGACTCAATGATTCCTCTGTAGAACTGTATCAGCAGCTCCTTGGGAAGTTTGAGCTTCCTGAGTTGGCGCAGAAAGAACATTCTTTGTTGTGCTTTTTTGATGATGTTTTTGATGTTAGATGACCATTTTAGGTCTTGAGATATGATGGAACCTAGAAATTTGAAGGTCTCTGCTGTTGATACTGTGTTGTCTAGTATTGTAAGAGGTGGTAGGATGGGAGGGTTTCTCCTGAAGTCTACCACCATTTCTACGGTTTTGAATGTGTTCAGTTCCAGATTGTTCCGGTCGCACCATGAGACTAGTTGTTCAACCTCCCGTCTGTATGCGGTTTCATCGTTGTCTTGAATGAGGCCAATCACTGTTGTATCATCTGCAAACTTCAGTAGTTTAACAGATGAATCGTTTGAGATGCAGTCATTGGTATATAGAGAGAAGAGAAGTGGTGAGAGTACACAGCCTTGGGGGGCCCCTGTGCTAATTGTACAGGTATCTGATGTGATTTTGCCTAGCTTCACCTGCTGCTTCCTTTCTGTTAGGAAGCTTGTGATCCACTTACAAGTGTGTTCAGGTACCGCTAGCTGATTTAGTTTAGTTAGAAGAATGTCCGGTATGATGGTGTTGAATGCTGAACTAAAGTCTACAAATAGGACCCTTGCATAGGTATTTGGAGATTCAAGATGTTGTAGGATGTAGTGCAGAGCCATATTAACAGCATCATCTGTTGATCTATTTGCTCGGTATGCAAATTGCAGGGGGTCTAACAGTGGATCCGTGATGGTTTTCAAGTGGGACATCACTAGCCTTTCAAAGGTGACCGGAAAAGCCGCAACAATCTCCAGGTCATCAAGTTGTCCAGATTGTCGGGCCGCCGCCAAGCCCTGTTCGATGGCGCCGACACAAGGGGAAGGAGAACAAGCGGCTGGCAGGACCGGATACAATTTTGGGTTGTCCTTTTGATCAGTTGGCGCAACATCGGCTTCAGGAGGTGGCTCATAAGGGGGAGGCTTGGCAAGGGTTGCACAGCCATCCTCTGGCAACGACAGAGATCCACTTGAAGTGGGAGGGAAGGAATCATAATGACGTTACAAACATTTAATAATAAACTTCCATGTCATAATGATGTAAATTGGGGCACGTGGTGCAGCATGGAAATAAGTTCCCAATTTGGTCCACACTGACAATTTAATGGATCCCTTTTCGGGATATGAGGGACATTGTTGCCAAATGTATCGCAAGAGGGTAACCAAATCCTTTTTTGTAGGGGGTTTCTCCCCTGCAGTTTTGCAATCTCTGACTATTTCCCTAAGTTCGTGGAGGTGAGCTACCTGATCCTTAGAGAAATCCGCCCCCATACTCACGGAGAAGGTTGACCGGATGGGTCTTCCTGAGCGCGCGGGGTGAAATGGAGGAGTCAGGAACGCCTTCGATGAAGAGCGTTGCGACGATCAACGTCGGGGTCACCAGGTGTCAAGGAATCTACCTCTCCTGGAGGGCAGATCCCATGGCGTGTCGAATCTAGGAAGGACGTTCCAGACACAGAGACTTCCTCGAGATGAGATTGCCCTGAGCCGAGGCCCAGAGGTCTCTTTTATTGACACACATATGATAATCAGAAGGCAGTACATACAGTTACATGTGATTACTAATAGCCATACAATGAATTTCTTACTGCGTTATAGCCAAGCTGCCCCTCCTCCTTCATCCTGTGCATGTTGCTGTGACCATTTTGACCTACTTATTGTTTACCAGCTGGTAGCTCATAGCAGAAGCTTTTGCGGTTAACCACGTCCTCTTACAAGTTCCATGTGCACGTTACAAGCCGTTCGGCTCTGCGTACACACCTGTCTCTAAGAGGGGTGAGGGGTGATATATACAACAGTTATCTATATCCTCTTCTTTAACTTTGCCACCAGTATACAATCCTGAATAAAATTCTAAAAAGGATTTTTTAATAAGTTCTTGTTCGAAAACTTCTTTGCCCTTATATTTTATTCTTTCGATAATCCTTGATTTCTGCTTCTTCCTTAGCGTGTATGCTAACCATCTTCCTGGTTTATTAGCGTTGCTAAAAGTATTATATTTAGCATATTGTAAATTAGTTGCCACTTGATCTGCCATTAACATGTTAAATTGATCTTTTAATAAATTAATTGTCTCCTTAATTTTCTTATCTGTTGGGTTAAAAATTAAAGCCTGCTCTTGTCTTTTGATCTCTTCTAATTCTTTCCTTTTCTCCCCCCTTTTTCCTTCTATATTTATTATCCAAATATATCAAAATACCTCTCATGTAAGCTTTACTTGCATCCCAAACCATCTCCATAGAGGTGCCCTTCTGCATATTCATAACAAAAAATTCTTTCATTAATTTTTACACTCCTTTACATTATCATCATATCTAAACAAATTATCATTTAACCTCCAAGACCTTCTAGGTCCATTTCCATACTCCAATTCCAGCCAAACCGGGCTGTGGTCTGTCAGTGTTCTTGAACATATCTTCGTCTTCTTTACCCTAGAAAAGAGGTTGTTAGTAATCAGTATAAAATCAATCCTTGAAAAAGATTGGTGTCTATCAAAGAAAAAGGTAAAATCCTTTTCTTCTACATTTCTTTCACGCCAAATGTCTCTCAGCTCCCAGTCCTCCATCATCTCAAAAAAGGATTTAGGCAATCTTGCTCTTGAAAAAATATTTTGCTTAGGACCCGTCTTGTCTTTTTTCACATCCAAGACACCATTCCAATCACCTAAAAGGATGCAAGTTTTGTAATCCCATTGTGTCAACTTTGAGTATAGACGATCATAAAATTTTTCTTGTTGTTGATTCGGGGCATATACACCAATCACAAGTATTTTCTCTCCTTTTATTAAAAGTTCAATAGCTAGAAATCTTCCTTGATCATCTGCTTCAATTAACTTAACAATCAAGTGTCTTTTCGCATATATAGCAATGCCGTTTTTCTTCTCTGGTGCTGCTGCTACAAAGTGTGTTCCTAATCTTGTATTTATCAAATATTTTTGATCTTGTATTCTAATATGTGTTTCTTGTACACAAATCAAATCATTGTTAAATTGTTTGAGATAGTGAAATATTTTCCTTCTCTTCTGTGGAGAATTTAAACCATTAACATTCCAAGTTAGGAATCTAATTCCCATCTTTGGGCTTCTGGAGCATTGTCTGAAGGTCTAGCTTCTTTCGTTCCTTTGGTCTCACTCCTCCCACCGCTTCTGTTTTGGTAGTTTCTTTCTTTTTTATTCAAAAAGTTTTATAAGTACAAAGTACAAACATTTTTCTCTTTTCTCCCCCCCTTCCCCCCTAACCCCAACCCACCCCCTTACCCTCCCCCCCTCTCCCCTCCCCCCACCCCCCGGACTTCCCAGAGAAAGTACAGGGCATAATATTCAATAAAATAAATTTAAATTAAGTTAAAAAAAAATCTTAACTTCCACATTTCTTTGAGTCTTTAACTCCTAATTATTCAAAACTTTTTAAAACATAGTCAAAAGAAAAAAAAAAGCAAGCGTATTATTAATCAAACACCATTCAATATCTCAGGCTGGTAATTTACACCACTAAACATCTATCCTTTATATAATCTATATATAATCTAGTAAAAGTAGAAAAAAAATAATTAAAAAAAAGAGAATCTTTCCTCCCCATTTCAATCAGTTACAACACACTACATTTCCTCAAAATTAAATAAAACTTAAGTATTACGTAGATAATGAATAAACATTAAGTATTTATACCTATTCAAAATACCTAAATATTTAAAATATTCTATCAGGTTGTTAATACCAGTGTTTTAAAATTTCTAACCCCTTATACCTCAAAAACCTTAAACTTGATCATAAAATCAGACACAATATTAATAACATAATATTACAATATATCAAATTATTAACTTCACAAGAATTCTGAATCATGAAAAAATATTAATAATAAAAAAGAATAGAAAAAAGAAAAACAAACATATTAGTCTCTCCATCCATCCTATAAATTTCAACACTAACACCAAACTTTGACCAATCCTTCCTCTCGATCAAATTTTAAGTCTGATTATTGCAGCCTTTTGAAGCTTGATGGTTTTAAATTTGTCAGCTCGCCTCCCTTCTGCCTTTGATCCTTTGTCTCCTTTTCCACGTTGTACACATCTGTCTCGCTCTGCAAATCACCTTGAATCCTCGAAGCACTTTCAGTTTGAACAAATATAGATGGCTTTTCCTTCTCCTCCTCTGTTACTTTCATGCTTCTTTCCTCTGGAATTTTAGATGTATCAGCCTTTAAAACGTTGACATAAAAATCAGTAGCTTTCTTTGTCGTATTAAGCCGGTATCTTTTTCCCAAAAATTTCACCACTATCCCTGTTGAAGCATCCCATTTATACTGTAGGTTTCGTCTTTTAAACTCTTCTACCAGAAAGGTGTAATCTTTTCTGGCTTTAAGCATTTTAGGAGGAATTTCTTTCAGTATCATTATTTCCTGGCCATTTACCTGAAGATTATTCTTGAAAGTCGCCTGTGTAATTCTATTCCGTAAAGCCCTTGTGGTAAAATATATTACAATGTCCCTTGGCAGATGTTTTTGTTTTGCAAACCAAGAGTTGACTCTGTATATCTTATCAATTTGCATAGCCAGTTCCTCTTTAAGCATTCCAGACACCTGCTCCAAAGCCTCCACCATCCTTCCTTTCAGATCTTCATATTTTTCCTCTTTCAGGCCCCTCACCCTTATAGCAAATTCCATGCTTCTGAATTGAGTCATTAACACCTCTGTTTCAAGATTTGCAATGTCATTTTGAGTTTTGTCTATATTTTCCCCCGAGGTTATATAAAGGCTTGTTTAGTTATTTCCAGATCGTTCTCCAAAACTTCCATATTTGCTGCTAATCCTTTGCAAACATCCAACACATCCTCCCTCACTTGTTGATCCATCCTCTTTAAAGCAGCCTGCATTTTTTTATCTATTTCATTGATTTTTAAGTTAAACTCCATAACCAGTTCATCTTTTATAACTTTTAAAGTGTTAAATAACTTTTCAGGTGTTAAAGACTGTGGAGGTGTTAAATCAGAAGTAAGTTGGATTTTTGAAATATGACCAGAGGAATATTCAGTTCTTTTATTCGAAACAGTCTTTCCAGGTTTAGAAGCCATTTCAATATTTCCAGAAGAGTACAAAGAGAAAGCCAAGCCTCTAATTGCCAAAGTTCTTTCCAAATACAAAACCAGTTAGTCTTTTATTTTTAAAAAGATATAAGTTGTTATTTTAATCCATAATCAGAAAACAAGAAGAAAACCAATTCTCAGGATCAAAAGTTTCCATAAAAAAAACTGCTGGCAAAACGAAACTTAATCACTTTCACTTCCACACCCATGATCTCCGATCGCCATTTTATTGCTTGTTACTTATTAGCGCTTCTTTGTTACTTCCGAAATGAAAGTCAGCAGTGGAGTTAAAGATTTAAATACTTGCCCTCTGGACTCCTGCCTTTCTCTGTCTGCTTTCTTTAGTGCTTGAAGTAATTATAAATCCCATTGTGAAAGCAGCGGTGGTCGCGGCATCTTGCTCCGCATAAGCGAAGGCTTCCGAATTCCTGGAGCAGGAGACAGGCTACCTGGGGAGCCCTCACCCTTCGCGCCCCTGGTTGACTCCTAGGGCACTAGGGGGGCTCTACCCCGCCTGTCAGGCTCTCATCTCTCCCCTACGCCCGGGGAGAAGATTTTCAAGCCGCCAGACAGCTGATCTGGTGGCTTTTACAGGAGTTCGGGAGAGGCGCCCGTGAAGGAGCGTCCGCGATGCCTGCGGAGCCAAACCGGAAGCGTGTTTTGGTAGTTTCTTTAGGTGCCAACTGAAGTTGCTGTTGTCTTATTTTTTGTTTGCGCTTAGCCGTTGTTGCTCTAGTCTGTCTTTGATCTTTGATCATTTCTTCTTCAAATACATCCAAATTTTGATCCATATGAATTGTAACCAAGTCACTTTGACCAGACGAAGCTCCTTCTTCTTGGACTACTTTCAGTAACTCCTCTCTCTCTCTCTCTATAACATCCTCCTTTCTCTTCGTTTCTGGTGATCTTGGTGTCCCAGCCTTTAACACATATGTATAAAAATCTCTTGCTTTCTGTACCGTGTTAAGCCAATGTCTTTCTCCAGCATAAGTCAATGCTATTCCAGCTGGGACCTCCCACCTGTACTGTATTTGTTGTTTTTTCAGTTCGTCCACCAGGAAGGTGTAATCCTTTCTGGCTCTCAAAATTTTTGGAGGAATCTCTTTCATTGTCATCACTTCTTGCCCATCAACCTGAAGCTTGTTTTGGAAAGTTGCCTGTAGGATATCGTTACGCAATGTTCTGGTAGTAAAATATATTACAATATCTCTTGGCAGGTTTCTCTGTCTGGCCACCCAGGAATTGACACGATATATTTTGTCAATCTGCCATCCCAAATCTTCCTTCTTTGCCCCCAACACTTGTGCAAACACCTCCAGCATCAAATCTCTCAAATTTTCACGTTTGTCCTCCTTTACACCTCTAACTCTAATTGCAAATTCCATATTTCTGTATTGGATCATTGTGATTTCAGCTGCATCCTTTTCCATTTTGTTCTCAATTTCTTCTACTTTTCCACCCAAAACTGCTGTAGACTGTTTAATTTCTTCCACATCCTGGTCCAAAATTTCATAATTATTTGCCAAACCTTGAAATGCCATTAAAATATCTTCCCGGATTTGGTTATTGCAAACTCCAATTTGATCTGAGACAGCCTGTATTTTTTCATTAATTTTCTCATTAGTTTCATCAATTTTTGCATTAAAAGTAATAGCCAGTTCAGCCTGCACAACTTTAAGAGTTTCTTGTAACATCCCCAAAGTTAGAGGCTGAGTTTGTGTTAAGAGGACTTGCAATCTAGAAGTGTGGATGGGTGAGTTCTCAGCACTACCCGCTCCTTTAGAAGGAGCCGTCTTCCCGGATTTAGAAGCCATTTGAATTTAAGCCGATCCTTATATTGTTCAAAGTTATTTACTTTATTCAGAAACCAAAAAGAAGAGTTCCTCAAAGTCAAAATCCAGATCAAAATTAAAGTCAAAAGTTCTTCTGTAAAGGGCTGCTAGCAAAACGAAACTTTCCTTCTAACTCACTTTTCCACGCCCTTTCAGACTTCAATTGCCATTTTGTTACAGCTTGCTAGTTTGTTACTTCTGATATAAGAATCAACATAGGAGTTAAGTATAAGTACTTGCCAAGCGAGTCTCCTGGCTTTTTCCGCTGCTACAGTTCCAATGTTGAAATGCTGTTGTTAAAAGCAGGGTTGGTCGCGGCTTTCTTGCTCCGCTAAAAGCGGAGATGTCCCAGGTCCGGAGCAATTGACAGGATTCTAGGAAGCCCTCACCCTTCGCACCCCAGGATTTCTCCTGGGACACTTGGGGGACTCTACCTATACCTGTCGGCTCTTCTCACTCCCCTTTGCCCGGGGAGGGGATTTTCGGCCACCAGTCAGCTGTTTTTCCGCTGTTCTGGCGGCTTAAACGGTGCCGGGGACCGGCGCTCGGCGAGGAGCGTCTTAGAAGGGCGCGGGGCCAACCGGAAGCCCAGAAAGTTTTCTTAAATGTAGTCACACTAACTCCTCCCAATTATTTAAATAGATCTACTCCAAGGTAAGTCAGGATTTAACTCTAATACTAAACAGGACACTTACATTTCAGACTATACTTGTACAGAGCTGTTAAAATTAATTAAAATTTCTGGAAGTATACATTATTCTCTATTATTTAAAAGAAGATACAATAGCACTGGGCCTCTTCAGAGCAAGCATTTATTTTAAAAAGCTTCTTTATTTTGTTAAGTTGTCTAGATTTACAGGGGTCTCCAACCTTGGCAACTTTAAGACTTGTGGACTTCAACTCCCAGAATTCCACAGCCAGCAAAGGTAACAAAGCTGGCTGTGGAATTCTGGGAGTTGAAGTCCACAAGTCTTAAAATTGCCAAGGTTGGAGACCCCTGGCTCTAGAACAATAATAAAGCAGTCTTTAAAAAATAAGTTTAATAATTTGAACATTCTACAGACATTTATAGTTATTCACTTACCCCCTTGCATTCAGTTCAGCAGAAAATAAAAATCCGCGAGTCTCTCCCAGCTATTTGCCTCTTTGCAAGCTAGTTTCACTTTCATTTTAGCACGTGGGAAATCATCTGTAGGTCGGGAAGCTGCTAATGAGTTGCTTGGCTTTACAGGCTGTTCCCTCTTTGCTGCAAACAGGTAAATTGCTGGAAGACAGAGGCCAAAGGGTGGGGGTGGCTGGGGCTACATTAGGTGTATAAGACGCACCCAAGTTTTCACCCTCTTTTGGGGGGTAAAAAGGTGCTTCTTATACTCCGAAAAATACGGTAGTTGTGTTTCATGTGTGCTCAACCTTCACTGAGTCATGTAAAACTAATTTGCGATATAATCATGACTACTGATGGATGATAAAGAAGAGTTGAGGGGGGTGGGGCAGGCTGAATTTTGAAAGGTTTTTTTGAAATTGTTTTAAGGAAAAGTTTTTAAATATTCCATTTTTAGGAGTAAGTATAATTAATGAATTTGAAAGGCAACAAATTAAGCCTACACTAACAATATTTTCACAGAATAGTTGTCGTGCCAGGGCTCGACACATGCACCTTGGGGGGAGGGAGAGACACTGAAAGCGGGGATCGATGTTTGCCAACACAACAAACTATTCTCAGGGGTTAGAAGCCTGGCGCCGGTGAATAAGGTCATGTTAACTGGGACGCAGAGAAACCCGAGCAAAGTAAAGCTGCAACCGGAAAAAGACAATCTGAGCCATGTGAGGCTAATGACCAGCTGAGAGGGGGAGGGCTTACAGCGCCGGATGGTGGTTTGGTGGGGGGGATGATGGAGAATTGCATAAATAGCGCTGAGAGGCGGATGCTCTCAGCGCTAACTTTGACCTGAATTGGTTCAGCGTGTTCTGAGCTCTTACCTGTAGCGTGATTAAAGCTGAAGTCTATACTTTTGAAAGTGTCTTGACGTCATTAACGCACAGGTTTGTCTTAGCCTGTCCGAGAATAGTATTGTACCAAACAGAGTCCTTCGGGAGTTGGGCGGCATAGAAATACAATAAATTAAATTAAATTAAATATTGTACAGGTTCATGCTACTTTTGACTAGTTTTTCCCAATACAATATCTTCCAACTCTCTTAAGGAAAGTAAGAGATGGAATCTTTTTGGCATCTGAAGGATCCCCAGCTGGGAAAGAATGGGATTGGGAGATCATTAAAATTTGTGGATACTTTAAAATTCAAATGGTTGAACTGCCTGGATTTTGTAACTTAGTTAATATTTACTGGCGCTCTCATTCTTCCTCTCCCCCTCCCCCACAAAAATTAAATATATGTTATTAACAGTAATTGTTCTTTCCAGTAATCAATTTTCATTTACTTATTTTGGAATTCCTTGAGATTTCTAAAAAAAAGGCACACTTTTTCTGCATTTTTTGGATTGTCAGCTGTTTCCAGGATGTAGAAATTATTCCATCAAGGCAGAAGAGTGAGCCATGATGTATGAGATGTGAAAAGAGAAGCAGCAAATAGGGGGCTGCCTTATTTTAATTTTTCCTACTCTGGTGCCTTCAAAATATGGTAGACTACAGCTCCCAACAGTTTACCTGCTAACATGGCTGTTTCATGCAGCTGTCATGAGTTATAGCTACAGTATTGCATCTGGATATTTGTCTAACTCCCTTTTGAAGTTAAGCAAGCGAGCAAATTTCATGTTAGTACAAATCATTCTGTTCTGGATCTGATTCCCATTAACTGCATTTACATTCTCCATAGTGGGTGGAACTATCATCCAGGATGGGTTGACCTCTTCCAATCAGATGAGGACTGAGTCTGTTAATTTGAATTTGAGGGCTCCGCCTTGCCTGGATTCCCCAGTTACGACTCAGTCCTCAGACTGGACAGACGTGGTCTCTCCATCCTAGGATTGATAGTTTCTACCTCACCCTCAAATCTCTTCACTCTTCAAATCAAGTCTAAATCTTCCAAGACTTCCAAGTGTGAGTTAATTGGCTCTCATTGTCAACAGGAGACCCGAGTGGATTGCGGAGAGCTTCGGCTCTACCCGCGCTGCTTTAGTAGCAGGAGCACTAAGGGGCCTGGCCCTGCTCTTTTTATTGCCTGTCATCAGCAGCAGTAATTGGGGTTCTGTCCCCTCTAAATTTGGCTTGCGACTTCTGGCAAGGGGAGATCGTACGCTCCCCCCCTCTCCATTACTGTCATAGGGCTCAAAGGGGGGGGCAGAATAGGCGCTGTGGGAGAACCAGGAGAGACTGACTAAACGTTCCAGCGCCGTTGCAGTCAACCTATCTGGCCTGCGATCTTGCCGCCCTTCTGACTGCCTTTTTTTGAAGCTGCCCGGTGCTAGCCGCGGGAGCCTCGCGCTCGCGCGCACCGTAAAAGCCACCGAAAGCCGCCAGACAGCTGATTTTGTAAAAATCTCCTTAGCGACGGTCTCGGCCCTTCTGCTGCCTTTGAAAACTGCCTGGTGCCAGCCGAGGGAGCCTCGAGCTTGTGCGCGCCGCGGAGACACCTAATAGCCGCTAAAAAGCTGATTTAGGCCGGCTGGGACCGCGGTCTACAGACTTCCACAGTGGTCGTTTGGGCCTCATTGGATCATTGGCTCAGCAAGCGGCAGCCATTGCTCCTGTTCTCGGCCCCGGTGGCCATTTTGAAGTCCCTCGTGGCAATTTGATGGGCGGCCATTTTGAGGACCCTCTTCCGGTCCAGTGGCCATTTTGTGCACAACAGGCCTTCCTCCTCCTCATCTTCAGACCAGAGAGGACCCAGAGCGGCTGGATTCATCCTCTAGGCTCTGTCTAGGCACGGTTTGGTTAAAAAAAAAAAGAGGGAAAAATTTCTTTTAAAATAACCGGCCATGTCAGAGGCTCCTGCCCCTAGGCCATCAAAAAAGCGGGCCAAAACGGCATCGCACCCCGCTGATGACACGAGGCCTTCTACGTCACAACAGGCGGAGGCAAGGGTCCATGAGCGGTCTAACCGCCCTCCCAAGTCGAAGGCCTCGGAGCGTGATGAGAGGAGAAGGGACAAAGCGCTCCAGAAGCTCTTCACACAGTCTTCGGCTAGGGCCATCAACCCGCCACCGACTGACCGCCCTCAAGGCACGACAGGGGACTTGCTCTCCCTAGACCGTACGCAAATAAGCCTGTCAGACAACAATCTTTGGGGACAAGGGGTGCAGAGCCCTGCGCCCTCCTCAATGGCCCAACCGGCGAATGTCACATCCATCACGGCCCAAACGGTGAATGTTCCCTCGCTTGGGCCTATACCAGAGTCAATTTCTGCTCGGGCTCCTCCTCCCACGGCTGTGGGTTCCAAGACACCTATGATCCAAATGCATCCAGCTAACTTCCAAGCCCTGGTGTCAACGGCCGTTGAGCAGGGAATTGCAGCTGGCTTGACCCAACTTCTCCGCCCCCACAAATCCAGGGGCGACCTGCCACAACGTTCGACTCAGGACATTGTGGCCACGGCTGTCAGCCATAGTGGTCATCCTATGTTCTACTCTCAGGACTCCTTGGCCGACGAGGAGTCGGAGCAGTCCGGGGAGGAGGGCGCCCTGGAGGTCGATCTATCGGACAACGAGGGCTTCGCGCCCAAGCCGCCTCCTTTTTCCAACCTATTCGACCAGGCTCTCTTCAGTTCCTTGTTATACAAAGCGAAAATAGCCACAGGTCTTGACTCTCCTCCAGCTGCCCCCTCGGACAATCCAGATCCACTATTTGCTGAACATGCTCCTGAAATGGAGGTGGTCCCCGCTCCTCAACTCTTCATTGACTCAGTGCTACGCCAGTGGTCTACACCTGCATCCGGACCATCCTCCACCGCCTTGGATCGCCGCTTCTTCAACATGGCTCCAGCCCTCTCCCAGGTGTTATCCGTGCCTGCAGTGGACCTTCCTGTCACCGCCCTGTACTCCTCCAATACCATGCCGGGGGACTCCGAGGAGCTTCTTCGCCCAGAAGACAGGCGCTCAGAACAAGCGCTACAGAAGGTCCACCAAGCGGCGGCCTGGCTGGTTCGTGCCACGTCGACCACCTCCTTCTTTAACCGCTCGTCTCTGATTTGGCTCCGCCAGCTCCAGGAGCAGATCCCTTCTAAAGATTTGAGATCACATCAGGACATCACGAAGCTCATAGCTGACACACAATTCTCAGCTGACGCCACACTCCAGGCGTCCAAATTCGCCTCTAAGGCCATCGGAGCTTCCGTAGTGTCCAGAAGGATGCAGTGGCTGCGGCAGTGGCAGGCAGACATGCGCCACAAATGGCGTCTGGCGTCCGCCCCCTTCAAAGGACAACTCCTATTTGGAGAGGCCCTGGATCCGATCTTGATCGAATCCAGGGACAGAAAAAAGATCCTCCCCACCTTCTTCCGCAAGGGGGATTTCAGGGCTGCTCCTTACCCCCGTCGGTCCTTTCGCAATTCCGACCAGGGCCAGTCCTTTTCCAGAGGCCCAGGTCAGTATGGCTACAGACAGCGCCAATTCCAGGACAGGTCCACCCAGGGGAGGCAGTCCAAGCGGCCCTTTCAGGGGGTGGGGGTCGCTACACACGATGCCCCAGATGAGCCCACTCAGGCCTCTCCCATTGGGGGGCGCCTGTCACTCTACGCTCCCAGATGGGAGGCCATCATTCAGGACAGGTGGGTCTTGGAGACAGTGTCTGAGGGTCTAGTCCTGGAGTTCCTCTCCTTTCCCCCGAGGTTTTTCCTTAGTTGCCCCGTGTCCTGGGTCCCATCCAAGAAATCCCTGATGGACTCTGCTATTCAACACCTGCTGGACATCAGGGCAATCCAACAGGTACCTCAACACGAGATAGGGCAGGGGTTCTACTCCATCCTTTTCGTAGTCCCCAAAGCCTCGGGGGGATGGAGGGCAATCCTCGACTTAATACGCCTGAACCGTTACTTAAAATTCAGACGGTTCAAGATGCACTCTCTCCAAACCATTCTTGGGTGCGTCCGCCAGGGGGACTTCCTAGCATCTATAGATCTCACTGAAGCCTACCTGCACATCCCTATTCACCCTTTACATCAGCAGTATCTTCGGTTCTGCTATGCAGGTAGGCACTTTCAATACTGGGCTCTCCCCTTTGGCCTCTCTTCTGCACCTCGTGTCTTCACGAAGGTCCTGGCAGTGATAGCGGCCCACCTAAGGACACTACCCATGCATGTCCACTGTTATCTTGACGATATTTTAGTACTGGCTCCATCACATCAAGTAGCCACAAGTCACCTCCGAATAACGATGGAGACCTTGGAACACCATGGGTTCTCTATTAATCTGGGCAAAAGCCACCTCACCCCTTCCACCTCCATCCTCCACCTGGAGGCTATCATTGACTCCCTAGACTGTAGGGTATCCTTGTCCCAGGAGAGCATCAGGGAGCTCGCTGGCCTGGTCCAGGTTCAGCGTAAGGTCCCGATTTCCTTACTATCCACTCCTGGGGAAGATGATATCCACTTTTTCCATTATCCCATGGGCAAGGCTCCATTCTAGGGAGCTTCAATGGGTGCTTTTGCCCTTCCAGAAGGAGGGTCGCAGCAACTCGACTACCAAGATCCTGGTCCCTCCAGACGTCTGCAGATCCCTCACCTGGTGGCGTTCCCCGGCGATATCACAAGGCTGTCTCTTCAGGGAACCCCATCGGATTGTTGTCACCACCGACGCCAGCCTCCAGGGATGGGGTGTCCACTCACGGGAGGATCGCTTAGGGCAGGTGGACACCGGAGGAAGCCAAATGCGTCATCAATTGGCTGGAACTCTGCGCTGTCTTTTTGGCCTTCAAGCATTTCGCGCCTCAGTTACGGGGCCAGCACGTCCTAGTCCTAATGGACAATGTAGTGGCCAAAGTGCATGTGAACAGGCAGGGGGGCACCCATTCCCGGACCTTGATGCAGGAGGCCAAGAGACTGGGCCTCTGGGTGGAACGTCACCTTCAGTCCCTCTCAGCAGACCACATCTCCGGGGTAGCCAACACACAGGCAGACTGGCTCAGCCGTACGACCTGGCCGAGTGGCGGTTGCATCCGTCCCTCTTCAAGGACCTGACCAACATCTTCGGCCTGCCAGCTGTTGATCTATTTGCTTCCCCGGAGAATGCCCAACTGCCGAGGTTTTTTTCGAGGTTCCAGTCCTGAGGTGCGGAGGCAGTAAACGCCCTCCGTGTTCCATGGCCCAAGGACCTGCTGTACGCCTTCCCGCCCCTCCCCATCCTAGCCAAGGTCATACAGAAGATCCTAGACGAATGGGCAGAGGTGATCTTGGTGGCCCCCCATTGGCCCAGGCGACCCTGGTTTGCCAACTTGAAGGCGTCGGTGGCCCCGCCTTGGATGAGTCCGCTGCAAGAGGACTCGCTCAGCCAGTGTCAGGTGTCCCACCCCAATTCCAGGTGGCTCCGACTGACCGCCTGGTGCTTGAGCGGAGCTCTTTGTTCTGCCCCAGCGCCGAGCCCACCAATAATTATGCACACACAAACGTCCAAACATAGTTTGTTTTAGTAATTAAAGCAAAGTGTCCTAATAATTTCTTAGGAGATCCTTGCTGGAATGCAAACTGGAGTCACAGAAGTCAAGATTTAGAAGCGACGTTGTTCCCTGCAACGAGGCTCAGCGTGGTTAGGACTTAAGTAGTCTAAGGGCGTGGCCAATTAGCCTGCAGCTCTACTCTCGAGGAGACCTCCTCCTGCGTAGCCACTCTTGCCGGCTAACAGCCCTGCGTGCCCTAGCATCGAGAAGAAGAGGCTCCTCCTCTTCTTCTGCATCACTCGTGCACCTCATGAGTTGCAGAAGGCCCTGGTTGACTTTCAGCCTCTGGCACCGAGTCCTCTCCACGTCACTGGAATAATGTTTGCCTCTCAAACCCTCTTTCATGGGGCCAAAGAGATGATAGTCTGAAGGCGCTAAATCTGGTGAGTATGGAGGATTATTATTCCAGTGACGAGGAAGTGAAAACTGCAGTGAAGAAGTGGCTCAAAGAACAGTCAACAAAATTTTACGAGACAGGGATACACGCTCCCCCCATGCTTCCAAATCTTACATTTCCCGGGAGATGTAGGACTAGCCAGTTTTCTTTGAGAAAGCAGCAAATGCAGCATGACTGGCTGGGGAATTCTGGGAATTGAAGTCCACAAATCTTTAAAGTTGCCGAGGTTGGACATCCCTACAGTAGAAGGTATTTGGCAGGGTGGGCCAAATTTCTCAGAATATCTCCTTTGCCAGTTGCCACTGCTAAAATACAAGACAGATTGACCTTTGTTCTGATCCAGAATAAGAAAATCATCTGTTGTTCAGCTGCAACTTTTGTTTCTAAGCTGTTACCTGTAAGCCAGAGAAAACATCTGAGTCTTTCAGACTTACAAGCCTTGATCCAATCTGCTTTTAAAGTGGCTAAACAACAGAAATGAAGAATGTAACATCTAAAGTGTCATACTGTGCTTTTTATTTTACTTGCTTTTAAAGTTTCTCTGATAAAGAGCTGTGTAGAATTTTTTATCCTTTTCTTTCTCCTGGTTATCAATACGACAAGTTAATTTTTGAAGCAGGTCTGGGTTTTTTCACGTCTCTTGATGCGCTTCTTTTGAGGACTTAAAGCTAGCTAGGTTGGGAACTTTTGGTTTGACCAAGTTCTTAAAGAAAGTCCTAAAGTAAGGGCCTTTAATCCAAAATTTGGATAATGTTCTGGGACCTGATTTTTGGATTCATGCAAACCATGCATAGGAACAGGGACATTGTCCTTCATTCCAAGCTTGGTGTTTGTGGTGAAGGTGCTTGCCTGGAAACCAGGAGATTGTGAGTTCTAGTTCCACCTTAGGCACAAAACCCGACTGGGTGACTTTGGGCCACTCACTCACTCTCAGTCCAGCCCACTTCACAGAGTAGTAGTTGTGGGGGGGGGAGGGGGGAGGGGGGAGGAATATTATGTATGTTCACTGCCTTGAGTTACTTATAAAGTAATAAAAGTGGGATAGCAATTTAAATAAATCAATGTTAAAAGTTTTTGTCTTTCTTTTCAGCTGTGTCTCGAAATGGCTGTGACGCTCAGATGGATGCTCAGAGAGTACATGACCAGTTAGGGACTTCAGGCAAGTGGCACAGGAGCAGAAGTCGTGGCCTGCCTCTTGCGAAGCAAACTAGGTTCCATTCAGACTGGATATGCAGGATTCACTGTCTTAAGCAATTGGTTAAACTTGATTTGCTTTAACCCGGAGAGCCCTTTTGGCTACCATTAGCCTGGATTATTTCAAAGCCATCCACAGGAAGCTTGGAGTACAGTACAAATTGGCTCTCTCCCATCCTCCACTCCGTCATCACCACCATGTCGACGTCTTCACTGCGCCGCCAGATGAAGAATATTGTACATAATTACTCTGAAGCCGAAATCAAGGTTCGTGAGGCTACATCAAATGACCCTTGGGGCCCATCTAGTTCTCTCATGTCTGAAATTGCCGATCTCACCTACAATGTGGTAGCCTTCTCAGAAATCATGAGCATGATCTGGAAGCGTCTCAACGATCATGGGAAAAATTGGCGTCATGTCTACAAGGTAACATACACCGTGTCTTGTTCTTGGAAATATATACGTCTCTGGTAACGGTGCCACAATCATCCTGTTTTGTTTTTTCATAGCTATTCACTGTTAAGTCTGTTTCATTCCATTCCCACCCTGTTCCATAGATACCTTATTAAGAAAGTGGAAAAGTTATTCATATGTATTATGATGTGCATTTTATTACAGAAGGCATGCTTCTTTGGACACACGCAACACAGTATTCAGAAGAATGGATATGTGCATTGCAATCTGCATGCTTTATCCAAAAAGTCCAAATATGTTAATTCATTCACAAATGCAGATTAATTCTCAAGCATGCAAATGGAAGGGCTGTTGGTTAGCTGCAGAGAACCAACTTCTCATCCACCTGATCCTAAATTCAGGCCATGACATCTTCAGGAAAGACTGGAAAGATCTAAACCCCTAGAAAGCTTCTAAACTAGGGCTGGACACCTTTTGGTAGCCCAGGAGCTCAGTTAATGCTTGGGGTGGTGAGGCTTTAAAATGAGGGGACGGGATTCCATCATGCAGGTAGTCCTCAACTTATGACTGCAGTTAAGCCTGGATATTATGGTTGAAACTCATGCAAGAGCCGAGGTGGCGCAGTGGTTAGAGTGCAGCACTGCAGGCTACTTCAGCTGACTGCTAGCTGCAGTTCAGCTGTTCAAATCTCACCGGCTCAAGGTTAACTCAGCCTTCCATTCTTCTGAGGTCGGTAAAATGAGGACCCAGATTGTTGGGGGCAATATGCTGACTCTGTAAACCACTTAGAGAGGGCTGTAAAGCACTATGAAGCGGTATATAAGTCTAAGTGCTATTGCTATTGCTATGTCTGTCATCAAATGGGTCATCATGTGACCACATCTCATTTTACAACTTCTTTTGTGCCGGTCATTAAGCGAACCCATTGTCCAAGCGGCCATTTTTGCCGGAAACCAGATGTGACCACAGGACATTGCAAGTGGCTAAATGTGGGCTGGTTGCCAAATGCCTAAATGCAATCATGGGACTGGGAGGGGCGCTTGACCATTGGAACTTTGCATCTGGGTCATAAGTATCTTTTTGGGGGGTCTGTCATAACGTTGAATGGTTGCTAAGTGACTGCCTGAGGACTAACTTTACCAGGACTGAATTTGGAGAGAGTTTTATGTGGGTGGGTGGGGTCTTTGATTTTTAATTAGCGCTTCCAAAATCAGTGTTTTCCTTATCCCATCTCCAATGGAGCAGGAAATTATGTTGATGTTTTTCAGCATCATGTTCAGAAGGGCCTCCAAGATTGCAAGAAGAGTTCTCAGGGCTTGCCTGCGACCCTTTTGATGTAGGCTATTGAATTAGATGGGACAGTAACCTCTATTCCTTTACATATCTCCTTTGAATATATGCAGCGCCTTTGCTTAGCAAGGCCAAGTTAAAAATATTGCCCGAGTAAAGCTTTGTCAGCTATTTTCAGTCAAAGTTGAATGTCCTATGTTAAGTGGAGCATACAATTATTTTCATTAAATGGGGTAGGCAACCATTTAACCTCTAGATGTTGATGGATTCTAAATAGCACCTACCATGATGGGAAATGTAATATTGGAGAATGCCGTTTTGCACAAAGAATGGGGAAGCTGGTGATTTGAGTTACAATTTTATGAAACATTAGCCATCAAGGGTAGAATAGTGGGAGAAGTAGACCAGCAACATTTGGAGATGTGCAACTTGCCCAAATGCGTTTCTTCATATTTCCCCTGTTCTGACCTAGGCTTCACCAAATTATGAAACAGACTCCTTTTCCCGAAAAACCCCTTTTTATTTGGCTAATGGGAATTCTTAGCATTCACATCCAGCAAAGTCCCGGCAAACAGTCTTTCAAGGGTGAGTTGCAAACACAGACCTTATCAGTCCTTGGATAGTTGCCAGGCCGATAGCTTCTTGACGCAACACTGAACAAGGAAATACTTGGCAAGGAATTCTCTCAGATAAGCAAATCTTCACACAAATGAACTAATTGTCTCCTTGTGCTTTTACTCCTGAGTCGACCTCTGTTCCTTAATTGTTCCCTTCTCCTGATAGCTCTGCACATGCGCACATGGGGAACAGGCTCCAGCTGTTCTTCAGCCCCACTTATCTCTGACTCCGAATGTAGCTGATAACTGTCAGAGGGCCCTGGCCCCATCGCTGCCTCCGACGCAGAACACTCATCAGAGCCTTCCCCAGACTCCAAGACTGGCCCATGTTCCTCCCCAACCTCCTCACTGTCCGAGTCTGCCGCCAGCTCTGCTGGCCGCTGGCGGGCCACAACATCCCCCTTTTTTTTCTGCTGCTTGAATTGTGGGCTACCTTGCTATTTACAGATATATTATAGAGAAAGTAGTGGTTATTGACAAGAAGTCAAGGAGTTGCAATTAGCTTTCTGATATTTGTTGGATCTGGTTCCCATCTGGATGAATCATTTGTTTATTATTCCTGTGTAAGTCCATGTTCTCTAAAACACAGTGCATGTACCTTCCAGAAACACAGAAAGGATGTTGGGTCTGTGCTTATTATCTCAGTCTGCCTTTTTATCACGACAATCCTTACCATATGCTGTTTTGGTTGCTTAAAATCATTTTTCCCCACAAACGATGTCAGTATGATGGCCTTTTGATGTAGATCACTGATTTTTATCACCTAATTACCATGTGGAGTAGGAGTGGCTGAAAAAGAAAAAGCAACCAGCCCAAGGTTACTAATGAAATTCATCCCTGGCCTGGCCCCACATTTTTACCATTGAATCATTAATTCATATAAATACAGGCAATCCTTTTCTTTGACAGAGAACCTGCAGATTCTCCATCCTGTGAGGAGCCAGCAGTCAGGATGGGTTGTCTCCGCCTACCAGCAGGTTGAGGACCGAGTCACTTTTTTTCTTAAATCCCCTGGATCCGCCCCTTTGAGGCCCAGTTATGACTCGTCCTCAGCAGAGCAGGACGTGGCGAAAACAGCTCATCCCAACTGCTGGTTCCAACGATCACAGACAACTAAGAAGATCAGGTTGTACTGGATTTTACTTATCATCAAAATAATTGGATCTAAATTTCTGAAGTAGTGGTGAGCGAAGGGCAGGTGGCAAGCTCGCTGTGGCTTTTAGCCTAGGCTGCCACGTGGGGAATTTGGACCTCAAATCCAACCCCCCCCGACCCCCCCATTCCCTCGGCCGGGATCGATCGCTCCGCGGCTGCAACCAGGTTTCAAGCCGTTTGGGCTCGCTCCGGCTCTGCTTGCATAGGGCTTAACCCGTGGCCGCCCCCTCGCTCAAGCCTCAACTAGGAGCGATTTGTCTGCAGTTCATCGGAGACGCGCGGCGGCAATTTAAACGAGACCGACACGCTGGGAAGCCGATTGCCGGAGCCTCGCTCGCGGTCGGCTTCCACTTTTGATTTTGGCGCCAATTTCGACCTCCGACGATCGGCAGATCTACCGGGGCCTCTCTAGGCTTCCCTCTCTACTTCTTGGCCGCGTGGGGAAATCGAAAGTGAAAGACGCCATGAGGGCTCTGTTCTCCATAGCCGGCTGCCTGCGCTTAGCACCAGCTCCGTTCCAGCGGCTTTTATATCGGCTATTAACATTCCCTGGGGGCCTCTCTCTCTGAATCTTCCCGGGACGAAGGCAGGAGTACCCAAGGGATCTTGGCTACAAAGAAAGAGGGGGGGGGGAGAGGCAGCCCTGCAACCGGGCAGGAAACTTAATTCCCAGGGTCTCTTCTCAAGATTCCAATGGCAAAAGGGATGCCCCCAGCCCCCTCTAAACCTGGGGGGAAGAGGAAGCACAAAACTAACCGGCCAAACGACAATGAGGCTGCAGCCTCTTCTTCTCAGTCTGGCAAGACTACATCTACAAGGGCAGAACAGCGCAGGGACCGGGTCCTGCAGAAGATTCATAGCAGGGCAGCTAATGAAGGTGCTCCCCAAGCTGCTGCCTCCGGCCCTGAACAGATCCTGGGCCTAGACACCACAGTTCCCCAGATCTCCACCAATCTCTGGGGTCCAGGGGGTTTGGGTGTGGCATCCCCCAGCTCTCAGCCGGCCTTAGCCCAGGAGACCACTCAGAGCGTCCAACCTTCTCTGCCTCCTGGTCAGGAAGGGGCCTTGCCTCCCCCACCTCCACCAGGGGTCCAGGGGATCGAGCCTTCCCTTCCTCCAGCTCAAAGCCTGCCGGCTCTCCCCTTTGACCCTACTATAATTCAGCAATGGATTGCCTCAGCAGTCCAGACCAGTATTACTGCTAACCTCCAAAACCTGGCAGCTTCTCTGCCTCAATTAGGCTCTGGCACTTCCTCACCTCAGCTGGATCCTCAACCAGGAACCAGCGCTGATTTCCTGGCAGCGGATCAGTTATCCAACATCTCTGAGGATGAGAACCTTGATGACTTTACGGTGGCCCAGATGGACACCATGGGTGATCTATCAGAGGATGAAGTAGCAGGCCCCTCTCAACCACCATCGGCGGCTCTCTTCCCGCCGGGTCTGTACAAGTCTCTGTTAAGCAAGGCTAGGGCGGCTGCCGGCCTAGTGGCCCCGGCCGCTCCAGCGCCATCGCTAACTACCCCCTGGATCCCTTTCTCGTTGAATCTAAGGACAAGAGGAAGATTCTTCCGTCGCTCTCTCGCAGAGGCCTTCCTCGACAGACCCCCTACTTCCGGCGGCCCTTTCGCCACACTGACCAGGGATCCAACTTTCCCCGGTCCCCAGGTCAGTACTCGGGTAGGTCCCGTTTCCGTCAGGACAGGGCCGGGAGGGGAAGGCAATTCAAGAAGAACTTCCATGGCGGAGCCGGAGGGCGTCCCGCCAAGAGAGGGAAATAGTAGTTTTTCCCCCATGACCGCTCCCATTGGGGGGCGGCTGAAATATTTTGCTGATTGTTGGGATTTAACAACTGAGGATGCGTGGGTCCTCAACACGATTCGACACGGTCTATCTTTGGAATTCCTCTCCCTTCCCCCTGGAGCCTTCATTCGGTGTCCCACGGCCAGGAACCCTGCTAAACGGGCTCTCATGGCTGAGGCGGTTCAACACCTGCTAGATATTAGGGCTATTCAGCAAGTGCCCCCTGACGAACACTTTCAGGGATTCTATTCCATCCTCTTTGTGGTTCCCAAGGCATCGGGGGGCTGGAGGGCGATTTTGGACCTCAAACGGCTAAACCGTCACATAGTCTACAAAAAATTCCGGATGCATTCTTTAAAATCCATCTTGGCTTGCATCCGGCCGGGGGACTTCATGGCCTCCTTGGACTTGACGGAAGCCTATTTACACATCCCCATTGCTCATCATCACCGTCGGTATCTTAGATTCTGCTATGCCGACCAACACTTCCAGTATAGGGCCCTTCCCTTTGGTCTCTCCTCTGCTCCCAGAGTTTTCACGAAGGTCCTCTCCGTCTTGGCGGGCCACCTCCGGGCCCTCCCTATTAGAGTCCAATGTTATTTGGACGACATTTTAGTGCATGCTTCCTCTGAAGCGGTGGCACGACAGCATCTTCACACCGTCACACAGGTTCTATCTGCCCATGGGTTTTCCATCAACCTCGCTAAAAGTCAGCTGTCCCCATCAACGTCCATCCTCCATTTGGGCTCTATTATTGATTCCTCACAGGGTAGGGTGTTCTTATCACCGGAGCGACAAGTTAGTCTTCAGGTTCTTTCCTCTCAGGTCCAAAGAGCGGGGTCTTCCCCCCTTCTTACCTTATCCTCTCTTCTAGGCAAAATGGTATCTTGCATCTCCATTGTTCCCTGGGCTAGGTTGCATGCCCGGGAATTGCAGTGGTTTCTTCTTCCCTTTCAGAAGGCGCACCTCGGATCCTCTCTTCGCAAGGTCTGTATTCCTCCTCCGGTTCGTCGCTCCCTCACCTGGTGGCGTTCTCCCGCCCTCGCAAGGGGTACCCTGTTCTTTCCTCAAGTCCAAATCACAGTCACGACAGACGCAAGTCTGTCAGGATGGGGCGCCCATTCCGAGGGCGCCACAGCTCAAGGTCTGTGGTCAGAAGCGCAAGCCAGGTGCTCCATCAACTGGCTCGAGCTGCACGCCGCCTTCCTCGCATTGAAGCATTTCCATCGAGTGCTAGCAGGGTCTCATGTGCTCCTGCTAACGGACAACGTCACCACCAAGGCGCATGTCAACCGCCAGGGGGGCACCCGGTCCCGGACCCTGATGGACGAGGCGAGGAAGGTAGGTCTTTGGGCGGAACGGCACCTCTCTTCCTTGACAGCGGAACACATCTCGGGGGTAGCCAATGTCCAAGCGGACTGGCTGAGCCGGTCAACGGTGGACCAAGCCGAGTGGCGCCTGGATCCGTCAGTATTCCAGTCCATCGTGAACAGGTTCGGCAGACCACTAGTGGATCTCTTCGCGACACCAGAGAATTCCCAATTACACCGCTTCTTCTCCAGATATCAAACGCGGGGATCGGAAGGGACCAATGCCCTCCTCTGTCGCTGGCCCGAGGGGCTCCTCTACGCATTTCCTCCTCTCCCCATCCTACCGTTGGTCCTCAGGAAACTGATGCAGGAGGAAGCGGAGATAATTTTAATTGCTCCGTTCTGGCCGCGGCAACCGTGGTTTGCCGACCTCGTAGCCCTCTCGGTGAGGGCCCACTGGACCTTGCCCCCCCTCCTGAACCTTCTCAGTCAAGGACCCATCTTCCATCCGGACCCCAGGTGGTGCCAACTGACCGCCTGGCGCTTGAGCAGAGCGGCCTGAGGCGGCAATCCTACGATCCAGATGTCATCTTTTACATCCAGGCATCTCGCCGCCCATCTACTAACCGTATTTATTCAGCGACCTGGCAAGCCTTCTGCTCTTGGTGTGCATCTCAGAATCTCTCCCCCGTCGACGTGCCCCTTCCAATGGTCCTACGCTTCCTTAAACAGGGCTTGGATAAGGGCCTTTCCCCTAACACACTACGCCGTCAGCTCGCGGCCTTGTCCTCAGTCTTGTCGTGTGGTCACTGGGACTCCCTGTCCCACATCCTGACCGTTCGACGATTCTTGAAGGGGGTCACCAACTGTCATCCTCCCGCGATCCACCGGTACCCATCATGGGATCTTCCGCGGGTCCTCCAATCTTTGACGGGGGCTCCATACGAACCGTTACAAGAAGCTTCTCTCCGACAGCTATCCCTCAAGGTCGCGTTCCTCCTCGCCATCACCTCGGCTCGCAGGATTTCTGAGCTCGCAGCTCTTTCTGTCCGGGATGACCTCTGCATATTCCATTCTGACAGAGTCGTCCTCCGTTTGGATCCTACCTTCCTTCCGAAGGTCAACTCCCCCTTTCACCGTGCACAGGAACTTATTCTACCATCTTTCTGCCCTGCACCGTCCCACCCTTCCGAGCGGGTTTTGCACACCTTGGACGTCCGCCGGGCCCTGCGCATCTACATCAGGCGCACACGCCCATTCCGCCGGACGGAAGCACTGCTCGTTACGTTCTTGCCCCAATCAATGGGCCTCAAGGCTTCGTCGGCGACGATCGGGCGCTGGATCAGAGGGGCAATTGCTAAGGCCTACGACATGGCCGCACTCCAGCGACCCGCCGGCATCACAGCGCATTCCACGAGAAGTGCAGCAACTTCGGCTGCCTGGGCAACTCAATGCCCATTGGAGGACTTATGCAGGGCGGCAACCTGGGCGTCACCCACTCCATTCATAAGACACTACAGGATTGACAAATACGCATCAGCGGATGCGGCCTTCGGGCGCCGGGTGCTGCAAAGAGTTCTCATCAACAATGTTCAACCTTCCTGTCCCTCCCATGGGTAATACTTCTTTGGTATGTCCCATCCTGACTGCTGGCTCCTCACAGGATGGAGAATGAGCGTTGACTTACCTGATACGCTCTTTCTCATCAGGAGGAGCCAGCAGTCAGCTCCCTCCCTGTAAATTGGCACGTTGTTAAAGTTGCTTCACTACGGAGAGGTCTCTGTTTCGACCAGGGAGGACGTTGGTTCCGCAACGTCAGTTTCTTCCAGTTTCTCCAGTTTCTTCTTGCACCGTTTCTACAAAAAAAAAAAAAAAGATAATATCATCAGACAATTGCGGGAATCACCTTGGCCTTACCTTGACTCCAACACTTCTCGAACCAGTCTACAACCAGTTGGGATGAGGCATCCATCGGATCTGCAATTTCGCCACTTCGAGTCTTCCCTTCGGATTCGTCATAACTGGGCCTCAAAGGGGCGGATCCAGGGGATTTAAGAAAAAAAGTGACTTGGTCCTCAACCTGCTGGTAGGCGGAGACAACCCATCCTGACTGCTGGCTCCTCCTGATGAGAAAGAGCGTATCAGGTAAGTCAACGCTCATTTGCATCCAGTTCAACCTGGGCCTCTGCTTCGAAAATATAAAGCTACCGAAGACATTTAGATAGTGAATTTCACCTATTAACTGTCTCCTGTATGAAAACTTATTTACTTGACTTGAACCTTGGTATTCCCATAATCGTGCTTCCCAGGACCAAAATTTCTCAGATTCTCATTTTCACCTTTATCTTCTAAGCATGTCATGAGTTCTTTTCTTCTTGCATCTCTTCCAGGCTATGACACTTATGGAATACCTAATCAAGACAGGTTCAGAGCGGGTCGCACAGCAGTGTAAGGAGAACATCTACGCCATCCAGACACTAAAGGATTTTCAGTACGTTGACCGGGATGGCAAAGATCAAGGGGTCAATGTGCGGGAGAAGGCCAAGCAGCTGGTGGCCCTCCTTAAAGATGATGAGCGTCTCAAAGAAGAGCGGGCCCACGCCCTCAAAACTAAGGAGAAGCTGGCCCAGACTGCAACCGGTAAGTGCTCTGGGCCTTGATCTAGTTATCCAAATCTACATCTCTCATCTCCAGGTGATTCTTCTTTGGTATAATGAGATTTTGCCTATGAATTTCATACATAGAACGACATTATTCCTTTGCATGATGGGAAAAATAATTATTAAATAGCAAAGCTGTCAATCATACATTGGACATGAGAAAAGAGAGAGATTATCCTTTGAGTTCACCATATTTAATTTGTAAGTGGTCTCTAGGATGCTGCAATTATCTTTAACTCTGGGTAGAAGTGATAACACAGGTATTCCTTGTTTAATGTCTGCCTTGTACAGGTTTTCCTCGACATTTATTTATTTATTTATTTATTTATTTATTTATTTATTATTTATTTATTTCTCGTGCTTCTATGCCGCCCAACTCCAAATGGACTCTGGCCAGCTTACAGAGAGCATACAACAACTTATATAAAAAAATGTAAGAACAAGGTTTAAAAATACATATTAACATTTTAAAACATATGCCCAACATTCATATCTTTCAAGGGGAGACCATAACAGTCCAATTCCGTAGAGTCATTATCCCCAGGCCTGTCGGAAAAGCCAGGTCTTAATGGCTTTCCAGAAGGCCAATAGGGTGGGGATGGTACGGATCTCTGCTGGGAGCTGTAACTATAATTGAGCCCAGAATTATGGTCATAAGTCATACTGGTGGTTAAGCAGGTCATCTTTTGACTGACCCCATTTTATGACATTTTTTGCAGCAGTTGCTAAGCAGATCACCATGCTAGTTAAGCAAATCAGTGGTAATTAAGAGAATGCTGTAGTCAGTAAACAAACCCCTTGTCTGCAATGAGAGGTTTTTTTTGCTTGAGACTGGAAGTAAGCACCCATTGTAAATCGTGGTCACATGACTGCAGGATGCTGCAAATGGCTGTAAATTTGGGCCAGTTGCTGAGCACCCAAAATGTGATCATGTGGGACTTCCGGTTTGGATCGCGCCATCGCGGACGCCCCTTCGTTGGGCGCCTTTCCGATTCTTGTAAAAAGCCGCCAGAACAGCTGTCTGGCGGCTTTGAAATCTCTTCCCCGGGCAAAGGGGAGAGATGAGAGCCTGACAGGTGGGGTAGAGCCCCCCCCAGCGCCCTAGGAGCCATCTAGGGGCGCGATGGGAGGGCTCCCCATGCAGCCTGTCTCCAGCTCTGGGAATCAGGAAACCTCCGCTTTTGCGGAGCTAGATGTCGTGACCGCCGCTGCTTCCAGAATGGGATTTACAACTATTTTTGATTTATAGAAGCAGACAGAGAGAAACAGGCGTGAGATGGGCAAGTACTGAAACCTCTTTTTTCTTTTTTCTTCAACTCCTGTGCAAGCTTTCACTTCGGCAAGGAAACAAAGTAACAATATGGCGATTGAGAAGTGAAAGTGACTTTCGTTTTCCCAGAGGCTTTTTTTTTTCTCTTATGGAAACTTTTGACTTGGAAAACTGGCTTTTCTTTCTCTGTCTCCTAACCCTGGATTAAAGTTATAACTGAAAGATTTTTAATAATAAAAGACTACCTGGTTTTGAAACTGGAAAGAACTTTAATTAGGCATCTGGCTTTTTTTTTCTTTTTTCTTTGTATTCTTTTGAAACACCACAATGGCTTCAAAATCTGGAAAGATTGTTTTGAGTAAAAGAAATGACTATCCCTCTGGTTATATTTCTAAAACGCAACTTAATACTGAGTTAACACCTCCACAGCCTTTGACACCTGAAAATTTATTAAATAATTTAAAGATTATGAAATATGAACTGACTTTGGAATTTAATCAGAAAATTAGTGAGATAGACAAAAAAATGCAGGCTGCTTTGAAGAATATGAATCAACAACTTAGGTTGGACGTGTTAGAGGTTTGCAAAGGATTAGCAACAAATATTGAAGTTCTGGCAGAACATATTGAAACAAATAAACAAGCTTTGGCAACCTCGGTGGAATACATAGATAAAATTCAAAATGACATTGCAAATTTTGAAACAGAGGTGTTGATGACACAGTTCAGATCAATGGAAGTTGCTATAAGGGTCAGAGGATTGAAGGAGGGATTATATGAAGATTTAAAAGGAAGGATGGTTGATGCATTGGATCAGGTGTCTGGAATCTCTAAAGTGGAACTGGCTACACAAATCGACAAGATATACAGAATCAACTCGTGGTATGCTAAACAAAAACATTTACCAAGGGACATTGTCATATATTTTACTACAAGAGCCTTACGGAATAGAATTATACAGGCAACGTTCAACAATAATCTTAAGGTGAATGGTCAGGAATTAAAGATCTGGAAAGAAATCCCCTCTAAAATGCTTAAAGCCAGAAAAAGTTACACTTTTCTGATTGATGAACTCAAAGATTAAATTTACAATATAAATGGGAAGCGCCAGTAGGAGTAGCGGTGAAATTTTCTGGAAAAAGATACCGGCTTAATACGATAAAAAAAGCTACTGAATTTTATGTCAATGTTTTAAAGGCTGATATATCCAAAATTCCAGAGGAAGGATGTATGAAAGTAAAAGAGGAGGAGGAGGGGAAGCCATCCCTGTTGGATCAAAAGGAAATAGATTTAAAAAACCAAAAGGAGTGCCAGAGCCAGACAGTCGGGGAAAAGGAGATGGAGGATCGGGACCAGATGGGAGACGAGTTGATAAATTCAAAATCATTGAGTTATTAAAAGATGCAACTATCAAGATACAAAAAGATGTGGTGTTGAAATATATTGGACGGATAGAGACTAATATGATTGTACTTTTCCTTTTCTCTTCCCCTTATATATATATATATATATATATATATATATATATATATATATATATATATATATATATATATATATATATATATATATATATATATATATATATATATATATATATATTTGAAGATTTGTCTTTCTTTTTTTTAAGATCTTAAAGATTTTTTGTTCTTTGAAGTTAATAAGTTAATGTATAATAATATTAGGTTATTAATATTATGATGAAATTTAATATTTAATGATTACTTATGTAATATTTAGTTAAGTTTTATTTAACTTTGAGGCTATTTTTAATGTTAATAATATTAGATATATACAATTTTTGAAGATTTGTTTTTCTTTTTTTTAAGATTTTTAAGATTTTTTGTTTTTTGAAGTTAATAAGTTAATGTAGAATAATATTATGTTATTAATATTATGATGAAATTTAATATTTAATGATTACTTATGTAATATTTAGCTAAGTTTTATTTATCTTTGAGGTTATTTTTAATGTTAATAATATTAGTTTAAGAGTTTTGTATTTTATATTTAGCTATTATTTATATAATATTTACTTTGCACAAGGTAGAGGATTGAAGGGAGGAGGAAGGAAGTTTGTTTGTTTATTTTTTTCTCTTTTTTTCTCTCTATTTTATTTTAGTTATATTTTTCTTGTATTGTTAAAGAGATTTTTCTTTCTTTTTTTTCTCTTTTTTTGTATCTTTATTATTGTATACATAGACGATATATTATTAGTGTATAATTTGGAGTTGAAGCTTTCAAAAAATAATGTTCTTTTTTTATTAACTTAATTTAAATTTACTTAATTGATATTATGCCCTGTATTATCTCTGGGAAGTCCGGGGGGGAGGGGGGGAGGGAAGGGGGTGGGCTAGGGGGGAGAAAAAATAAAAAAATGTTTGTACTTTATATTTAATATTTAGCTACTATCTATGTAATTTTGTACTAATAAAACTTTTTGAACAAAATGTGATCATGTGACCATGGGGAGTGGCCGTCAGAACTTCAAATCCAGGTCGTAAGTACCTTTTTTGGGGATCCGTTGTAACTCCAAATGGTTGTTAAGTGAATGGTCGTAAGTTGAGGTCTGTCTATACAGCATTTGTGCACAGTTATGACAATGATGAAAAAGTAATTTTGTGACCAATCCTCACATTTACAATCTTTGCAGGACTATAGGCAAAGGAAAGCTGAGATAAGATTGTAAACACAGTCACAGTTTCACTTAGCAATCACTTCACTTAATGACCCAGTTGCTGGTCCCAGTTGTAGTCGCTAAACAAGGATTACCTGTATAACGGCCTGAAGGCCAGAGCCATCACCCAGAGCATTCTTAATTTCATTAAATTTCATTAATTTCTCATTGTATACAGAAAAACAATGGTACCTCTGGGTGTATAGTATAAATACTGTCATCTTATATTTAGCTTGGAGAAAAAGCATTAGAATAGAAATTGGGGACCAGATGAGTGTTACACTTTCTGCATCTGCAAAAAACATGTCCTGACACCATCTGCAACCCCATTCCCATACAGCAGCCTTTCCCACTTCTGGTTTCCTCTGGTTCTAATATGATTGTCAAGCACAGGAAATCAAGAGTCAAGGCAATGGAAATGAGTACAGATATATGGCATGCTAACACTCTCTACAAGAATCTGAACTACTTGCAGCCAAAGCAAATTGGCGGTAGATAAGAGTTAATGGAATTCAAGGTGGACTGGACTTAAATCTCTTGTGGGTGCGAAGGGACATGGGACTGATGACGTGCTTGACCCTTCAGGCTCAGCCTAGTCATCTACCATGATAGAACTGTAACTTCCAGAATTCCCATATTGTTTTAAGAGCTAGGTTCCAAATGCATTTGGGAAGTTCCTGATAAGGTGAGGCGCTGGAATTTGTTTGTAGAAGCTGGATTGTTTTGGCTGTTTAGGTTCAATTATGAGGATGTTTGAAAAATCTGAACCTGCTACTTGTCTCCAGTGCAACTTTGTCTTTTCTCGTTGGAGACAGCAAGGAGGACAGTGTGAAGTCATAGGAAAACATTGGCGTCTTGTCTTGATTGTGTTCATTTTTCTGAAATTATACCTACAGAGAAAGGCGTGCCTCTGATATTGTTGTGGCTTGCCCGCATCCCGTGCAGCTGGTCATGGATCCGGAGGACCAAGAACCGACTGTGGCGCGGCACTATCATCCCGTGCAACTGGCACCTGAGTCCGATAGCGAGGAGGACTCGGTGCCAGAGGATGAAAGCCAGCCAGGACCTTCTGCACCTCCTCAGTTGGAGCTGAGTGACTCAGGAGAAGAGGAGGAGCCTCTGCTTGATGCTAGGGCACGCAGGGCAGCTAGCAGGCAAGAATGGCTCTGCAGGAGGAGGTCTCCTCGCATGTAGAGCTGCGGGCTAATTGGCCACGCCCTAAGGCTATTTAAGGCTTCAGCACGCTGACGTTGACACTGGAATCAACACGTTGCATTATTATCACCACGTTCGTTGTTCTTGGACTTTCTACGGCTTTGATTTCTGGATTTTTGGTTTGTGCATTACTTTATTCCGGGCTTTCTGCCAACTTCTGAGAGTTACTGATAACTGAGGACTAATTGCTTGTTTTCTTTGGGGGTTTTAATTCTGGCCAATTCTTAAGAAGCAACAATATCGGACTTTCTGAAAAAAGAACCTTTTCTGTTCTTTATGGACTTTAAAACCTAGCTACTAAGAATATTAGTACTAAAGGAGTATTATTTGTAAACAGTTGTGTGTGCGTCATTTCTGAGGGGTCTCCGTGCTGGGACACAACAGTTTGATTCCAGCCCAAGACCACACACAAACCAGGATATTAGCATGGATCAGCTTCGGGATGAAAACGCCCAGCTCAGGCAGCAGTTAGCAGTAATGGCTGCTCAGATGACGCAACTGCAAATTCCGATTGCAGCAGCTGGCCCTGCTTTGGCTCCTGCTCCGAGGAGAAATTGCCCGATAGCTATGCCGGACAAATTTAATGGGGATGAGTCTATGTTCCCTGCTTTCCTGGGCCAGTGCCAGTTGTTTATGTCCGTGCGGCCGGAAGATTTCCCCCACAACCGGGACAAAGGGGGGTTCGTTATCAGCCTGCTGTCTGGCACTGCAGCTTGTTGGGCCACTCCTTTGCTTGTACAGAACAGTCCTCTCCTCCAGGACTTCAGGCGTTTTTGTGCAAATTTGGAGGAGATGTTTGCTGATCCCATCAAGGCCCAGACGGCTACGAGACAATTAAGGAACCTGAAGCAAGGCCAGAAACCACTCCGTGAATACATTAGTGAGTTCTGGTTGCTCAGCCAGGACTCGACCTGGAATGAGGCAGCTCTCCTGGATGCTTTCCAGGAGGGCTTATCGGACAGTCTTTTGGATGAGCTGGCGAGAGTGGACATTCCTCACACGCTAAACGAACTGGTGCGGCTTTGTTTGCGGATTGATGCCAGGTTGCAGGGGAGGAACTCTTGTCGTGCTGCCCAGGCACCTCCTGTTCAACCTGACATCTGGCCGGCCCCAGCTCCACGACGTACTGCCCAGGCCCCTCCTGTTCATCCTGTCGTTCGGTCGTCCCTGGCTCCAGGAGACGAGCCCATGGACCTTGGTGCTGCTCAACCCCGCTTGTCTGGTGTGGAAAAGGACAGACGGGCTGGGGAGTTGTGCTTGTACTGCGGGGACCCCGGCCATTTCGCCCACTCTTGCCCCAGAAAGGGTCGTGGGGCCTCTGTTTATGGGCCTGCTTTACAGTCCCCGCAGTCCCTGTCGGGAAACGGCCGGAGCCCAGAAGGACTCCCACCCAGCTGATGTGGATCCTGGACCTCTGCGGCATTTGCTTCTGGAGACCAAGGTCTTCGTCGACCACCAGGCCCGAGGGATTCCCGCGCACACCCTAGTGGACTCCGGAGCGACCACGAAATTCATAGACAAGGCGTTCGCTCTGCATATAGACGTCCCCTTGTGTCCCGTGGATCCTCCGATGATGGTCGAGATGATCGATGGTTGAGTGTTGCTGTCCGGTCTGATCAAGGCCATCACGCAACCGGTGCGCTTGACCATTGGACGGCATGAGGAGGCCATCCAGTTTTACGTCATGTCGGGACTCCACTTTCCCCTGGTCCTAGGACTGGCGTGGCTGCGCACCCACGACCCTAGGATTGTTTGGTCCCAGAACTTTATTTCATTCCCCAGTTTGCAGTGCGTGGACCATACGTGCCAAGTCTGCGTGGGCGTGGTACAAGAGACTCCCGAAGTCTCGTTGCCAGCCGACCTCTCGGACTTTGCTGATGTGTTCAGCGAGAAGGAGGCGGACCAATTGCCCCTGCACCGGCCGTATGATTGCCCCGTTGACCTGATCCCCAATGCTCCGCTTCCTGTCGGGCGCATTTACTCCATGTCGGAACCCGAACTGGCCACGTTGCGGGACTTTGTTGAAAAGAACCTGGTCAGGGGTTTTATCCGACCCTCAGCGTCGCCCTGGTCTGCCCCTGTCCTCTTTGTGAAGGAAAAAACCAGAGACTTGCGCCTGTGCTGTGACTATAGGAAACTTAACGCCATCACAGTGCGCAACCGGTACCCTTTGCCCCTCATCCCAGAGCTCATGGAACGGCTCCGATCGGCGACCGTCTTCACAAACTTGGACCTGCGCGGCGCATACAACCTGGTGCGGATTCGTGAGGGGGACGAGTGGAAGACAGCGTTCAGGACTCGGTATGGCCACTTCAAGTACATGGTCATGCTGTTCGGATTAACCAACGCTCCGGCTGTCTTCCAGCATTTCATGAATGATATTTTCAGGGATTTGCTGGATCAGTTTGTGGTGGTGTATCTTGATGACATCCTGATCTACTCCACGTCCCGGAGCAGTCAACTCCAACACCTCCGCCAAGTCCTGCAGTGGCTGCGAGAACACCATCTCTATGCCAAACTGGAGAAATGCCAATTCTGTCATGATGTGAATATTGCCAGTTGTGCATCTCTATGTTTTTCTACTGTTTCTTGTATTTATGGTCAAGCAGACGTATGATATATTCTATTACGCATGCCTGCATTCCTGAGGTCTCCTCCTTCCTTTCTCTTCGCCATTTCTACCAAGGTAGAAGTGATTTATTCATTAGCCGATAAGATGTAGCCTTAATAAGGATTCTTTTTATTATTTTCTACTGAAATAAATATTTTGTTAATTAGATTTGAATCTCGGGTTTTATTTTCTAAGTAAGTATGTTTTCAAAAGGGAAGCAACGATCCATTGACCTCCGGGGGATCTCCCCCCCCGTCAACAAATTCTACCAGACGACCATCGATTTCCTGGGCCATCGCATTTCTCCAGAAGGCATAGCGATTGATCGTGGCAAAGTCGAGGCCTTGAAGACGTGGCAACCTCCTTGCCGGGTGAAGGATGTCCAGCGACTCCTGGGGTTCACGAACTATTACCGGACTTTCATCCCGGGGTTTGCCACTCTGACCGCACCCCTCACTCGGCTCTTGCAGAAGAAAGTCCCTTTCCAGTGGGGCGCTCCCGAACAGCAGGCATTCAAGGCCCTCACGGATGCATTCATGAAGTAGCCGATCCTTAAGCACCCAGACCCTCACCGTCTGTTCGTGGTGGAGGCGGACGCGACTGATATTGCCGTTGGAGCTGTACTACTTCAGACTCGACAGGATGGCGGTCCTCTGTTCCCGTGTGCTTACTATTCCCGAAAACTCACTCAGTCCGAGCGCAATTATACAATTTGGGAAAAAGAGTTGCTGGCCATCAAGACCGCGTTTGAGACCTGGCGGCACCACCTCGAGGGGGGCCGACATCAAGTAGAAGTGCGGACGGACCATAAAAATCTCAAATTCCTGAAGACCGCCAGGAAGTTGAATCAACGGCAGATCCGATGGTCTTTTTTCTTCTCCCGCTTCAATTTCCGGATCACGTATATTTTTTAAAATTTTATTTTAAATATCCTGAGTGGGCGTAACCAACAGGCGAATGCCTTATCCCGCAAACCCAAATACGCCCACACCCAGAACCTGTTGCCGCCTCGGACGATTATTCGTGAGGTGCAGCGGCAGGACGGATGTGGCGCAACGGAGGCAGGAGATAGGGCCCGAGTCCCCTTGGACTTTTTCGGAAGACCTGCTCCGTTTCCGGGACAAGATCTACGTTCTCACCAGCCCGCTCCGTGGGTTGATTCTAAATCAGGGTCACGACAACCCTGCGGCAGGACATTTCGACCTGTTCAAGACCTTGCACCTGGTGTCCCAGACTTTCTGGTGGCCTAGACTCCGGCACGACATCCAGGCATACGTGACCTCATGCGTCCGCTGTCGCCAGGCCAAGTCCGCCACTGGAGCGCCTCCGGGCCTGTTGCAGCCTCTGCTGATGCCGGAGAGACCCTGGGGGGCCGTTTCCATGGACTTCCTGATGGACTTGCCCCTGTCCGCCGGCTTCACGACCATGTTCATGGTGGTGGACATGCTGACGAAGATGGCGCACTTCATCCCCTGTCGAGGGTTGCCGACAGCTCGCGCCACCGCCCGTATGTTCATCCAGCATGTCTTCCGGTTACATGGCCTGCCGGATAGGGTTGTGTCGGACCGAGGGGTCCAGTTCACCGCCCAATTCTGGAAGGGTCTGATGGCGGCTCTGGAGGTCCAAGTCTGTCATTGGCGCATCACCCTGAAACTGACGGAGGCACAGAGAAGGTGATCAGCATCCTTGAGCAGTACCTGCGCTGCTTTGTCAACCAACAGCAGGACAATTGGGCAGAGTACCTCGCCATGGCTGAGTTTGCCTTCAACAATTCCCAACACACCTCCACCCAAACCACTTCGTTCTTAGCCAACTTGAGCTACCACCCCCGCTTCTTTCCACTCACGCTCCTGGATTCCCCAGTTCCTGTGGCGGAGGAGTTCTTGTCCGAGCTCCAGGCCATTCACCAGCTGGTGAAACGATACCTGAACAAGGCCAAGGAGGATTATAAGAGGGTCGTGGACCGCTGCCGGCGAGGAACACCACCTTTGGCAGTAGGGGATCGAGTCTGGCTTTCCACCAAGCATCTCCCCTCCAACCGACCGGCTCGCAAGCTCGACCACCGTTTTTTGGGTCCGTTCCTGGTGGAAGCGGTCATCAATCCCGTGGCCTATCACTTCAACTTGCCTCGCTCGCTCCATATCCACCCTGTGTTCCATCGCTCCCTCCTTGTTCCCAACTGTCCTGCCTGTCCGCTCCGCCCACATGCTCAGCCCCAACCTGTGCCCAGCGCTCCCAACGAACCACCCGAGTACGAGGTCACCAACATTCGGGACTCCCGGTTGATGAAGGGCCGGTTCCAGTACCTCATCGAGTGGAAGGGGTATGGGCCGGAAGACTTCACTTGGGAGGATGCGACCTCTGTTCACGCTCTGGACCTGGTTCGTGCCTTCCACGAGCAGTTCCCCTCGAGACCGCATCCAGACCGACAGACCCAGGGGAAGGGCCCTGCGGTGAGGGATAGTGTTGTGGCTTGCCCGCGTCCCGCGCAGCTGGTCATGGATCTGGAGGAGCAAGAGCTGACTGTGGCACGGCACTATCATCCCGTGCACCTGGCACCTGAGTCCGATAGCGAGGAGGACTCGGTGCCAGAGGATGAAAGCCAGCCAGGGCCTTCTGCACCTCCTCAGTTGGAGCTGAGTGACTCAGGAGAAGAGGAGGAGCCTCTGCTTGATGCTAGGGCACGCAGGGCAGCTAGCAGGCAAGAATGGCTCTGCAGGAGGAGGTCTCCTCGCATGTAGAGCTGCGGGCTAATTGGCCACGCCCTAAGGCTATTTAAGGCTTCAGCACGCTGATGTTGACGCTGGAATCAACACGTTGCATTATTATCACCACGTTCGTTGTTCTTGGAGTTTCTACGGCTTTGATTTCTGGATTTTTGGTTTATGCAATACTTTATTCCGGGCTTTCTGCCAACTTCTGAGAGTTACTGATAACTGAGGACTAATTACTTGTTTTCTTTGGGGGTTTTAATTCTGGCCAATTCTTAAGCAACAACAATATCGGACTTTCTGAAAAAAGAACCTTTTCTGTTCTTTATGGACTTTAAAACCTAGCTACTAAGAATATTAGTACTAAAGGAGTATTATTTGTAAACAGTTGTCTGTGCGTCATTTCTGAGGGGTCTCCGTGCTGGCACACAACAGATATAACTCACCAATTTGGCAGGTTGCCAGGCTCTGAGATTGAGTTACAGGCCTCCTTGATCTGCTGGTGCCCTTTCTCCATATCAATAACCTCTGGATCAAATTCCACCACATTTGTTTGCACAAATGGTAGGGCAGGTTCAGAATTTTTTTTTTTTGCTTCCGGCGGTGACATCATCGCACTACGGGGAAAAAGAACAGGGTTCTGTTCTTAGACTCCGATCATTCTCGACAGAAAGCCGTTAAAGGCATCGACGTTTCTGGAGGAAGGGTTGATAGAAAAGGGGAACTTCCAAGGACCTCGGGGGTGAAACGCAACCCTCCCGAAGGTTCAGGAAACCCCCCCTAATTTCTGCCGAGAAAGAGGTCTGCCATTCGTGTCATACTAAAGTGGAGACAGCCGCACAGCAGTAAGATGAAGAGGGAGGCATTATTCCACCTAAAGACAATAGAAAAGTCTCAAAAGAAGGAAAATTGGATTGTCAAAGAAAAAGGAGAGGCAAAGAATCGAGTCTCCAAGGTGAGAGGCAGATTTTGTCCAGCAGAAAGCGGCGCTTTGTTGAAGGAGAGCAGCGACAGGAACGCTTGAAAGTGACAAAGTAAAGACAAGTATACACGAGAGGATTTTAGAGCTGAATGAGACCCTAAGTGATCGTAAACTAAGGGAACCAACCTTCAATGGAAAGTGTCAAATATAGTGTTTGAAAGAATACTTTCTATTTTCTGATTCTGAACTCGATAGATTGTGTGTGTGAAAATGAGAAACGGAAATTGCAGTATGAAGTGAATGAGGGTGAAGATTAGACAGACATCTTGAACAGAACTGTAGATTATAAGAGGAGGAAGACTTGTGATTACTTTGGATAATACAAATTTGACACAGAGAATATTATGGAACGGACTGGAGGTTTGAAGGACTGAAAAAGAATTAAGGACGAGACGAAAGAGAGAAAGATTTCTATTTTTTACTTTGAATTTGACGATTGAGCCCGAAACTGAATTGTGGGTTATAGAGGTGGAAGACTCGTGATCATCCTCGATAGAGCAAATTGGATATTGACAATATTTTGAGACGGATCGAGGGACTGAAAGACCAGAAGGGAGTTGATAACGGGACAAGACGAGACGAACAGGATTGTGGTTTGGTGCTGGGGAAGAAGAGAGGAATCTTTCGAACTTTGTTGCTTTTTGCCATTAAAGAAACAGTGTAAACGGATACAATGTTATAGCAAGTGAAGTGAGCCACCTATTGGTTAAAATTGGATAGAATTACAAACTGAGAAATAGCGGATGATGCAAGAGTGACCAGAAAAGAGGACTAAATAATAGAATAAAGAACTGGCTTTTGATCTTTTAACGGTGGAACACAAGATTATATTATTGTTATATTATAATATATTTTATTTTATTTGTTTATTTTATTTAAATGGATTTATATGCCGCCCAACTCCCAGGGGACTCTGGGCGGCTCACAACATGTCAAAATCCATTCAACAATATAAAAAAGACACAATAATTAAAAATTACAAAAATTAAAAAGAGCATCCAACATTCATAACCAAGGGGGGAGACCCATATCTGGTCTAGTTGGTCTCACTTTCACCCCGCCTGCCGGAAGAGCCAAGTTTTTATTGCTTTACGGAAGGCCAGCAGGGTGGGGATAGTCCTGATCTCTGGAGGAAGCTGGTTCCAAAGGGAGGGAGCTCCCACAGAGAAGGCTCTCCCCCTCGGCCCCGCCAACCGGCATTGCTTGGTCGATGGGACCTAGGGGAGGCCAACTCTGTGGGCCCTAACCGGTCGTAGGGAGGTATGCGGCAGGATGCGGTCCCGAAGGTAACCTGGCCCTGAGCCATGTAGGGCTTTAAAGGTTAAAACCAACACCTTAAATTGGATCCGGAGACTAATGGGCAACCAATGCAGCTGGCGGAGGATAGGTGTTACGTGGGTGTATCTAGGTACACCCACCACAGCTCACGCAGCTGCATTTTGCACCAATTGCAGTCGCCGGACACTCTTCAAGGGTAGCCCCATGTAGAGCGCATTGCAGTAATCCAGCCGTGAGGTGATAAGGGCGTGAGTGACTGTGAGAAGTGCCTCCTTCTCCAAGTAGGGTCGCAATTGGTGCACCAGGCATACCTGTGCAAAGGTCCCCCTAGCCACAGCTGAAAGATGTTGCTCCAATTTTAGCTGTGGGTCTAGGAGGACACCCAAATTGCGGACCCGTTCTGAGGGAGCTAATTTCTCCCCCCCAAGAACCAAGGAGGGACAATTGATCAAATCCTTAGGAGGCAATATCCACAGCCACTCAGTCTTGTCAGGGTTAAGTTTTAGCCGATTCATCCCCATCCAGACCCTAACATCGTCCAGGCAGCGGCCCATTACGTCCACGGCTTCCCTGAATTGAGACTGGGTGGAGATGTACAACTGGGTATCATCAGCATACTGCTGGTACCTCACCCCGTGTCATCGGATGATCTCACCCAGTGGTTTCATGTAGATGTTAAATAGGATGGGCAAGAGGACCGAGCCCTGCGGCACCCCACATAGTAGGGGCCTAGGGCTCGACCTCTGCCCCCCTGTCAACACCGACTGCGTCCTGTCAGAGAGGAAGGAGGAGAACCACTGCAAAACAGTGCCGCCCACCCCCACCTCTCCGAGACGACGCAGAAGGATACCATGGTCAATGGTATTGAAAGCCGCTGAGAGGTCAAGTAGCACCAGGATAGAGGAATGACCACCATCCCGGGCTCGCCAGAGATCATCCATCAGGGTGACCAAAGCCGTTTCCGTACTGTAGCCGCGAAATATTATTAATAGCCTGAAATAAGAGTATTTTGATGAAGTAATATAAAACCGTAAAGGATAAATTGTTAAAGGATATATGAATTCTCCCCTCCATTTGAACAGTAAGTAGATAGAGATTTGAAAAAAGAAATTTAATTTAAGAATAGTTAGAAATATTGATATAGTGTATATAGTACAAGTGATAGTATTTCTATAGTAGCATTTGAATTACTGGATTAACTGAAATATGTGGGACTATTTGGTATAATTATATATATACTATAAAAGAGGCAGTAGGGATAAAATAGTAAACATAGAAACTATTAAGCTCCAATAGTCGTAAACTCAAATTAAGTTAAGCTGAAAAATGTTGTATGTTATTTTGGAAAGGTTTTTTTTGGCGGGGGGGAAATCTGCTAGTATGACAACTCTTACTAGGACAACAAAGAAAACACCACAGCTTACAACAACATCGTCGCCAAATCTCCAGCGCTCAATTGAAAGTATGTTGGGAGCTGAAAAGTCTAGTTCAATACAGAGTTCGCAGAATATACAGGCAATGTTTCAAGCATTACAAGAATCGATGGACAAAACCCAAGAAACCATTGCAAAAAATCACGAGGAAACAAAGAATCATGAAGAGATGAGACAAGACGTGGGAGAGATGAAAAGTGACATTTAAAAAATGGATGATAAAATTGGCAATATTCAACAATCAATTATCCAAAATGAACAAAGAATAAAAACAGCTGAAATAAAGATACAACATCTGGATAAAAAAGTAGAAATATTGGAACAGAAAAACACTACCCCGAACAGAGAATTAACTGACACGATTATTTTTCTAGAGATGGACAAGGCCGCGTTTTACCTTAGAGTTCAAAATATATTAGAAGAAAAAGATGAAGATCTTGGAGAGAAAATGGCGGAAATTTTAGCTGAGGTGATGCAAAAAGATAAACAAGACATACTCAGGGATATAGATGAGGTCTATAGAGTCCACACTAATTATGTGCGATGACACCATTTGCCAAAAGAAGTTCATATCCGATTTACTAGGAAAGCTGTAAGAGATGAAGTCTATAAGAAGATGCGTGACAAGACAATAACATATAATGGAAGGGAAATACAGACCTTAAAGCAGATACCGCGGAGAGTAAGGGACCAACGGAAAAATTACCAATTTCTAACAACCCAACTAACCAGAGAGAATGTGATGTTTAGATGGTTAATACCGGAGGGGGTACTCATAACTTGGAGGGATAAAAAATTTAAAATCGACTCTGCAAAAAAGGCACAAGAATTTTATGATCATCACTTTTCAACGGAAGGAGAGCAGGAAAGTAGGGATGAAGTGGAGAGTAGAAACCAAGAGGAGGAACAGATAGGGGGAAACGAGGAAGAGTTGGAGGAGAGAAAGAGACAAGAAAGAGAACAAAAAGAGATAGAAGGTGCAAGAGGGAAAGTACAGAGAGAGACGAAGAACACTAGGAAGCAAGGACTAAGTAATAAGTAAAAAGGAAAATGGAAGAAGAAATTAAGTTGATCTCTCTAAACATTAACGGATTAAACTCACAAATTAAAAGAAAACAGGTCTTTACAAGACTTCAAAAGTTAAAAACAGACATAGTATGTATGCAGGAAGTCCACATCACACAACAACAAAATAACTTATTAGTAAACCCAAAACTTGGCAAATTATTTACATCATTATCCCAGCAAAAGAAAAGAGGAGTGGTAGTGTATATCAAAGAAAAATTAGAACTGAGACAAATATACAATGACGATGAGGCGACAACTTTGATGATAGAGATAGAAGTCCATCAAAAAAAAATATTGGTTACAATATATGCCCCAAATAATAATCAAAACGAATTTTAAAAAATTAACAAAACTAGATTATGAAAATATTTGCCTAATTGGAGATCTTAATGCGGTTATAGATAGTAAAAAAGACTATATAAGTAATAAAAAAAATAAAACAAAGAAAAGAACTCTGCCTGTGTCGTTTATTTAAATAGTCCAAGAATTAGTAATGGAAGACGCGTGGAGAGAATTAAACAAAGGGAAAACTCAATATACATATTACTCTAACCCACATGGTTCTTGGTCAAGGATTGACCAAGTATGGATGACATCTGACTTGAGGAAAGAGCTGGAGGAAGTAGAAATTATGATGAATAGTTGGGCAGACCACAGCCCAATTAAGGTAATATGGAAGGGTCACAAAATAAAAAGAAGATGGACAATGAACCAGGAAATATCGAAGGAGGAGGAATTTATACATAAGATAGAGAAAGAACTGAAAATATTTTTTGAAATAAATTTAAAAGAAGACACCTCAATTCAAATTTTATGGGATACCACCAAAGCCTACATTCGAGGTCTTACTATAGCATACACGGCTAAAAGAAATAAGAAAAGGAAATTAGAACAAGAATTAATACAAGAGGAACTTAAAAAAGCTGAAGCGGATCTGCAAAGGGACCCCCAAAACGTTAAAATCAAGAAAAGGAGGGATATAATTAAACATAAATTTAATTTGAACATGCAAGAAGAATTAGCACAAAAGTTAAAAATGGCAAAACAAAATTACTTTGAACATGCTAATAAACCTGGGTGGTGGTTAGCTTATCAATTAAAAAAAGAAAAAGACAAAAGAACAATAACTCAATTACAGGACGAAGAAGGAAATAATCATTATAAGAATGAGGAAAAAAAGAAAATAGTACAAAACTTTTTCCAAAATTTATATCAACAAGAAAATATAGCGGAGGATAATAATAGACGATATTTAGAAGAAACAAATTTGACTGAAATTATGGAAGCAAAAAGGGAATTACTTAATGAGAGAATAACAATGATGGAATTGGTAGAGGCAAGAAAAAAAAACAAAAGAATAACAAATCCCCAGGCCCAGATGGAATACCAGTGGAATTTTATAAGAAAATACAAGAACCATTAGATTTATTAATGTTAGAAATCTTTAACGATGCATTAACGAATGCAAACATACCACAATCATGGACAGAAGCTCTTATTTCACTTATTTCCAAAGAAGATACAGACCCAATACAAATTAGGAATTATAGGCCCATTTCTCTTCTTAATGTAGATTATAAGATATTTGCAGCCATTATTTCGGAAACATTTAAAAAAGTTTTAAATGAAATTATACATATAGATCAAAATGGCTTTCTCACAAAAAATATAAAAAATAATATAAGAAATATAATAAATGTGCTTGAATATTATCAATCTCACCTTGAAAAACAATTAGCTCTAATCTTCTTAGACGTGCAGAAGGCTTTCGATAAGCTTAATTGGAAATTTATAATTTTACAATTGGAAAAGATGAATTTTGGGGGGGAAATTTATAAAAATGATTGAAAAAAATATATACCACCCAAACGGCCTGGATTATAATAAATGGAAATATCCTTGGAAAATTTAATATTACGAAGGGAGTGAGACAAGGCTGCCCCTTAGCCCCTCTGTTATATATATTGACTCTGGAAGTCTTATTGATTAGGATCAGAAATGAACACGAAATAAAGGGTTTACAAATTAAAAAAGAAATTTATAAACTTCAGGCATTTGTGGACGATTTAGTATTTATATTAGAAGAACCACTAGTGACAGGATTTAAATTATTGCAATATATAGAAGACTATGGTAGGGTAGCAGGACTCAAAATTAATAGAAACAAAACAAAAGTAATAATGAAAAATCTCATGAAAAAACAAGAAAGAATGGGAAGAGAAAATGGGCATACAGGTTACAAAAAAAATAAAATACTTGGGAATCTGGATAACACCTAACTGTTCAACACTGACAAAGGAAAACTATGAGAGATTGATTCAACAGATTAAAAAAGATCTAGAAATCTGGAAGAAGCTTCAATTGTCCTTCATAGGTAGGATAGCTCCACAAAAATGAATATATTGCCCAGATTTTTATTTTTATTCCAGATTATACCAATAAAATTAGTGAAAGGGTTTTTTAATGAGTTAAATAAAATAATAACAGATTATATTTGGCAAGGAAAAAAATCACGAATAAAATTAAAAGTTTTACAGGATAAGAGAGAAAGAGGGGGATTTGGCTTGCCCGACTGCGAGACTTATCATGCAGCAGCTCTTACTTGGATCAAAGATTGTGTATCACTTAAAAATAAAAGAATTCTGACATTGGAAGGGCATGATCTTCAGAGAGGCTGGCATGCCTTTCTGTGGGATGGTAAAAGCAAGACCCACAAATATTTTGAAAGCCATCTAATTAGAGATTCAATCATACAAATATGGCAAAAGATTAAAAGAAACCACTACAATAAAATACCTACCTGGCTCTCGACTATGGAAGCTTTAATGTATCCAAATTTATTGGACATGGATAAAGTGAAGACATATAAAGAAATATGAAAGGAACAGGGAGAATTAAAAACGAGAAGATTTAAGGGAGCAAGGCATAGAAATTGGTGGTCATGTTTACAGATAAAATCTAGACATAAAAAAGATGCAGAACAAGACAGATTTGAGAAAGAAGAAAATGAATTAGATAAAATTATGTTAGGGCAGGAGGACAAAATGATTACAAAATTCTACAATTACTTATTGAGTTATAAGATGGAAGAAGAGGTTGTAAAAGAGGTGATGATAAAATGGGCCCAAAATTTTGGCTACAACATAGAATTGGAAAAGTGGGAGAAGGTTTGGAATAAAAGTTATAAAATCATGAAATCCGTCGCATATAAAGAAAACATCTATAAAATGTTTCACAGATGGCATCTGCCACCAGTAAGGATTGCAAAAATGTATGCTAATGCCTCACCAGAATGCTGGAAATGTAAACACAACCCAGGAACATACTATCACATGTGGTGGTCCTGCCCCAAAGCAAAACAAATATTGGCAAAAGATAAGGAAATGGATTGAAGAAATAGCAAAACAGCATATAGAAATGAAACCGGAAGTACCGTATTTTTCGGAGTATAAGACGCACCATTTTACTCCCAAAAAAGGGGTCAAAAAGTGGGTGCGTCTTATACTCCGAATGTAGCCCCCACCTACCTGCCAGCCGCCACTCAGCCTGGGGAGGAAAGCGTTTTCAGGCGGCAGCGCTGCGATCCCCTCCCCGATTCCAAAAACAGAGCGTGCGGAGACAAAAAAAAAGCATCGCGTTTCAGGCGGCGGGCAGCGCCGGTTGCACGCCCCGTTTTTGGAATGGGGAAGGAAGTGTTTTCGGGCTGCAGCGCCGGCCGGAACCACCCACCGCCTGAAACACAATGCTCTTTTTTTGGCTCCGCAAAAAAACTTTTCTCCCCATTCCAAAAACAGGGCATGTGGAGGCAAAAACAGAGCATTGCGTTTCAGGCATTTTCGGCCGGTTCCAGCCATTGCTGGCCACCGCCGCTGCCGCCGTTGCTGGCCGGAGCTGCAGCTGCTGTTGCTGGGAGCCGCTGCCGCCCCAGCCGCCGTTGCAGCCTCCGCCCCCGCCGGAGGACCTGCCGCCCCCGTTGCAGCCCCCGGCGCAGGACACGCCGCCACACCCGCCCCCTTTGCAGCCCCCGCAGCCGCCCCCGTTGCAGCCCCCACCCCCGCAGCCGCCCCCGTTGCAGCCCCCGCCCCCGCTGCAGGACCCGCAGCCGCCCCCGTTGCAGCCCCCGGCGCAGGACACGCCGCCGCAGCCACCCCTGTTGCAGCCCCCGCCCCCGCTGCAGGACCCGACGCTGCCGATACCACCGCCGATGCTGCCGCCGGAGCCACCCCTGTTGCAGCCCCCGCCCCCGCTGCAGGACCCGACGCTGCCGATACCACCGCCGATGCCGCCGCCGGAGCCACCGCTGCTGCTGCCCAAAGCGACAGGTTTGAAGACCAACTTCCAAGTTTGAAGAGCCCTGGGTTAGGGGTGCAAGGGTCTTCAAACTTGCCAAGTTTAAGACTAGTGGACTTCAATTCCCAGAATTCCTCCTCCAGTCATGCTAGCTCAGGAATGACTGGAGGAGGAATTCTGGGAGTTGAAGTCCACAAGTCTTAAACTTGCCAAGTTTGAAGACCCTTGCCACCTCTAACCCAGGGCTCTTCAAACTTGGCAACTTTAAGACTTGTGGACTTTAACTCCCATTCCTGAGCTAGGATGACTGGAGGAGGAATTCTGGGAGTTGAAGTCCACAAGTCTTAAACTTGCCAAGGGGGTGCAAGGGTCTTCAAACTTGTGGACTTCAACTCCCAGAATTCCTCCTCCAGTCATGCTAGCTCAGGAATTGGAGTTGAAGTCCACAAGTCTTAAAGCTGTCAAGTTTGAAGACCCCTGGGTTAGGGGTGCAAGGGTCTTCAAACTTGGCAAGACTTTTTACAACCATGTACACTTTTTACGAACTTCAAACTTGACAGCTTTAAAACTTGTGGACTTCAACTCCCATTCCTGAGCTAGCATGACTGGAGGAGGAATTCTGGGAGTTGAAGTCCACAAGTCTTAAAGCTGTCAAGTTTGAAGTTTGTAAAAAGTGTACATGGTTGTAAAAAGTATTCTGCTACACTGGTATTTTATTAAATAATATATTACTACACCATTTGGTTCAGAATACTTTTTTCCTTGTTTTCCTCCTCTAAAATCTAGGTGCGTCTTATACTCCGAAAAATACGGTATTTTTATTAGGGATATTCACAGGAAATCAAGACAAGAAAACGCAATACTTAATTCTACATATTATTATAGCAGCAAGGATAACATTCACTCAGATGTGGAAGAATAATAACATACCAACAGAAGATTGTGTGATTAATAAAATTTTAGAATGTGCAGAGATGGATAGGCTTACTAAAGCAATAAATGATGAAGCGGAATCAGAATATTATAAAACATGGGATGATTGGTATAAATGGTTAGATAATAGATGTCTAGGTTAGGAATGATGAAATTCAAGAAGGTAAAAATGTAAGAATGCAGTAAGAAAAGGTGCTAAAATGGTAAAAATGGAATCCTTGTATCAGAACACTATTACTGTACGATAGACACATTAGAAAGATGTAAAGATGAATTAATGGGCTAATATGTATATATTATATGTAAATATATGTCTATTATAAGCTGAAAAGAGGGACAAATGCATAAAAGAATGTAAATGAATGTGGGATAATTGTCTAACAAGCAGATTGTAAAAATATTTTTTAACAAAACTAATAAAAATTATTTTAAAAAAACAATTTTTTTAATGTGCAGTGTTTGCTTCCTGTTGGAATCATTTCAGCACAAATACAGGGAACTGGGGGATTGTTAGAGAGAATTCAGTAGAAAAAGGAAGGAGGGAATATCCATAGCCTTCCCCCCAACCCCAACCCCCAAATGGAGCTGCAGATAGACTTCTAACCATATCTGGCCAGAGAAATATCCCAAGCAATGGGCTGCAGTTAAATTCAACCCCTAACCTCATGATATATGTAGTGTTAACACTCCTACACCCTTTTATTGAAGTACAATAGATAAAGGAAGATAAGAAAGTTGCCTTCAACACTAATTCCTAAAACAAATCTATGAAAAATAAAACTATAATGTCACATAAGAGAGGGATGAAATAGCAAGACTTCCGGTTTGGATCGCGCCATCGCTGACGTCCCTTCGTCGGGCGCCTTTCCGATCCTCGTAAAAAGCCGCCAGAACAGCTGTCTGGCGGCTTTGAAATCTCTTCCCCGGGCAAAGGGGAGAGATGAGAGCCTGACAGGTGGGGTAGAGCCCCCCCAGCGCCCTAGGAGCCATCTAGGGGCGTGAAGGGAGAGCTCCCCATGCAGCCTGTCTCCAGCTCCGAGAATCAGGAAACCTCCGCTTTTGCGGAGCTAGATGTCGTGACCGGCCGCTGCTTCTAGAATGGAATTTACAACCACTTTTGATTTATAGAAGCAGACAGAGAGAAACAGGCGTGAGATGGGCAAGTACTGAAACCTCTTTTTTCTTTTTTTTCAACTCCTGGGCAAGCTTTCACTTCGGCAAGGAAACAAACGAAACAAAGTAACAATATGGCGATTGAGAAGTGAAAGTGACTTTCGTTTTCCCAAAGGCTTTTTTTTTTCTTATGGAAACTTTTGACTTGGAAAAATGGCTTTTCTTTCTCTGTCTCCTAACCCTGGATTAAAGTTATAATTGAAAGATTTTTAATAATAAAAGACTACCTGGTTTTGAAATTGGAAAGAACTTTAATTAGGCATCTGGCTTTTTTTTTTCCTTTTTCTTTGTACTCTTTTGAAACACCATAATGGCTTCAAAATCTGGAAAGATTGTTTTGAGTAAAAGAAATGACTATCCCTCTGGATATATTTCTAAAACGCAACTTAATACTGAGTTAACACCTCCACAGCCTTTGACACCTGAAAGTTTATTAAATAATTTAAAGATTATGAAACATGAACTGACTTTGGAATTTAATCAGAAAATTAGTGAGATAGACAAAAAAATGCAGGCTGCTTTGAAGAATATGAATCAACAACTCAGGCTGGACGTGTTAGAGGTTTGCAAAGGTTTAGCAACAAATATTGAAGTTTTGGCAGAACGTATTGAAACAAATAAACAAGCTTTGGCAACCTCGGTGAAATATATAGATAAAATTCAAAATGACATTGCAAATTTTGAAACAGAGGTGTTGATGACACAATTCAGATCGATGGAAGTTGCTATAAGGGTCAGAGGTTTGAAGGAGGGATTATATGAAGATTTAAAAGGAAGGATGGTTGATGCATTGGATCAGGTGTCTGGAATCTCTAAAGTGGAATTGGCTACACAAATCGACAAGATATACAGAATCAATTAGTGGTATGCTAAACAAAAACATTTACCAAGGGACATTGTCATATATTTTACTACAAGAGCTCTACGGAATAGAATTATACAGGCAACGTTCAACAATAATCTCAAGGTGAATGGTCAGGAATTAAAGATTTGGTAAGAAATCCCCTCTAAAATGCTTAAAGCCAGAAAAAGCTACACTTTTTTGATTGATGAATTTAAAAGATTAAATTTACAATATAAATGGGAAGCGCCAGTAGGAGTAGCAGTGAAATTTTCTGGAAAAAGATACCGGCTTAATACGATAAAAAAAGCTACTGAATTTTATGTCAATGTCTTATGTCAATGTCTTAAACCCCCAAATGGAGCTGCAGATAGACTTCTAACCATATCTGGCCAGAGAAATATCCCAAGCAATGGGCTGCAGTTAAATTCAACCCCTAACCTCATGATATGTGTAGTGTTAACACTCCTACACCCTTTGATTGAAGTACAATAGATAAAGGAAGATAAGAAAGTTGCCTTCAACACTAATTCCTAAAACAAATCTATGAAAAATAAAACTATAATGTCACATGAGAGGGATGAAATAGCAAGTCCTATTGAGTTCTTCAGAAGTGCTCCCCTCATAAATTAAGTTTCTTGGATGTGTTTGTGGAAGTAGGAAAAACCAAAGGCCATACCAACGTTTTGGACAATGGGAAAAATGGTGCTTAAAATAGCAAAGCTGTCAGTCATACATCAGGTGTCAGGAAGGAGAGAAATTTTCCCTTGAGTTCACCATATTTAATTTGTCTGTGTATTTTGGTCTCTAGATACTGCAGGCTGTCAGGGTTCCGACAGATGCCCTAATTAAATCATGAGCATTAAGCCAAGCTTCAAAAGAAATCCAGTTATTTATTAGGAGCTTCATGCCAGCACGGACCAGGTGGAGCCAACTCTGACCTTAGTTAATTCGTGCTTTGCCTCTGACCCTGTTTCCCCCTCCCCCCCATATGTGTCATCAGTCACATTCCCCAACGAAGCAATTTCACTGGTTTTAAAAGTCACTCCCCTCCGGCCATTGTGGGTTTCCGTGGAGACGACCTTGGCATATCGGTTGGAATGTGCCTTGTTTTGACTGAGATGCCAGCTCCTTGATGCAGCTGCGAAGTCTGCTTTCCCATCCCCCTTGCCTATGGCAACTCAAGGGATGGTCAGGGTCAGGGATGCTTTGCGAGTTGACATTCGGCTCCCCTCACTTCCTGAAGGCGACCTGTGCAGTTTGAGTACAGGTATAGATTTTAGGGTTGTGATCCCCCCCAGGCTTGTTTGGGTTGTCTGTGTGGAATTTAGCTATGAGGCGGTCAGCCTGGATGTTTCTACTCTTTAACCAAGATGCCTCTGATAAGGGGTAGCCCTTCCACTTGATTAGATATTGTAGCTGTCTCCTGTGCCACCTGGAGTTAAGGATGCGTGGCACCACATAATGGGTTTGGCCCCCTATGACCACTGGGTCCAGGAGCTCATGGGGTAGTGGTCTCAGGGTTGACCCGACCACGGGTTTTAAGAGACTGCTATGGAATACCCGGTGTATCTTCCCTAGCAGCCGGGGCAATTTTAATTGCACCGTGACCGGGTTGATAATCTTCACTATGGGGAATGGCCCCATGAACTTCGGTCCCAGCTTCTTGCTGGGGAGTTTTAACCTCAAGTATTTTGTGGAGAGGTAGACCTTTTCCCCCAGCTGGAATGGCCATCGTGGGGCTCGGTGTTTGCCTATTTCTTATAGGTCTGCGCCACTTTAGCTAGCGCTTTCTTGACATTTTCCCATGCCGCTTTTAGCGTCAACAGCAAGCTAATTGAGGAGGGGGGATCCCTTGGGTATTCTGGCATTGGGACGAAGTCCATGCCACTCACTATTTTGAATGGAGTTAGCCCCGTGCTACTGTGAACAGCATTATTGTACGCGACCTTGGCGAAAGGCAAGAGGTCTGCCCAATTGGACTGCTGATAGTTCATGTAACACCTCCGGTACTGCTCTACCAATGTGTTCAAATGTTCTGCTCCCCCCCATTGGTAGCTGGATGAAAAGCTGAGCTAAGGCCCTGGGACTACCCAATAGACCGCAGGAACTCCCTCCAGAACTTAGCCGTGAACTGGACCCTTCTGTCTGAGATGATTCTTCGTGGTACTCCATGCAGGTGGTAGATATGTTTCAGGAACAGTTTGGCTAACTGGTGGGCTGAAGGTAGTCCGCTGCAGGGTATGAAGTGTGCCTGCTTGGAGAATAAGTCAATCACCGTCCAGATCACCGTATTCTTTTGGCAACTCCACAATAAAGTCTATTGCAATTTCCTCCCATGGCCTCGTTGGCTCTGCCACCGGTTGCAGCAGTCCGGGGGGGGGGGGGTGTTCCTGGTCATTTTTTCATTGTGGTGCAGATGGTGCAGTTTTTCACATAACTGTCCACATCTCTTTTCATGCCGGGCCACCAGAATTGCCTCCGCGCTAAGTGTAAAGTCTTTAGGAACCCAAAGTGGCCCGCCGATTTGACATAGTAGCTTCGTTGGAGGATTAAGGTGCGTAGGGACTCTGGAACGTAGAGTTTCGTCCCCTTCCACGCTAGGTCGTCTCTTTTTGTCAAGATGTGTTGGCTGCCATGGAACCAGGGGTCTGCTAACAGTTCGGTTTTGAGTTTCGTGGTTAGATTGCTTGTGGGTCAGTCTTGCCGGTTGCGGCATTGTTTGGTGTCACTTGGGCTGCTGTTTGGGTAGGGGGGATGATGGTGTCTACTACCTCCTCCCGTTCGCATTTGTACTGGGGCATGCGGGAGAGGGTGTCAGCTAGGAAATTCTTTCCCCTGGGGATATGTTTCAGCACGAAGTTGAATTGGTTGAAATATTGGGCCCAGCGGACTTGTTTGGGTGATAATTTCCACCGGGTCCTAAGGGCCTCCAGATTTTTATGGTCACTCCAGACTTCAAACGGTTTCTCCCCCCCCCCCACCTTCCAGTAGGTGGCGCCAGGTTAGGAGTGCCCATCTTACCGCAAAAGCTTCTTTTTCCCATGCAGCCCATCGCCTCTCTGTGTCCGTGAGTTTGTGGGAGGTGTAGGCGCAGGGCTGTAATTTTCCTTGGCTATTTCTTTGGAGTAGCACTGCCCCCAATGCCACGTCGCTGACGTCTGCTTGGATGACGAAGGGTTGTTCGGGGTCTGGATGCTTTGGCACCAGTTCCTTTGCAAAAAGTCCCTTTAGTGTTTCGAATGCCTTTTGGCAGTTTAGATCCCACTGCAGGGGTTGTCCCGGGCGGGGCTTCGCCCCTGGGCTTCCTGTCTTGAGGAGGTCTGTCATGGGTTTGGCAATTCTTGCGAAGGAGGGGATGAATTGCCTGTAAAGGTTTGCGAATCCTAGGAAACTTTGTAGTTGTCTGCGGGGGCGGGGGGCGGGCTGCCAGCCTAGGACGGCTTGTACTTTGGCTGGGTCCATCTCTATGCCCTCTTTTGACACTTGGTAGCCCAGGTAATCTAGCAGTGAAATTTGCATTTTGACAGCTTGACATACAGGTTTGCCGCCATAAGTTTTTCCAGTACCTGGCGGACCAGGGGTATGTGGTCCTCCATGGTCTCGGTGTAAATGAGGATGTCGTCGAGGTAGACAAGGACCCCCTTATAGAGGTGCTCATGCAGCACCTCATTTATTAACTGCATGAACACCGTCAGAGTCCCTGCAGTCTGAATGGCATTACCTTGAATTGGAAGCTCCCTAGGGGGCAGTTGAATGCTGTTTTCCATTCATCTCCCTCCCTGATGCGGACTCGGTAGTATGCTTCTCTGAGGTCTAATTTGGTAAAGACTTTTCCCTTGGCTAGGTGGGACAGCATGTCCTTCATGAGAGGGAGGGGGTATAGGTTTATACCTCTAAAGTCAATGCATAATCTCATAGTTCCATCTTTTTTTTCTTTGAACAGGACTGGGGCTGCGACCTGTGGCTTGGCTGGCTCGATGAACCCCCTTGCTAGGTTTTTGTCTATGTATTTCTTTTGTCTATGTATTTCTTCGCATTTCTTGCATTTCCCGGGGTGTCATGGCGTACAGTTTGTGTTTGGGTAGTTTTGCCCCAGGGATGATTTTGATGGTACAGTCCGTCTCGTGGGGGGGGGGGGTAGAATGTCGCACTCAGTCTCACTGACCACTTCTGCAAGGTTCTGGTACTCTTTGAGGATCTGTTCGACCTCTGAGGTTTTGTCAGAGGTGGCTGCCAATAGTTCTGGGGGGGCCTTTAGGGAGGTTTCTTGCGTGGGCGATGCTTCTATTTGCTGGTGCGGGAGGGGTTTGGGTCCTCTAGCTATCTCAGCCCAGAAGAGAAGGCGGGGCGGGGCGGCTGCGTGGTTTCTTGTTCTCGGCGGGCACCGTGGTAGCCATGAACGGCGGGGCGAACCTGCTGCTGGACAAGGAGGAGCCTCCTCTGCAGCTGGGCAAAAGCTTCGAACGGCACCCTAAAGCCTCCTTCCACACCATTCACTGTGAGTGCCCGGCAGAGGGGGCGCTTATGGGCCAGGCCGGTGACCCCAAAACATCGGCTTGATTAAGCTGGCCTGTCTCCGTGTCAAAAGAGGGCCCTAACCACGGTAGCCTATGCCTGCCTAACCGAAAACAGGCTCCACTGAGTTCAGTGTGACTTACTCCCAGGTAAGTGGGTAGAGCAGCCTTCCCCAGCCAATAGTTTGCTTGCAGCTTATAATAAGTAAAATAATAAATATTAACACTAAAATTCCATTGGGGCCCAGATTGGAGAGTTGGGGGGCGCACGAAATTTTTACTTCTTCCTGGGGGGGGAGTAACAGAAAATAATTGAGAAGCACTGGTTTAGGGGATAGCCTGCACGGAGTTTTCAGGGCTTCCAGATTTTTATGGTCAGTCCATACTTCAAACGGAATCCTTGCCCCTTCCAGGAGATGCCACCAAGTGAGTAGGGCCCACCGCACTGCATACGCCTCCTTTTCCCATATCGCCCACCTCTGTTCAGTCTTGGTGAGTTTCTTCCAAGTGTATGTGCATGGCTGTAGCAATCCCCGGGCATTCCTCTGCAATAACACCGCTCCCACAGCTACATCGTTCGCGTCGGCCTGAGTTACAAGTGGAGTGTCTGGGTCGGGGTGCTTCAGCACAGGTTCTGCTGCAAACAGTCATTTGAGCTTTTCAAACGCTGCTTGGCACTCCATGGTCCACTTAAGTGGCTGACCTGGTTTTGGCTTCCCCTCACCCTTAGTTTTTAAAAGGTTGGTGATCGGCAATGTGATCTTTGCAAAGGAGGGGATGAACTGTCGGTAGAAATTAGCAAAACCCAGGAAGCTTTGCAATTGCCTCCTAGTGCATGGAGGGGCCCACTCTAACACTGCCTTTACCTTTTCTGGGTCCATCTCCACTCCTTCATTTGAGATACGATAACCCAGGTAATCAATCTTATCTTGTTGAAATTCACACTTTGAAAGTTTTACATACAGTTCAGCGGCTTGGACCCTTTTAAAGACTGCCTGCACCAATTTCACATGTTCCTCCCTTGTTTCGGTGTATATTAAAATATCACCCAAATACACCAACACTCCCTTGTACAAAATGTTAACGGGGAGATCACTCCTCCGGAGGTCGATGGATCTTTGCTTCCCTTTTGAAGTCATTTTTACTCAGAAAATAAAACCGAGATTCAAATCTAATTAACAAAATATTTATTTCAGTAGAAAATAATAAAAAGAATCCTTATTAAGCTACATCTTATCGGCTAATGAATAAATCACTTCTACCTTCGGCAGAAATGGCGGAGAGAAAGGAAGGAGTTGACTTCAGGAATGCAGGCATGCGTAATAGAATATATCATACGTCTGCTTGACCATAAATGCAAGAAACAGTAGAAAACATAGAGATGCACAAACTGACAATATTCACATCGTGACACCCCTTCTTTGTCAGTTGGGCTAATATAATGTGTCACTCAACACACAGTAAATATCTGAGGTAATCATGCTGAGCAATAGGTAATGGTTTGTTCAGAATGTCAGCTATCTGATATTTTCTTGGCACATATTCTAATTTTATGAGACCTTGTCTTACTGACTCTCTAACATTCTTGTAACGAATGTCAATGTGTCTGGACCTTGAACCTGTGAAGTGAGTCCTGGAAATGTAAACTACTGATCGATTGTCTTCCATCACAGTGATCGGTTTTTCGGGCTTCATCCAGATATCTGTAACTAAGGCATCGAACCAAGTTAAAAAGTGACATGCATCAGACACACATGCATACTCTGCTTCAGTTGATGAGCAGGAAATAAAACTTTGTTTTCTTACGTTCCAGTAAACTGGACATCCATTCAGGAACACTATGTAACCTGATGTGCTTTTTCTTGACTCCTTATCACTTGCCCAATTTGCATCTGTATAACAATACATGTCAGCAAAATCTGTATGTTCTGGTTCTAGCTTCAATTTGAAGTGTTTTGTGTGTATCAAGTATCTCAATAACTTCTTAATACATGACCAGTGAAACTCTGTTGCTTTGCCTACATGTCTTGAAAGTAAATTAACACTAAGTGCTATGTCTGGTCTAGTCCATCCACTAATGTAAAGTAGTGAACCAATTACTGAATGATAAAGTGTTTGATCCTTGAACTCAGGACTGTATGCATCCTTCAAATTGTGAAAATCAGTTTGCATAGGTGTTTGTGTAGGCGTTGCATCTGTCATGTTGCATTTATGCAAAAGTTGATCTATCTTAGCTTCTTGTGAAAGGCTGAACCCCTTCTGTGTCTTTTCAATGTGAACTCCTAAATATTCATTGATGTGTCCTAATGATTTCAATGTGAAGTATTTCTGCAAACCTTTAACAAAATTCTCACTCATGTGTTTGTTTGGACCAATGTAAACAATGTCATCAACATAAACAAGAACAATTTCATTAATATTTCCATACCTTTTTGTGAACACGCATTCATCAGTGTCGGACTTAATAAAGCCCATTAAATTTAGTTTGTCTTTTAGACATGTGTACCACATCAGACCTGATTGTTTCAGACCATAGAGACTTTTGTTTAGGAACCAGGTATCCCCTTCTCGGTCCCGGAAGCCGGGAGCGGACCTGACGTAGATTTCTTCATCTAGATCAGCATGTAGATAAGCTGTTTCAACATCAAATTGGAAAACTTCGAGGGACTTCCGGGGGCGGGGCCATGGCGGAGCGAAGCTGAGAGGCAAACCGCTGCAACTTAGCTCGACTTTCTTCGCTCAGACTGCCGAAAATTCGCAGCGTGGAGCCTCGAAGGGGTTAGCGCGAGGAAGGGGAACATCGGGCGAGACGGTGCAAACCCCCGCCGAAGCAGATGGAAGCCCCAAATCTGAGCGAAGAAGAAACCAGCAAACCACGCTGGTCCAGAGGCATGGCCGCCTGAGCATACAGCAAGGAAGGAGAGAGATAGAGGAACTGCAAAATTTTGGTGGATCATTGGAAACATCGGATCAAATTGGATTACAATTTTTGATTTTCGGAGAACATTCTAAAATAGAAGAGAACGATCGGCACCCTCGAAGGACAATTGAGCCTCCAAAAAAAAAGAACTTAGCGGCGCCTTAGCAGAAAGGAGCGAAAGGCGAGACGAATAAAACAAAATTAACAGACTGCTTTAAAGGGATACGATCCAAAAGAGCTACAGATCTACGGGACCACGGGAAAAACAGTTGAGAGTGGAAAAAGGAACTTACGAGAAGATCACATTTGAAATACTATGAAATAAAAGGAGGAGGGGGAAAAAAAAAAGGGAGAAAGAACAGTGACAAAGCAATCTTCCTGAACGCAGACATCTTGTATAGACTGTAAAACAGAAATAGAAGATTGAAGACTCCTTCCCAAAAAGACACTTGTAAGATATAATATACGATACCAGATCAACTTGAAATTGAAAACTTTAATTTATATATTGATTTAGTAATATTGATTTAGTAATATACTGATATTCAAACTTTAACATATAGTTATCAAAATTATTAAAGTTAAAAATAGTAATACGTGGATACCTAAATAATTAACTATCACTGTTATTATTATATATTAGTTTTCTTTTTTATGGAAAGTAAGAAATAAGAAATAAGATTCTTAAAGATATTAATAACAATTTATATTAAGATACTGAATTAACTGAACTTATATATTTATATAGATATATTTTTTTTTCTCTTCTCTTCTTTTTTCTTTTCCTATGATTACTGAATACTAAACTATTTAGACTGTTTAGATTGTGAACTTACAAAGATAGAAATTGTTAGTAAATATTTTTGATAAGATAAGTTAAAAAAAAAAAAAAGAAGGGGAGGGAATATAATAACAATAACAATAATAATAAGCTCTTGACAGGTTTTTTCAAAAACAGAAAATTGACGTTCAAATGATTAACAATTAACCCTTCTTTCTTATCTCCCTATCTCAAAATACGAATAATATTCTCCAATACTTTCCTTTATTGTACTTTAATGATTTTCTGACCTCCCTTGGATTTTCTTAAACTCTAGAATCCTTTACTCCATTTCATACCCCCCTTTCTCACTCTTTAATAGCTAGTTTAATCTTTTACCCTCTACTTCTTACTCTAAGTATACCGATTATAGAGAAAGTATAACGATAAGAAGAGGGAAAAATATATGAAAGTGTGGAATAACTTTTTCAGCAGAGTGATCATGTCAACAACAACTACTGTAACCAAACCAATTAAGAAACCAATCCCAGTAACACCTTCAGCGACAGGGCAAAAACTGATCACAGAAATGGCAACTACTGAAAAACAAGGACAAACACCATCACTACATACCATGCAGGCCACACTAGACAGAATACAAGAATTCATGATGACACAGCAAGAAACAATGGTAAAAATGCAACAAACAATATTTAATAATCAGGAGCAGACTAATGAAAATTTTGAAGAAGTTAAGGGAAACATCAAAAAATTAGATAATAGAATGGAGGTAATTCAGGGAGTAGTAGCAAAACATGAACAACAAATAAAACATTTAGAGGAAAAAACCGACATAACTGATAAAAAAATAGAGGAAACGGAAGAATCACTAAAAACCAAAAACAAAGAATTGGAAGGGGCCATTGCCCTTCTCGAAATGGAGAAATCAGCATTCTACCTTAGGTTCCAAAATATACCAGAGGTGAAAGAGGAGGAGTTGCGTGATCAGGTAGCAGAAATACTAGCAGAAGCTCTACAGGTAGAAAAAGAAGAAATAAATAGACATATAGATGAAATTTACAGAGTACAAACAAACTTTGCCAAAAGACACAAGTTACCCAGGGAGGTACATGTACGATTCACAAAAAAAGCAATAAGAGATGAAATCTATAAAACTACGAGAACAGAACAAATACTACATAAGGAAAGAGAAATTAATGTATTAAAACAAATTCCCAAACGAATAAGAGAAAAGAGAAGGGACCTACAATACTGCACTGCAAAACTAATAAGACAAGAAATTCCTTTTAGATGGTTGATTCCGGAAGGAATCCTGGTGACTTGGAAAGGGAAAAAAATAAAGATAGAAACAATGGAAGAGGCAGACCAATTTATTGAAACACATTTAGAAAAAGAAGGAGAGAGCAGTGTAGAAGGTGAGGGACAAAGTCAGGAAGAAAAAGAAATGTTGGAAGAAATGGAGAGAATGAAAAGACAAGAGAGAGAGGGAGATAAGAGAATGAAAACAAAAGAAATAGGAACCGTGAGACAAACAAGAGCAACAAGTAAAAAATAAAATGCAAAATCAAATCAAAATATTTTCAGTTAACATAAATGGAATCAATTCACCAATAAAAAGAAGACAAATACTCAATAGACTACAGAAACAAGGTTCAGATATCACATGTTTACAAGAAGTTCACATTAAAAAAGAAGAGTATAAGTTATTACAGCAGCCCAAGATAGGTAATCTTTTCACATCCTTAGCTGACTCAAGGAAAAAAGGAATAGCACTATATATCAAAAACTGGTTAAGCCCCAAACAAATATATAGAGACACAGAAGGAAGAATACTTATGGTAGAAATCACAATTGATAAAACTAAAATATTATTAATAGCCATATACGCTCCTAATAATGGACAAAAAGAATTCTATACTAAATTATATCAACAAATTATAAAATTAGAGAGAGAAAACATCTGTATAATTGGTGACTTCAATGCAGTAGTAGATGCCAAAGAAGATTATAAATCGGGATCAAAAAAAAATTCTGAAAGAAAAATTTTACCCAAAAATTTCTTTGAAATCGTGAATGAATTTAAAATAAAAGATATATGGAGAGAAAGACACCAGAAACAAAACCAATATACATACTTTTCAAACCCACATCAATCCTGGTCCAGACTTGATATGGCCTGGTCAAATATAGAACCAATTATTAAAATAGAGAGTGTAGAAATAGAACCAAATACGTGGGCGGACCACAATCCCATAGTAATTACAATGAGAGGAATAAATAAGACAAGAAGGAGATGGATGATGAACCAGAAAATAATAAAAGAAAAAGAATTTAAACAATATATGGAGAAAGAACTAACTTTCTTTCTACAGGAGAATTGGAACGAAGATACATCTATACAAAACATTTGGGATACTATGAAAGCATATGTAAGAGGACTATCTATTGCTTACTCTATTAAAAAAAACAAAAATAAAAATAAACAGATTAAGGATTTACAAAACAGGATAGGGGAATTAGAACACAAATTACAAGAGACACCACAAGATAAGGAAATAAAAGAAGAAAAGGAATTAATTAAACACAAAATAAACCTGATAACACAAGAAGAAATCGCATTAAAAATTAAGTCAGCCAAACAGAACCATTTTGAACATGCTAACAAACCAGGTAGATGGCTGGCTTATAAATTAAGAAAAGAAAAGGAAAAAAAAACAATACAACAACTAGAGGATTCGCTAGGGAAAATGCAGTTGGCAATAGAAGAAAAAAAAGAAATAGCACGAGAATATTATAGAGAACTATACAGCAAAGATACTATACAAATCCAAAATATACAAGACTATTTAAAAAATTCTAGTATAGCGCAATTACCAGAGGATATTAAAAATAAGATGGACGAAGAAATAACACTGATTGAATTAGAAAAAGCAATAAAGAACCAAAAAAATAACAAAACCCCAGGACCGGATGGTATTCCAGCAGAGTATTATAAAGAATTACAAACGATTTTAAAAAGTATACAATTAATTACATACAATGAAGTACTAAAAAAAGGAGCAATTCCAGACTCATGGACAGAGGCACTAATAACAATCATCCCCAAAGACACCAATACGAAACATAAGATCCAGAGTTACAGGCCAATCTCGCTGTTGAACTCAGATTATAAAATCTTTGCCTCCATAATGGCGGAAAGACTTAAAAAAACGCTTACTAAAATTATACACTCAGATCAAAATGGTTTTTTACCAAACAGACATATTAAAAACAATATCAGAACAATTATAAACATTTTAGAATATTATGAGACTCATCCAGGGGAATCCATGGCACTCATATTCCTAGATGCCCAAAAGGCATTTGATAATTTAAACTGGGACTTCATAACAAATCAATTAGATAAAATGAATTTTGGAGAAAACTACATAAGAACAATTAAAGCAATATATTCAAAACAAACTGCAAAAATCCTCATCAATGGAGAAACTACAAAAAATTTTAATATAGAAAAGGGAGTTCGACAAGGTTGTCCTCTCTCCCCTTTATTATTTATATTATCATTGGAATCATTATTACAAAAGGTAAGGGAAAACAAAGAAATAAAAGGACTCAAGATAAAAGAACAGGAATATAAATTGCAGGCATTCGCAGACGACATGGTTTTCAATATAGAAGAACCTCTAGAGGTAGGATCAATTTTACTAAAAGAAATTAATGAATTTGGGAAAGTAGCAGGTCTAAAAATTAACAAACAAAAAACTAAAATAATAACCAAAAATCTGACAGATACACAAAATAAGGAATTAGAAAGGAAATTAGAAATACAAATTGTAAAGAAAATAAAATATTTAGGAATCAACCTGTCAGCGAAATGCACAACAATAAAAGAAGAAAACTATATGGGAATTTTAAAACAAATTGAAAAGAAACTAGATAACTGGAACAAATTACAAATATCTCTAATAGGCAGAATTGCAGCGATTAAAATGTCAATACTACCTCAAATTTTATACTTATTTCAGACTATACCAATCAAATTAGAGAAAAAATATTTTGAAAAATTAAATAAAATACTAACCAAATTTATATGGGCCGGGAAAAAACCAAGAATTAAATTAAAATATTTACAACAAAATAGAAATCAGGGAGGGTTCGGACTGCCAGACTTTGAATTATATTATCAAGCATCTGCTTTAACATGGATAAAGGACTGGATACAAATCAAAAATAGACGCTTACTGGTATTAGAAGGTTATGATTTACATATAGGGTGGCATGGATTCCTCTGGGATGATAAACATAAAACACACTCATATTTTAAAAGACATAAAATCAGAGACTCCCTATTAGGAATCTGGCTTAGAATCAAAAAACAATATTATACTAAGATACCACCCTGGTTCTCTGGCATGGAAGCCATTACTTACCCAAACACAACACACCTGGAAAAAATGGTTACATACGAAGAAATACTGGAAGAAGGAGGAGCCTTAAAATCTATATCAAAATTAGAACAGGGAGGAATTAAGATTGACTGGTGGCCATACTTTCAAATTAAGAACAGATTAGAAAACGACAAGAGGAAATATGGAATACAAAAAACTAAATCAGAATTAGATAAAATCTTATTAGGCCAGGAACAAAAAGCAATAACTAAAATATATAAATTTCTTCTAAAAAACAAAACACAGAAAGATATAATAAAGGGAAATATGATAAGCTGGACGAAAAATTTTGGACATGAAATACCAATTAATCAATGGGAAAAAATATGGAATCAGAACTACAAAATCACAAAATCAGTCTCATACAAAGAAAATTATTATAAACTATTCTATAGATGGCACCTCCCTCCAGCGAGATTGGCAAGAATGTATAAAAATCTACCACCAAATTGTTGGAGATGTCAGTGTAAAACTGGATCTTATTATCATATGTGGTGGACCTGTCCAAAAATCAAACTCTTCTGGAATAAAATCAAAAACTGGTTAACAGAAATCACACAACAAGACTTAGATATTAAACCGGAAATTTTCTTATTGGGAATCATCAACCAAAAAATGGAAAAAAACCACTACTATATCATTTTACATATACTAACAGCGGCAAGAATAACGATAGCACAAAATTGGAAATTAAATGATATTCCCGAGGAAAGCAGTGTAATCAGAAAAATTTTGGATTGTGCCGAAGCGGATAAGTTAACTATGGAATTGAAAGGAAATGAAGACTCCGACTATTATGAAATTTGGAATTTATTTTACAATTGGTACGAAAAACGAAAACAAATATCATCAATGTAATAAATGTAAATATAAGTTAAATAAGACACATAGAAATTAGAATAAGGAATTAATAGAGAAAATAGTTATATTATAATAATATATATGTATACTATGATTTTACAAAATTGAAAGTGCCTTATTTCTTATGAACTATTATTATTATTATCAATACTATCATCAATATCACTATCGTTGTACTATTATTAATACTATTGTTAATATTAATATTAATACGATTGATTTATAAAATCTATCACATAAAAGACAAGATAAAAGTTGGAAAATACATAAAAATATATCGCTAACATATACTCGCCGTAGAACAAATTATAGAAATTAACAGCTCTATAGCTGTATGCGTTTTTTATGTTTTGTAAATGTTTATATTGTACTTGTTAATGTCATAATGTTCTTTTTTTTGTTTTGTATGTTTGTTTTTAAATGTAAATAACTTAATAAAAACTATTTTTTTTTAAAAAAAAAAACAAATTGGAAAACTTCAAGTCCAAGGATAGAAGCAGTGGTTAGAGCAATTTTCACACTTTCAGTTCGCACTGTAGGTGAGTAAGTGTTTGTGTAATCTTCAGGATAGCTTTGTGCGAAACCCTGTGCGACAAGTCTTGCTTTGTATAATAATTCACCATCTGGCTTTTGTTTGATTTTGTAGACCCATCTTGTGCCAATGACTTTTTTGTGTGTTGGAGGTGTTGCAGATGTGTATACTTTGAGTTTCTGCAAACTATCCATCTCAACTTGCATGGCTTCATACCATTTTTGTTGTTCATCTTCAGAAAGATATTTAATTTGTGAAAAGTTCTCCGGTGGGAGTGTAACATTACAGATCAATGGCGATGGTGTGTTTGTCAATTGCATTGTGTATCTCTTTGGTGGAATACCTTTTGTAGTTCTGTTGGAACGTCTCGGGACGATTGTCCAGTCGTCTTTCTTGTTGTCCACATCTCCATCAGCGTCACTAGCTTCAGCATCCACGGCGTGGTAGGATGGGATATCAGGTGATGAATGTTGGTCATCTGGTTGCACTGTATCAACAATTTCAGTTCTAGGGAAATAAACTCCAGGGTCATTAGAATGTATTCTGGACCAATCTGTATCTTCTTCAAAATTAGCTGAATTAGAAATTGTTATCACATTGTGAGAGTCAATGAATCTTCCCCATTTAGAATTGCTATCAACACCCATATATCTCAGTCTCTTTGCTACTGGGCTACCTTTTCTTCTTTGGGCCAATGGAATGTTGACCATGGCATATGAACCAAAAATGTGTAAGTGTCTAAGATCTGGCTGGTGGCCATATAACATGTAGAAGGGTGTTTGGTCAATGACACTGCTCCATGTACGATTGACAATGTAATTTGCATACTGAACTGCTTCGCCCCAAAATGAGTGTTTGAGATTGGCATCTTCTAGGAGGCAGCGCATCATGGTTTGGAGGACCCCCTGTCTTCTCTCTGCGACTCCGTTGTGAGCCGGCGTAAAGGGGGCAGATGTTTGGTGTAGGATACCGTTTCGTCGCATCCAATCCTGGAAACGCTGAGACGTGAACTCGGCACCACAATCACTCTGGATTCTCCGGATTCTCACTCCGTGTTGATTGTAGATTTGAACTGCAAAGTCTCTAAAGGTCTGAAAGACTTCAGATTTTTCTTTCATAAGAAAGACATAACCATATCTAGAATGATTATCAACAATAGTTAAGAAATACTTTTTACCGCCAATAGTTGGACCATAAGGGCCCACAATATCAGTATGAACCAAATCAAAAATGCGTGTTGACTTACGTGTAGCATGTTTTGGAACGGCTGCTGCCCTCGATTTTGCCTTTTTGCAAACAGCAAAATCTAGATGTACCTTACATCCTTTGAAATTCAAACCTTGTGCGAAAAATGGCATTTTTTTAAGGACCTCAAAACTGGGATGGCCTAATCTTCTGTGCCACCTCTGTATACACCTGTCATGTAAACGAAAGCCTGTAAATGAGGTTGCAGCATTAACATTAACATGAGGAACCTTAGGTTTGATTACCTGTTGCTTTGTGGCTTTAGGAGCCTTTGGAGTATTCACAGGATCTCTCTCTGGGGTATCTCTCTCTGGGCCTGTGATATTATCTATTGAGATTTTTATACTTGCCTGAATTTGAGGTTCTGCCTTTGGCCTCAAATAGTAGACCTGACCAATCACAATTGTGTCAGCAACAATATGACCATCTTTAAAAATATAACTGGCGTTACCTAAATGAAGGACATAAAAATGCAAAACAGCAGATAAATGATTCTAAGCAAATTACAATTAGCTGTAGGAATATAATAAACATCAGGTACCAGGGTACCTAACTCTTCAATAAAAACAGTCCCTTTTCCTTCAACTTTGAAGGGGTGGCCACCAAATGCGTACAGTTCACGATATTCTGGTTCAGGCTCATGTAGCTCTTTGAAAAGTTCTTTTCTGTAAGTAATGTGAACAGCCGCTCCACTATCGAGAGTCCATAAAAGAGAGTGGTCATATTTCTTTGGCTATGTATCATTGGTGATTGCTAGCATAGTGTATGGAGGTGGGAAATCACGCCTGGGACCGGATCGGCGCTGTCCTCTGCCTCTGCTGCCTCTGGGTGCTGTTCCTCTGGGCTGGACAGGAACTTGAGTGCGTTGCAATTTAAGACAATCTCTGCTTGTATGACCCACACGGTCGCAATATTGGCATATTAGTACCTTTTGTGGAGGATTCTGGATTATGTCAAAAGTGCCCTCACGACGAAGCAAAGTAGTTATATCAGTGACCCAGGCTTTGTAGTTCTGTCCCGATTGCTTTAATTTTGCGTTGCCAACCAATGGAACAATTTGTGACTGTTGGGCAACTATTGGGGCCTGCACTGGTGCGGCCTGTGAAATCGCTTGTGGCAAGGCTTGGGCCTGAGCAGGTTGAGGTGCTGCTTGAGGTGCCTGGACTGGCTGTTGCTGAGGGGCAGCAATAGGTAGTAGAGCTGGAGCAGGCAAAAGTTGGGCTGCCACAGCTGGTGGTGGCCCTGGAGCAGGCACAGGTTGGGCCCCTGCTGCTGGAGTAGGAGGTGATCCAGCTTGTGGTGGATGCACAATTTGTGCTTGCATAGGTTGGGCAGGCGGGACAATTTGTGCCTGTAAAGGTTGTGCAGCTAATGAAGGATACTGCATTAATGCATCTAATCTCAATTGATTCATTCTGTTCTGAGCCTGCAATATTTTTAATTCTTCATTCAAACTTTCATTCTGTTTATACAAAATTTCATTTTGTTTCTGAAGTACTTGGAGAAATACAAAGTCCCTTTCATCAGAAAATTTCTGCCCACATAATTGTGACGTGTCCATCCTATTAATTTGTTTAAAGAAGGGGAGGCGGGGGAATCATGGCCCCTCTCTGGTATGCCTGAAGGCGGGCGGACATCCTGGCCTTCAGCACGAAAGAATGCATGCAATTTAATTTTGTGTAATTCCCTTTGTAGAAGATCTATCTGCTCCCGCTGTCTTTGCAGCATCTGGCCATAAGTTACATTTATTTCTCTTTCAGCACTTGTCTGCCCTATGGAAGACGTTCGTGGGCTGGCAATTTGCTGCCTATAAAAGGATGTCTCCTCATCTTGTGGGGCTTGAGAGATTTTTGGAATAGCTCCCAAACGTGTAGAATTTCCCCCAGGGGCAAACGATGTGGTTGGGTAACTTTTACTAACCTCTGTAGATAAATCTTGTTCCGCTTGTGAAGATGCCCCGGTAATATCTTCCGTTTGCGTTCCAAAGAGAGTTGGTGAGGCTTGTTCATGCAGGGAAAAACTTTCTGCAGTGGGCTTTTCAGTTGCTTCTGGCTTATCTCCGTTCGTGGACATGGCTGGTCATAAATCTCTCTAATTAGCTAACTATCCTAAAATGCAATAAAACTTTCAAAGGAAGCCATAAATTTTAGAACCAACTCTGATTACCATGTTAACGGGGAGATCACTCCTCCGGAGGTCGATGGATCTTTGCTTCCCTTTTGAAGTCATTTTTACTCAGAAAATAAAACCGAGATTCAAATCTAATTAACAAAATATTTATTTCAGTAGAAAATAATAAAAAGAATCCTTATTAAGCTACATCTTATCGGCTAATGAATAAATCACTTCTACCTTTGGCAGAAATGGCGGAGAGAAAGGAAGGAGTTGACTTCAGGAATGCAGGCATGCGTAATAGAATATATCATACGTCTGCTTGACCATAAATACAAGAAACAGTAGAAAACATAGAGATGCACAAACTGACAATATTCACATCGTGACACAAAAAGTCATGCAGCACCTCATTGATCAGTTGCATGAACACTGCGGGGGGGCCCTGTAAGCCGAAAGGGAGCACCCGGAACTCGAAACATCCCAGGGGGCAATTAAACGCTTTTTTCCATTCGTCGCCCTCCTTGATTCGCACCCAGTAGTAAGCTTCCTGCAAATCTAACTTAGTGAAGATTTTTCCTTTGGCTAGATGTGCCAACATGTCCTTCATCAGGGCAATGGGTAGACATCTTCTACACACACCACGTTTAGCCCCCTATAATCAACGCATAGATGAAGAGTCCCATCTTTCTTCTCCCGGAACAAAACGGGCTGCCACTCATGGCCTTGCTGGTTGGATAAATCCACATTTTAAGTTCTTGTCTATGAAGGTTCGAAGCTCTCCTAGCTCGCGTGGAGTAATCGAGTAAAGTTTAGGCTTTGGAAGTTTAGCTCCAGGAAGGATTTCAATATTGCAGTCCGTGGAGCGATGGGGCGGGAGCGCATCAGAGCCTTTCTCACCAAAAGCATCTCTCAAGTTCCAGTGCTCCTTTGGGATTTGGGATTCACTTATTGAGTGATCCTGAGCTGCTGCCCCCAGCTCCCTTCGCCCTTTGTTTCTCTCACCGCTGGGTTTTGGGATCTTTTCCTCTTCCTTGGCCACTTCTTGCCGAATCTTTAAAAGCTCCCTCCTCCAATTCACTTCAGGGTTCCATTTCTGCAGCCAAGACAGTCCAAGTAGGAGGGGCCTCTCCATCCCTGGCACCACTATAAAACTCAGAGTCTCAGAGGTGGTATAATTGGCTTAATCAAAACAAATATCAAAAATTGCTATAATTATGTGTCATGAACTTAGACAGTATAAATAATAACAAATGTCTACTTTTTCGCACAGACCGGAACAAATTATGGGAATATATACAACTTTACAAGGTCTTAAAATATTAATCAAGCTGAACAAAAGAACCATTGTTGAAAAAGGAAAAATTGTTTTATTGTAATGATAATAGACTGAATATAATATAACAAGAGAAAAAAATAAGGAAAATATTGGAAGATATAAGGAAGATAATGATGTAAATAATAACTATATAGAATAAACATTTTCAAAGATATTTGATACTTTATTTGTATATACATATGTTTACACATGTTTTTATGTTTGTCTTTTTAACATAATTAATAAAGACTTTTTAAAAAAAACTCAGTCTCTTTATGCTTTCCCATTCTCATCTCTACTGGTTCAGTTATAAAGTGAGCTGCAACCCCCCTCCAGCTACAGTCCCATCTTGCTGGCAAAACACTATGGGCACTCTCAGCCGTTTGAGTCTCAGTCCCAGCTTTTCAACGACTTCAGGGCTGACCACGTACCTAGTGCAGCCTGAGTCCAATAAAGCCAGCTGTCAAGCCGATGTCACAGTTTGGAGAAGGCACCGGTTTGCCACACATATTCTTAGAAGGCCTGCTGACTATGGGAACTTGGGAAGGGGGGATTGCATGAGGGAAGTAGAGATAGCCATAACACATTATTTCTAGATTCTCAAGGTCATCCTTTGTCCAACACCTGCCGGAAGCGGGGAGGAGGAACGGCCACGTTGGCAGAAGATGAATGGGCAACATGACGGATTTGGGGGTGTGGGACAAGGGTGTGAACTTTAAACTGGGTGGGAAACTTGGGTAGCTTCAGATTCGGGTTTGCCACAGAGGCGCCAGCATGGCTCCATTAATAAACTGGAACTTTGAGGAATACTTTGCCTCGGACTCTGATTTTGTTTTGGATGTTATCTGGAACCCTGACACCAGCATCCTCCCTTGGGCCCCTGAAGAGGGCACCACTAACTCCACAGGGAGGGTTACAGGGGTCACACGCCAACTTACCAGGGGATCATCATCACCGTCGCTGTCAGCCTCACCCGAGTTGGTCGGAGTTCCCAACCCCTCAGAGCCAGGAGGGGTGAACTCTACGACCTCCAGACCTTTCGGCGCTGTGTCTCGGGTCCTTGGAGCTGGCTTTGTTGCCTCCTCCTTCGGGGTTGCCGTGGCGCTGAGGTTAGGTCTGCTGGATTGGTATGCTGCAGTTCAGTGCCCCTCCCCCCCACATCTGAGGCACATCATGCTCCTGGGGTGTTTCTTACGTGTGGGAGGGAAGGACTCACCCCGTCTGCCAGTCCTCCAGCGTCGGTCCTGGACAAGGTCCATCTCCACTTCCACCGCCAACACGTACCAGCATTGTAGGGTTTGTGGGGGCCCTCGCGAGACGCAGGTATGGTAGATGTCATTGAGGCCATCTTTGAAGCAGTCAATGAGGATGTCTTCGGACCATGTGGCCAATCGGCATGCCAACTCACGAAACTCCTGGGTGTATGTGGCCACCGACTGTCGCCCTTGGGTGATGGTCTTTATCCAGATCCTAGCCTTGAGCTCAGCCAGTGGATCCTCGAACCATTGGCGAAGGGCTGCCATAAAGTGGTCATAGTTCCGCAGTTGGGGGGCATTGTCATTGTGGAGGGAGACCATCCACTCCACCGTCGCCCCCTCCAGGGCCATGGTTACTTGTCTTATCCGGGCTTCTGCCGTCCCCAGTTTGGCTGCATACTCCTGCATGTAGTTCCAGACTTGCACCAGGAAGAACCCCAATTGCTCAGGGTCTCCCCCATCCTTAACACCCAAGGCTGGGACCTTTGGGGCCCGGTGCCTTCGAGGAACGGTCTCTGCAGGCGGGTTGGCTTGCGCAGCTTGGTCTGGGGCGACCCAGGAACCTTGAGAAGCTGCCTGTGCAAGAGGCTCTTGGGCTCTTCGACTCCCCCTAACCTGTTGTATCAGGAACAGGGCCTGGTTTAACATGGCTTCCTCTGGGCTTCTCTCCAGGGGGGGGTCTTCCCTTTGCCCCACGCCCCTTGCCCACCTGAGCCTGATGGGCTTCTTGCTGAAGTCCAGCTCCTCTTGCCATTCTGCCTCACCTTGACTCCAGTGTGGTCTAGTGGGGGAGCCGGCCATAGCTCCAATTTCCTCCAGCTCACCCCTGTGGTTGGACATTGGATGCTTGGTCCCCACGGTAGACTGCTGTCTCCTGGTTGACCATTAAAGTATAGCTTGCTTAATGTCAGGGCTGCCTCTGTTCATTTCCTAGAAAAGAAAATCCTTGGCTCCATAGATTTAGAGAAAAGTACTTTTACTAGGAACAAACTGAAAGCAAACAGTTTCAAGCAAGCTATGAGGGAAACCGCGTGAGCACATCAACTTCAAACGCAGTATACAGCCCAACCCCCTTCTAGCTAGGCAACCGCATACCAGAGCCAACCAACGTGGCCTTGGAGATAACAGCAGTTGCAAAGCTGCAGTGTAATCTTCCCCCCTATTGCCTCCCCCCTATTTTATGGCAGCAGCAACAGGCTGGCTGACATAGATAGATAATCTAGACGATATGACAGTTCATAGTAAGCTTGATGACTGAACAAAAATATGAAGCAGAGTCTTTAAGTCTGTCCAGCACTCTCTAGGGACAGGCAGCTTCAAACCTGGAAATGCAGGATCTTGTTTTCACTGGATCCAGATGGAATTCAAAACTTAGGAAATGGAGACATGCTGTACAACACATAATGGGATTTGCTTAGTCTTGAAGTGTGGTCAGGCTTTTAGCTATTGCTGCAATTACTTTTTACTTCTTCAGTTGTTTTTATTAGTGTTTATCAATTTTAGGTGATTTTAAGTATTTCCTTTGGATTATCTTGCTAACCTGCACTTGAGGCTCTGCAGCTGTAGGAGAAATGTAATGAACAAATTGTAAATGAAAACGTGGTACTTCATAAAAGTTACCACAATAGCAATAGCACTTAGACTTATATACTGCTTCACAGTGCTTTACAGCCCTCTCTAAGCCATTTACAGAGTCAGTGTCAACCCTGAAGCTGACCTGACCAGAGCCATCTTGGAGCTTCAGTGTTGCCACACTGGAGCTGAGGGATAGGGAGGGGGGATTAGAGATAGCTGGGGTTTTGTAGCCAAAATAAAATACTTTCTCTTGGGAACCAAAGATATTCTCTCACCTGGACCGTGGAGGGAGGAGTGAGGTCACCAGACAACCAGGCAGTGTCTTGATTGGACCATGTGACTGATTGTTTGGGGTTGTGGGAAAACTTTCTCTTTTAATTAGGTGAAAACCGTGGGAACCTTCAGAGTCGGTTTTCACCAGATTTGTGCCAATATGATATCTCCAATAAAGCTATTCTTTGAGGAATTCATCTGCCTCCGAGTTTTGCTTGCTATGGGACTATTACTTGGAACCCTGACATTCAGCATATTGCCCCCAACAATCTGGGTCCTCATTTTACCGACCTTGGAAGGATGGAAGACTGAGTCAACCTTGAGCCGGTCAGGATCGAACCCCTGGCAGTCGGCAGAATTAGCCTGCAATACTGCATTCTAACCACTGTGCCACCATGGCTGTACATCAGTGTACATAGATTTGCCGTAAAATTGATCAAGTTCTGTGATAAATGCAATCACAAATAAGGTTGGAGTGAAAGGCTGTGTATTATTTGCAGTTGTTCGGGAGAAGTATCTATCATCTGTCATCTCCTTACTGTCTACCTGCAAACATACAGATTGCTTTGGTCCTTCAACTGAGGTTGGAAAGATCTTCATTCTGGACCAACTATCTCCTGTCCTGTTCTCCTTTTTCAGCTTCTTCTGCTTCATCGTCTTTGGCAAATGCCCCAGTAGAAGCAGAGCAAGCATGGCCCCAGAGCAGCGGGGAAGAAGAGCTGCAGCTACAGTTGGCACTGGCCATGAGTAAAGAGGAAGCGGAGCAGGTAAGCACCAAGGTAAATCTGTCACTGGAGGCTCTTTGGATGCACGGAGGTGGGGCAAAGAATGGGCGAATGATCATTGTCTGATGGGATATAAAATACTGTCTATTTCAAGGGAGGGGCTGTTATTTGGTGTGCAAGTTCTCGTTTGAATCTATTGAAGCTTAAGAACTGTCATGTAGAAGAATATAAAACTTTATTAGATCAGGAATACTATTTTGATTTGGGACCATTCTCCTATTTCTTTGTAGGAAAAACATCTCCAGAAGTTTCCTCTCCCCACCTCAACGTCTAGCTGGTTGAAAAATTGAGCAGCTGCTACAACTGTAGACTTGCATAGGTTATTCTAGCTCAGTATTCTCAACTTCATTACATTTAAGATCTGTGGATTTCCTCTCACAGAATTCCACAGCCAGAATGTTGGTTGGGGGATTCTGGGAGTTGAAGACCACACACTTAAAGTTGCTGAGCTTGAGGAACACGGCTATAGGCCATGAAGAGAATCATAAATAGAGTCTGCAGGCTTTTAAATTTTGTTTCCTTAATTATATTCCACACTTGAGAGTGATGTCATGGACTTTGCATTAAATCTAATCCCAAAGCATAGCCTGATCCCACTTCCTTTTGTAATTTTCTGATTGTAATTGTAACCCCACTTGAGTAACATCAGAAGCTCTAAGAGGGCTCCCCTTGTGTAGGGATGGCTGGGCAAGCTAAGATAGCAGCCAATGATTCCTCTCAGGCTCTGTGCAGAGACGTCATAGCCTTTTAAGGTCTGGTACCTGAAGGATTGCATTTCCTAACCTCTGTTTAGGCAGGAGTCCCCAATCCCCGCACTGCAGCCTGGTACTGGGCTGCGGCTTGTTCGGAACCGGGCCATGCAAGCAGCAGGCGAGCACATGTGTGCAGCTCCATTTGCACAAGGGCCTGCCGCTGGCACCAATGGAGCTTCACACGCGCAAATGGAGCTGTGCATGCAAGCGTGCGTGCCTGCCACTCACACGGAACCATGTCTTCTCCCTCCCCCCCCAGTCTGCAAACCCGGAAAGGTTGGGGACCACTGTGCCTAGACACCAGAAATCACTTTCAAAGCTTCCCCCCAACGTTTCTCTGCATCCCCCCATCTTTGATGAGAAAAAAGTTTTATGAATGGTAAACCCCAGTTACTCGACGACTCACCTCCTTTTGATGGTTGTTCAGTGCCAAAAAAAAGTACAGGTAGTCTTTTTGTTACAACAGTAATTGGGATCTAAATTTCTGTCACTAAGTGAACAGTCATAAAGTACAACATCATGTGACCTCATCGTTCAGCAATGAGAATCCCAGCAGTTCCCATTGTTAATAGAATCCCTATGGTTGTTAGGCAAGGATCCACCCCAATCCAAGGCATTCCTGGCTTGGTCCCTGCCTGCCCCGAGCCTCAGTAACCGAAGGGACTGCCTCCTCTGCCTTCTTTTTGGCTCCCTCACCTGCCTATCTCCCCCCTGTCTCTGCGGTTTTTGGCCACCCTGCAGTCTACCACCTGGGAAGAAAGCCAGTTGTGATTTGGACAAGGCTGCATGTGGCCTTGGGAAGAAAGCTTAGTGCAGCCAGCAGCTACATCATGAAGGACCAGGTCAGATGCACCTTGTCAACAGTGGGTTGAAGAAGATGGGGAAGGCCAGCTGGGAGCAGCAGAGCTGGTAGGATGAGAGGAATGCAGGCTGGCAAGGCAAATGGAGCCCAGGGCCAGCAGAGCCCAGAGTAGCAGGACGGGCAGAGCTGGTGGAGGGCAGAGAGGCCAAAAGGGCAGAGAGGGAGGCAACAGAATAGGTAGGGAGGAGTTGAAAAGCACCCCTACAGTTATTTATTGTCTGTGGTCTGCAAAGCCCCTGAATGTTGATCACACAACAACAGCAAGGGCACTGTAATGGCCATAACTTTGGGGCAGGGGTGAAATGCTCCTGGTTCGGGCGTGCCTGCCGGTGGTCGGAGAGCCGGTAGCGACAGCAGCACGAGGCTTCGCCCACCCGCCCGGACGCTGCCATTTGGGTTCTTTTACCCTCTGCGCATGCGCAGAATGCTTTGCGCATGCGCTGAGGGTAAAAGAACCCAAATGGCAGTGTCCAGGCGGGTGGGCGAAGCCTCGCACTGCTGTCGCTACCGGCTCTCCGACCACCAGCAGGCACGCCCGAACCGGGAGTATTTCATCCCTGCTTTGGGGACTGGGCAGTAACATTCAGTCATTGCTGCCGTAATTTCAAACAGTTGCTGATCTTCAACTTTGTTTCCACTGTATTATGCTGCTGCTTTATCAGCAGTTATGAATTATTAATTACTTTCAATTCTGCTGTGCATTTGTTGTCCTATTTTTTAATTCAAAAATTAAAAAGCTTAAAAAGATGATAGTGAGAAAGTCCCTGGCTTTAATAGCTTAAACCAGTGATGGCGAACCTTTTAGACACTGAGTGCCCAAACTGTGCGTGTGTGCATGCCCAAACTGAAAGGTGTGCGCGCGCATTCGCAGATATGCGCACATGCACAGCAGAGACCCAAAGACCAGCTGGCCGGCGGGAGGCAGGGCATCCCAACACCGGCAGCGCGGCAAGAGGTAAGATCGCTTTCTTTTGTGAGCTTCTGTTTCGTCGTTTGCAGGGAAGCAGAAGCTCACAAAAGAAACGCCACGGGGATCTGACCTGGGGCGATGACGCGCGTGCCAGCAGAGAGGACTCTGCGTGCCACCTCTGGCACATGTGCCATAAGTTCGCCATCACGGGCTTAAAAGTTTTTAAAAGGTTACTTGTAAATTAATTTTATTTTGTTTTTTGAAGGCTATTTTAATCAGCTTGGATTCAGTTTGAATAATCAAATTAATTTTATGCATTGAATTTTCAAATCAGATTAATTTGGAAAAGTTATTTTAAATTGCCTTCAGATCAAATGATTTGAGTTGAAGCTATCACAGCCTGACGCTGAAGGGGCTTAAAGAGGGCTTGTGTGTAAGTGGCCAGTGCCCTATTGAATGATAACTGGACCAAAAAGAACGGTGCTAACAGACATGGTTCCAAATAAAAACAGCAATAGAATGTGTGTGTGTCACTAATTAATCAAAAAGAGCCAAAAATCATAAGGCTTTAGGGAGCCTTTTTCAACCCAGGTTCTGACAGATGCTTTGGTTTAAAAGTTCATCATCTTGGAACAGTGATCATGTGGCCTTGGGCTGATAGTTGCGGTAGATTGCAATGTCCAGAGGGAATCAGATTTGAGGAAGAAATCTTTTTTAAAGAGGCTGCTTTATTAGGGCAGCTTTCCATAATCTGATGTCTTCCAGATGTGTTGGACTGTAGGTCTCATGTTATGGCTTAGTGTTATGTGCAGAACAAACCAATGTACACTTGAGGCTGTTGAAAGTCATGAATCTGGTTTAACAATTATGCCTGCGGGATAGAGTTATGGAAGGGGGTTGATACTGTCAGTTCCTTCAATTGTTGCTCCTCTTAAGAGTATGATCCCCGTTTAAAATGTCTTGACTGGAGCCCTTAGAGTGCCAGATAAAGGAGCTGATTTTTGATAGGGATTGTTTTGAGCATAACTGAGCTTTGAAGTAAGTATTTTGTAATGCATTTGGTCAAGATAAGGGATGAATTGCTGTCCACAAATCTTCCAATGCCATTGGAAGTAAAATCAGTCATGATAGTCTTCTGGACCAGCTTCAAGTGGTGGGATGGGCAGTATGGTGGTGTTCTGTCTTTCCTCCTTCCTCCAGAGCTGGTTCCAGTTTATGTGGATAGGAGAGGAGACACCCAGCCTATGGCTCCCGCTACATGGGGTTCAGTGCTTTCTCCTCTCCTCTAATATCTGCATGAAGCCTCTGGGTGAGATCATCCCTTTATTTGGGATGAGGTATATCATAAGTGTACAGATGATACCCAGCTATATATCTCCACCCTGGGCCATCTGAGCGATGCTGTGGAGGTCTTATCGATGTTGGGAGGCTGTGGGAGACTTGATGGAGAGCAAGAGGCTTTGGCTCAACCCTAGAGAGACAAAGTGACTTTGGGTTTTAGGATCCCCTTGTTCTGGGGACTTTCCATCACTTGTTCCGGATGGGATTACCCTGCCGAAGACAGATCCCGTACACAGTTTGGAGGACTTCCTGGACTTGTGGCTCCTATTCAAGGAGGCAGCCATGGCTAGGAAGGCATTGTACAGCTTCATGTTGCGCATCGGTTGCGCTGATTCCCGTGGTTGGCTGGGGAATTCTGGGAGTTGAAGTCCACAAGTCTTAAAATTGGCAAGGTTGGACACCCCTGATTTAATGATGCACTTTTATCTACCTTTCCTCTGTTGTAGTTTTCATATCCCCTCCCTCTCCTAAGAAGTCTGCCTCCTCCACCGAATGGACCACTCTTGGAAAAAAGATGTGCTCACTCACTCTGCATAGGTGAAGCAAAACCCCAGACTCTGTTTGTGATGATTAATTCTCCTTAGGTCTGCTGTCATCCAACCACTGTCCGTTTCCATCACTAAGCTGAATGGCTGTTCCTACACTTCCAATGTGACTCTCCAAGCATTAAACTCCTTCCCGGGGTCTGTGCGGATTCTCAATCTTCCAGGTCATAGTTGTCTCAAAGGTGCTTTTTTCCGTCCAAAAGGCAACTGGACTGTTTTTTTCCTGAACTGATGAAGCTTCTTGGATGAGAAGTTAAATGTTTTCTTCTTCTTCTTCCTCAAGGAAAAAAAAAACTCCAGTTACCTTTTGAAGGAAAAAAACCCCCACCTTTGAGACTTCTTCCCAGGGCTCTCTTGTCAGCTCCTTCCTGTTTCTGTGGCTCCTTCCAGAGGGATTTGATCCCCTGTGCTCACTCCCCTCCCCCAATAACCCCATCCCACTTTGTCCTCTTTTATTTTCAGCTCCTTGTTTATTTTTGGCACCTTCTTTCCACTTCCCTTGACCACCCCTCCATGCCGCATTTCCTCCTACTCCACCCTGTTGTTTGTAAAAGGAAAGCAAATAAATTCTCACAGTGATATTAATTGAGATCTGTGCCATTGTGCTAGATTTTATTTTTATTCTATTTGTATTAAGGAAAGATGTCTAGGTAACATCATCAGGGCTAGAAGGGGTTTTGCACTGATAATATTATCTAATTTGGTAATGAAACATCTGCAAGAAAACAGCCAAGCTCGGAGAGCACCAAGCACCCCGCAGTTCAATCCTGAGGTGCAAATATTCTTTCAGAAACTGAATATATTGGACATTTCAAAATCTGAGAGGTGATGGACTAGTTGATTGGATTGGGCTTTTGCAACCCAGTGTGGAAACAGCTTTGAGAATTGGAAATACCCTCCGTCCGTCTGTCTGTCTGTCTGTCTTCTCCTCCTTCCTCTCCATGTGTCAAACTCCATTCCATGCCTCTTATGTTGTGTTTCTTCCCTCCCAGCCCCCTGCAGTGGCTGACGAAGACCTACAGCTCCAGCTAGCCCTTAGTTTGAGCAAAGAGGAGCACGACAAGGTTAGACTGCTATCATGCCACCCCACTCAGTTCTTCCTGAAATAATCAACTAAAGTACTTTCTCTGAGCTAGTCTTGACCTCTCACACTTTTCTAACTAACGTGGCATTCTCTGTCTCTCCAAGTCCCCATCCAAAGCAGAGCGATGGCAACAATCTGTCCGTTTTCAGCTTTAGGCCTCATTTATTGTCCACTACCTGGTGAATTGTCCATTCTTCAGTTGGCCAGTTTCCAAGTTTCTCCCAGTGAGAGGCTCGGTAATAAAACCGGTCAATCCAGGTATCCTAAGCTTGACCGAGCTAGGACTTGAACTCAGGCCTACTAAGACATTTGATGAATGTCTCCAGAAGCTTGGATGCAATATCCTGGAAGAAAATGTACTTATGAGTTGTTGATGGGGAAAAGCGATCAGACACTCAATTGAAAAGGAAGGTCATTTGGAACAAAAGAGTTGGAATTCTTGATGTCTTTTTGGATGTCTTTTCTCACCTTCGCTGAAAGTGAGGTGGAAAGGAAAGAAAAAGAAGACTTTAGTGTGTTATCTCTGGATTTTACTGGATTCATCCAGTAGATGAAAGATAAAATACTAGAAATTCAGCCAGTTTCGGCCAGTAGAAATCCTGGAATGACAAGTTAACACTGAGATTGCTGGGCACCTTGAGGGTCATATACTTAGTTTGGGGCCTGGGGGAGTTGCAGTGAACAGAAGATGCTTCCACTTGGACTCCACTTTTATGAAGTATTGGCAAAAGCAGCCAAAATTCAGGATTCCCGTTATTTGGCAGGAACTAGTTTGTTGGCAGGTTAGAACAGCATCTCGCTCACTTCTCTCTCTGTCTCTCGGATGTTTTTTTCTGAAGATAACTTTTCATGCAAAACAGAAACAACAGTAGTAGATGCTTCAAACTTGATCTGATCCCTGGCCAAGCTGCTGCTCCATCTATATTCTGGCTCTTGCTCTCTCCTTGCCAAAGGTGAGTAACCACCTGTCACTTTCTACTGCCTCCATTAATGCCTCTGTCCTTTTCACAACCCTCTTACAGGAAGAGCGGATCCGACGCGGGGATGACCTTCGCCTCCAGATGGCCATTGAAGAAAGCAAGAAGGAGACTGTCCCTGCTAAAGAGGAGGTGAGGTGGAAGAGACAGGCTGAGAGCTGCCTACTATGATAGTTAAACAGGATCTCCCATGGAAAGGGGTGATGTGGGTGGGAGGAGGACAACGTGGAGCAGCAAACGATTCCCTTTGTGCCCCATGGGGTCAAATCTGAGAGGCATCTGGCTGGCAGCTTCTGAATGCTTTAAGTAGAAGACCTGTCAGTCACAAGTAACTAGGAACATGAGTTTTAGTTCAGAGTACTTCAAGTTTATTACTAGTAGTCCTCAACTTACAACAGTTCATTTAGTGACCGTTCGGAGTTACGACGGCATTGAAAAAAAGTGACTTGTGAACCATTTTTCACACTTAACGACCGCTGCAGCATCCCCATGGCCACGTGATCAAAATTCAGATGACTCATATTTGCAGTGTCCCGCGGTCATGTGATCACCTTTTGCTACTTTCTGACAAGCAAAGCCAGTGGGGAAGCCGGATTCACTTAACAACCGTGTGTTACCAACTTAACAACTGCAGTGATTCACTTAACAACCATGGCAAGAAAGGTCGTAAAATGGCACAAAACTCACTCGACAAATGTCTTGCTTAGCAACAGAGATTTTGGGCTCAGTTGTCATAAGTCGAGGACTACTTGTACATGCTACCTATACACAAGAATCTGATCTACTAACTGTCAAGGCAAATTGGCGCCAGATAAGAGTCAATGGAATTCAAAGGGGTCTGGACTTAGATTAGTGGAACAACAACTCCAGATTGATGATGCGCTTGACCCCACCCTCGGTCTCAGCCCGGTTATCTACAAGACCCATGATTTACTCTAGCAAAAACACCTCTTAGCCATCTTGTGAAATAGTTATTATTTTATGGACATGATTCGTATCCCACCTTTCTGCCCCAGAGAGCACTCAAGTCAACTAATACCATTTTGTATCTTCTTGCAAAGAACTTTATACGGGAAGCTGTGGTTTTACCTTTGCACAAATATTATGTTGTAAATTAAACCAAACGTAAATCAAAATCTCTCCCTTGATTTCTGGGTGGTTTGCATGTGATCAGGGGTGCTCTGTCTTCCCTTTGTGTAATAATGTCAGAGTTGAAAGGACTTTGACAACTTAAATGACACTTCCAAAATAAAAGAAAAAGAAAACCAGAAGTAGACCTTAGTGTAACGAAGCCTTTGAATTCATTGATTGAGAGCAAGGTGCCTAGCTGTTGCAATTGGCTCTGGTTCATAATAAATATTCAAGTAAATAAACAGATTCTGCCCACTTCTAAGTTAGAACAAAGATTTTATTTATTTATTTGGCATATAGCATCTACAAAGGTCGTGCAATCACTGACATACAACACTAATAAAATGCAGTATATATACAAACACAAATATAAGTTTGTTTGTTTGTTTATGAAATTTATTTGCTGCTCATCTTGTATCCAACGACTCTGGGCAGCTCACAGCATAAAAACATTAGAGCATTAAAAACATTAAAATCAACAGTCACAGAAACACAGCAGATAAAATCATTAACAGTTTAAATAGAGCATCAGCAAATATATATAGGACCTATATATAGGTCTACATTTAGGGTTGAGTGTGAATCTGTGCCTTGGCTCACTAGTCCTAGTCCACATTTCTAACTCTACATTCCAGCAAGATGCTCTAGACCAGGGAAAGGGAAGAAACCACTGGATGTTAAATGGAACAGTGAAGGTGCGCTATAATTTTTCTCTTTCCCACTACAATCTTTTTTGCCTTCTCCATCACCCAGTCATCCTTGATGGACCTTGCTGATGTCTTCACTGATCCACCACCTGCTGATCCGTGGGGCACTCAGCCTCCTGCTGACCCTTGGGGTGGCGTTGCCACCGTTGTACCCGCAGCTCGTACAGACCCGTGGGGACCCCCTGCTGCTGGAGCAGCCCCTGCAGGAGATCCATGGGGAACTTCCGCAGCACCTCCTGCACCCCCCTCGGACCCCTGGGGGCCAGTTGCCAGCGCTGACCCCTGGAAGGCCGAAGGTAAGATCCAAATCTGGGCAGGATCAGATGTTTGAAACATTCTTCATCACCATTACTTTTTAATGATGTACTTGTGTGGGGTTCCTCTTCTGAAAAGATCTTTTAAGAGGATGGGGTGGGCAACATGGGGTCCCATTGCATTTCATAAGGCCTATGGAGGAGGCTGTTTATGACAGCTGTCTCTGCTGCGAGCTGCTCAGTGGAGTGTAGAGAAAAGAGTGTGGAGTAGGGGTAGGTAACTATGGCAACTTTACGACCTGTGGGCTTCAACTCCCTGAATTCCTGGTTGTCTCAGGAATTCTGGGAGTTGAAGTCCACAGGTTGTAAAGTTACCACAGTTGCCAACCTCTGGTGTAGAGTGTAGAGCTGTGATAAAAAGAAAATGGGGGTATTAGAAACCATTTTTGGTGCTGTCGCCACCTCCTGCTTCCTTTATATTGGAGATTTTACTTGGTTGAAAAATAAATCAGAAGCTTACACAGTTGACTGCTTTTAGCTGAATTAAATAACTTCTTTATAGTCAAAATAAACATATTTACAGTACCACATGCTGAGTGTTTCTCTTCATTCAATTACAGAGAATTATCTTCATTACAGCAAGTTCACAGCAGACTTCTTTACAGAGAGCTCGTGGAGAGAGACATACATACATAATGGAGACTGGAAACCACACCCAGCTCCAAGCTTAATTCTTTGCACATGCTCAGTAGCACTTTACTCTCAATTGGCTGACTGAGTTGCTATGCCTATTCATTGGTTGACCTTGTTAACATGGCTCTCCCAGTTCATGAATATCTTAACATTTATCCCTTCCCAGCATGCAGCTTCCCACAGATTACCTTCATGTGAATTGACTCTCTGCAGATTGAGAAAGGCTGCCTGTTCATTTTCAGTCATGAAGGGTGTGGAGAAAAACTGTTTCAACTAGGTCAGGTCAGCACCAGCCTAGGTGAGCCCTTTTTTTTTAATTCAAAAAGTTTTATTAGTACAAAGTACAAACATTTTTCTCTTTTCTCCACCCTTCCCCCCAACCCCCACCCCCCCTGACTTCCCAGAAAAAACACAGGGTATAATATACAATAAGCATAATATTAAAATATACTAACAAATTGTTAATTTCAAAATTTCTCTAGTTCTTTAACTCCTGATTACTCAAAACGTTTAAAACATAATCTAAAAATTAAGTGTATAGCATTGGTAATCTAACATTCCAATATATGAAATTGTAACTATATATCTTTCATTTAAATAGTCCTTAGAATATAATATGATAATACAAAAAAAGAAATGGGAGATTTTTCTTTTTTTTTTTTTTTTCCTCCTTTTTTTTTTTTATTCAAAAAAGTTTTATTAGTACAAACTTACATAAGTGGTAACAAAATATTAAATCTAAAGTACAAACATTTTTGTTTCCCCCCCCCCAAACCCACCCCCTTCCCTCCCCACCTCCCCCCCGGACTTCCCAGAGATAATACAGGGCATAATAATAAGTTTAAATTGTTAATAAAAAGAAAAAGAAAAAAGGAAAAAAAGAACACTATTTTTAAAAAAAACTTCAACTCCAAATTATACAGTACTAATATATCGCATTTGTATACAATAGTAAAGATACAAAAAAGAGAGAAGAAAAAAAAAAAGAAAGAGAATAAAAAAAAAGAAAGAAAGAAAGAGAAAACTCTTTAACACTACAAACAAACCTCCTACCTCCTCCCTTCAGTCCTCTATCTTATACAAGGTAAATGTTACATAAGTAATAACTAAATATAAAATACACAAATCTTAAACTAATATTATTGACATTAGAAATAACCTCTAAGATAAAACTTAACTAAATGTTACATAAGTGATCATCAAATATTAAATTTCGTCATGATATTAATAAGATAATATTATTCTAAATTAATTCGCTAACTTCAATAAACAAAAAAAGAAAATAAAAGAAGAATAAACAATAAACAAATCTTCGACAAACTATATATATCTAATATTATCAACATTAAAAATAACCTCAAAATTATATAAAACTTAACTAAATATTGCATAAGTAATCATTAGATAGGGAAAAGATAAAATACAATCATATTAGTCTCTATCCATCCAATATATTTCAACATCACATCGTTTTGTATCTTGATAGTTCATCTTTTAATAGTTCAATAGATTCAAATTTGTCGAGTCGTCTCCCGTCTACTCCCAAACCTCCATCTCCTTTTCCCCAGCTATCTGATTCAGGCACTCCTTTTGGATTTTTGAGTCTATTTCTTTTTGATCCATCGAAGGTGGCTTCCCCTCCTCCTCCTCTTTTATTTTCATACATCCTTCCTCTGGGATCTTGGATATATCAGCCTTTAGAACATTGACATAAAATTCAGTAGCTTTTTTTATCGTGTTGAGCCGGTATCTTTTTCCAGAAAATTTCACTGCTACTCCAACTGGCGCTTCCCATTTATATTGTAAATTTAATCTCTTAAATTCATCAATCAAAAAAGTATAGCTTTTCCTGGCTTTAAGCATTTTAGAGGGGATTTCTTTCCAAATCTTTAGTTCCTGACCATTCACCATAAGATTATTGTTAAACGTTGCTTGTATAATTCTGTTCCGTAGAGCTCTTGTGGTAAAATATATGACAATATCCCTTGGTAGATGCTTTTGTTTGGCGTACCACGAGTTGATTCTGTATGTTTTGTCGATTTGTGTAGCCAATTCTGCTTTAGAAATTCCAGACACCTGATCCAATATGTCAACCATCCTGCCTTTTAAATTTTCATATAATCCTTCTTTCAAACCTCTAATCCTTATAGCAACTTCCATAGATCTGAACTGAGTCATTAAGACCTCTTTTTCAAAATTTGCAATGTCATTTTGGATTTTATCTATGTAATTCACTGAAGTTGCCAAAGCTTGTTTATTTGTTTCAATACGTTCTGCCAAAACTTCAATATTTGTTGCTAAGCCTTTGCAAACCTCTAACACATCAAATCTTAGTTGTTGATTCATATTCTTCAAAGCAGCCTGCATCTTATGGTCTATCTCACTTATTTTCTGGTTAAATTCCAAAGTAAGTTCATGTTTCATAATCTTTAAATTATTTAATAAATTTTCAGGTGTCAAAAGCTGTGGAGGTGTTAGCTCAGTGTTAAGTTGCATTTTAGAAATATATCCAGATGAATAGTCATTTCTTTTAGTCAAAACAATCTTTCCAAACTTTGAAGCCATTGGTGTTTCAAAAGAGTACAAAAAAGAAAGAAAGCCAGATGCCTGATTAAAGTTCTTTCCAGTTTAAAAATCAGATGGTCTTTTATTATTGAAAATATTTCTATTATAACTTTAATCCAGAGTTAGGAGACAGAGAAAGAAAAAACCATTTTTCCAAGTTAAAAGTTTCCATAAGAGAGAGAGAAAGAGAAAAAAAAAAAGCCTCTGGGGAAACGAAAGTCACTTTCACTTCTCAATCGCCATATTGTTACTCTGTTTCCTTTGTTCCCTTGCCGAAGTGAAAGCTTACCCAGGAGTTGAAAAAAAAAGGAAAAAAGAGGTTTCAGTACTTGCCCATCTCACGCCTGTTTCTCTCTGTCTGCTTCTGTAGTTTAAATGTAGTTATAAATCCCATTTTTGAAGCAGCGGCTGGTCACTCCATCTAGCTCTGCAAAGGCAGAGGTTTCCTGATCTTCGGAGCTGGAGACAGGCTGCATGGGGAGCTCTCCCTTCGCGCCCTACCAGATGGCTCCTAAGGCGCTGGGGGGGCTCTACCCCTCCTGTCAGGCTCTCATCTCTCCCCTTTGCCCGGGGAAGAGATTTTAAAGCCGCCAGACAGCTGTTCTGGCGGCTTTTAACAAAGATCGGAAAGGCATCCAACGAGGGATGTCTGCGATGAAGCGCTCCAAAACCGGAAGTCGGAGATTTTTCTTCACCATCCAGCCAGATGCGTGACCGTCGACATCAATTCCTCAATAATAAATGATCCTTCTTTCAGCACTAAACCTCCGTGGTGGCATGCCATACCTGGCATTTAGAGTCATCTTGCTTAATTACAGTACAGTCCATAGTTGTTCTCAACAGGAAAATTTATGTTATAAACTTAATATTTTCTGTAACATATTTTAAATGGTCGACCATATTTTTATCCAAAAGGCCTAGGTTTTATTTTGTTTTTCCCCCTAATATAACCATCATATACAAAAATAGATAACATCTTCATATTACCCACATTTAGATTATAAATTTGGTCTTTCCCCATATTACCATCCTTATAATTTCTCCAGTATTTTAACCCAATTTTCATACAATCCTTAAACTCATTTTCTCAAAATAACTCCATTAGCACTTTATACAACCTTTCTATATGCATTTAACTATTATCTTTTATTTCTATTATCAAATTGTCCTCTTAGTGCTAGATACAATTTTAAGTCTTCTCTCCATCTGGCCTACGATTACCCATACTAAAGCCAAATTCTAGTTGTTCCTTCTTCTCATTCGACCTTTAAATCCAACTCTTCCACCCGCTTGTGATTTAATAATTTCTTGAATTGTCAACTTGATTTTTTGTTGTGTTGATTCATCCTTAAATATAGCTGCTGCTCTGGTCTGACTCTGATCCTTTATCTCTCCTTGTATCACAAATGAATCCAAATTGCAAATATCACTCTGGTTCTGTAAATCCCCCATTCTTCTTCCTTCTGGTATTTTAGATATCTTAGCCTCTAGCACTTTTTCATAAAAATCTCTTGCTTTCCATATCGTATTGAGCCGATATCTCTTGGTCAACGCTTCTTTGAGAGTGGGATCCGTCCCGCAGCCCTTAAAAGCTGCGGTGGTGAGGCCCCTCCTCAAGAAGCCTTCCCTGGACCCGGCGGATTTAAACAACTTCCGGCCGGTCTCCAACCTTCCCTTCGCGGGGAAGGTTTTAGAGAAAGTGGTGGCGCTCCAGCTCCTGCGGCTGTTGGATGACACTGATTTTCTGGATCCCTTTCAATCGGGTTTCAGGCGCGGCTACAGTACCGAAACGGCTTTGGTCACCCTGATGGATGATCTCTGGCGAGCCCGGGATGGTGGTCATTCCTACATCCTGGTGCTACTTGACCTCTCAGCGGCTTTCGATACCATTGACCATGGTATCCTTCTGCGTCGTCTCGGCGAGGTGGGGGTGGGCAGCACTGTTTTACAGTGGTTCTCCTACCTCTCTGACAGGACGCAGTTGGTGTTGACGGGGGCAGAGGTCGAGCCCTAGGCCCCTACTTTGTGGGGTGCCGCAGGGCTCGGTCCTCTCACCCATCCTGTTTAACATCTACATGAAACCGCTGGGTGAGATCATCTGACGACACGGGGTGAGGTATCAGCAGTATGCTGATGATACCCAGTTGTACATCTCCACCCCGTCTCAATTCAGGGAAGCCGTGGACGTAATGGGCCGCTGCCTGGACGATGTTAGGGTCTGGATGGGGATGAACCAGCTAAAACTCAACCCTGACAAGACCAAGTGGCTATGGATATTGCCTCCCAAGGATTCTGTCAATTGTCCCTCCTTGGTTCTTGGGGGGGGGAGAAATTAACCCCCTCAGAATGGGTTCGCAATTTGGGTGTCCTCCTAGATCCACAGCTAAAATTGGAGCAACATCTTTCAGCTGTGGCTAGGGGGACCTTTGCACAGGTTCGCCTGGTGCACCAATTGCGACCCTACTTGGAGAGGGAGGCTCTACTCACAGTCACTCACGCCCTTGTCACCTCCCGGCTGGATTACTGCAACCCGCTCTACATGGGGCTACCCTTGAAGAGTATCCAGAGACTACAATTGGTGCAAAATGCAGCTGCGCAAGCTGTGGTGGGTGTGCCTAGGTACACCCACGTGACACCTATTCTCCGCCAGCTGCATTGGCTGCCCATTAGTCTCCGGACCCAATTTAAGGTGTTGGTTTTGACCTTTAAAGCCCTACATGGCTCAGGGCCAGGCTACCTTCGGGACCGCATCCTGCCGCATACCTCCCTACGACCGGTTAAGTCCCACAGAGTTGGTCTCCTCCAGGTCCCATCGACCAAGCAATGCCGGTTGGCGGGGCCGAGGGGGAGAGCCTTCTCTGTGGGAGCCCCCTCCCTTTGGAACCAACTTCCTCCAGAGATTAGGACTATCCCCACCCTGCTGGCCTTCCGTAAAGCAATAAAAACTTGGCTCTTCCGGCAGGCAGGGTGAAAGTGAGACCAATCAGACTATATTTGGGTCTCCCCCCCTTGGTTATGAATGTCTGATATCTTTTAATTTTTATAGTTTTTAATTATATGTTTTTATATTTAATTGTGATTTGTTATGTTGTTAGCCGCCCAGAGTCCCTCGGGAGTTGGGCGGCATACAAATCTATTAAATTAAATTAATTTAATTAAATTAAATTTCCCAAATATATTAATGATAAACCAACTGGGGCTTCCCATCTGTACTGTATTTGCTGTTTTTTCATTTCTTCCACCAAAAAGGCATAATCCTTTCTAGCTCTCAACATTCTGGGGGGGATTTCTTTCATTGTCATCACCTCGTGTCCATTTATCTGGAGCTTGTTCTTGAAAGTCGCCTGTAGGATTTTATTACGTAATGTCCTTGTAGTAAAATATATTACTATATCTCGTGGCAGATGTTTCTGTTTAGCCATCCAAGAATTGGCCCGATATATCTTGTCAATCTGCATATCCAGTTCCTCTTTTGACACCCCCAGCATTTGCACAAATGCCTCCACCATCATTGGTTTTAGGTTTTCTTGTCTGTTCTCCTGTACTCCTCTTATTCTTAAAGCAAACTCCATATTTCTATATTGGATCATTAATGTCTCAATTTCATACTTTTCAATTCTATTTTGAACCTCTTCTATGTTGTCACTCAAAGTTGTCACAGATTGCTTAATTTCTGCCACCTCCTCTTCCAAAATTTCCATATTTCCTACCAGTCCTTTAAATGCCATAAATGTATCTTCCCTTAATTGCTGGTTCCTAATTACAATCTCTTCTGAAACAGCCTGTATTTTTTCATTAAGATCATTAATTTTTGAAGTAAACTCTATAACCAATACATCTTTCCTAGCTTTTAAAACTTCTTGTAACTTTTCAAGCATTAAAGTCTGTTGGGGTGTTGAATAAACATTAGATTGCATACTTGAAATATAAGCAGGAGGACCATAAAATCCTTTGTTAGAAACAATCTTTCCAGATTTTGAAGCCATTTAGAATTTAAGGATTAAACTTTGTGTTTTACTCCGAAGTTAGAAAGAAAAGAGAAAGTTCATCAAAGTCAGACATTTTCATACAAAGGGCTGCTAGCAAAGCAAAACTTTCTTTTAACTTTCACTTTCACGCCCTTTGAAACTTCAATCGCCATTTTGTAGCTCATTAACTCATTTATTTTGTCACTTCCGAAGTGTAAATTGGAGTTAAGTTTGAATACTTGCCAACTGTGTCTCCTGGCTTTTTCTGTCTGCTCTCTGCTGTAAATCCTGAAGTTAGAATCACATGTTGGGAGCAGAAATTGGACGCGGCTTCTTGCTCTGCAAAAGCAGAGGCGTCCCGGGTCCCGGAGCAGATGACAGGCTGCCTGGGGAGCCCTCACCCTTCGCGCCCCAGATTGTCTCCTGGGGCACTAGGGGGGCTCTACCCTCGCCTGCTGGCTCTCATCTCTCCCCTACGCCCGGGGAGAAGATTTTCCAAGCCGCCAGACAGCTGATCTGGCGGCATGACAGAACCCAGGAACAGGCGCCCAACAAGGAGCGTCTTCGAAGCTCGCGGAGCCAACCGGAAGCTCCCGGTGAGCCCTTTTTTTATGCTGCCTTCAGTCCTAGGATGAAGGACACCATCATCCCCAGAATTCCTCCTGGCTCTACCACCATGGTGTCTCTTGTTTTTAATGAAGAGGTTCCCTGGGGTTTGTCCTCAAAGCCAATTTCCACACACAGCCTCTTTATCCATTGGAAGAGAGAGGCCTTCGATGTGTAGAGCATACCCTACTTAACCGAAGGTCCAGTTCTATTCTTAGCTTTCCTGCAGAAAGACTCTCCACAGATAATTAATGTTTGTCCTTTTTTTGCACCCGAAATACCCTTTTTAAGGTCAGTAACCACAGCTATAGGCCATGTGGTCTCACTCTAGATTTGGGAAAAGGTATTACAGGTAGTCCTCAACTTACAGCCGGTTGCTTAATGACCCAGAGCTACTTACAACCCGTTTTTTAAGTTATGACGGAGGCATACCCTCTATACCACCTACCACCATGGTCAAGTGATCACATTTTGGACACTTGGCAACTAGCTCATCCTTATGGCCGTTTGCAGCATCCTAGGGTGACTTGACCGCATTTTACAACATATTGTTGCTAATTTCCAGCATTTACTTCCGGTTTGTGGCCCCCCAAAAAATGCCCATTGGAGAAAATGGATTCTCTTGATGAATGCCATGTTTGCTTAATGTCCGCCACAGAAAATGTCAAAAACTCAGGTCCAGTCACATGATACCTCAATTTACAACCACAACAACTTACAACCATAATTCCAGATTTAATTACGGTTGGGAGAACCACCTGTATTAAATTGGCAGTTCTAGTTTTTCCTAATAATTCCACAAATGAAGTTTATCTTTTTTAGAGCAGGATCATGCTGGGTTAATGGTGGTTTTTTTTTAAAATCAAGCTGTCCACTGTGACCCCCAAGATCCCTTTCCTGGTCAGTCACTGCCAGTTCAGGCCTCTTTAACATATATATATATATATATTAAAGAGGCCAACACACATCCTTTTAATTTAATTACATTTACCTGCATTTGCTGTTTGAAAGCCCATTTGTCTCCAAAATGGGAATCCTTTGAAAACTCTTGATTTAACATCAAGCTCTGAACGGTTTGATGTCATCAGCAAACAGAGCCACTTCAATGCTTAGCTCTAGTTCCAGATCATTGCAATCTCAAATAAAAAGTGTTGGTCCCAGCACCTGTTGCTGGAGGGCAGATGCTTTGCACATCTTTGCACAATTGACATTTGCCCATTTATTTTTACCACTTATTTCATTTTTTTAACCAGCTCCCAGTCCCTGAGTGTATCTACAGTCTTAACCCATGGAAGCTGACTGACTTTGCTCAATATCAGGGGGGTCTTCCAAGAGAGTATGGCTGGTTGAGGAATTCTGGGAGTTGAAGTCCACAGGTCTTCAAGTTGCCACATTTGAAGACTCCTGCTCAAGACCCTTGGTGAGGGCTTTTTGAAAATCCAACTACACAATACTAGGTATCTTGTCCACATGCTTGTTCCCACCTTCGCAAAGCTCCAAAAGGTTCAGGGGATCACTCACCTTTTGGAAGCCATGTTGGCTTATTTTCAGTTACTGCTTTTTCTTTTCTGTGAGCCACTTCTAGTCAGGAAGTTGAGATAGATGCATCAATCTATCTAACAGGGAAGACCATTTCCTTTGCTTGAGTTAAACCTCTTTGCAGTTTGAAGGTCTTTGGAAAGGAAAGCATGCTCTCCTCCATTGAATAACAGAGTTAGGAGAGACCTCGAAGGTCTTCTAGTTCAAACCACTGTGAGCCCAAGCAGGAGACCTACACATTCTGGACAAATGTCTGTTCAATCTCTTCTTAAAAGCTTCCAGTGGACCACCGGTTGACGTTGTGGCGAGAACGGCTGGAAAATAGCGGAGCTCTGCCGGGCTCTGTGAAATGCAGCCAGCAACTGCTTGCTGGGAGACCCTACGGGGTTAAGCCCTGGAGGGATGGTGAAGAAAGGAGAGGCGCTTTGTCGATCGTGAGGAAACCGCAATTTCCTTGTTGATCCGAAGAAAACTCTCCTGAACAGCAGTAGGGACGATGGCCATTTTTGGTCAGTCACAAGCTGGGACAACCGGGACACTAAGATCTTGTGCTGGAGTGGTGTGTGGACAGAGCAGTGAAACTGGGTGAGAAAATTTCCAACTGTTACCTTAAAGATTTAACCTAAGTTAAAAGTTCCAAAAAATGATCTCCAAACATTAAAAAAGCGGCGATTGGATTTATGGAGAAAGATTAAAGACTAAAAACTAAAGAGGAAGATTAAAGATTAAAGATTTAGAAGTAAACTTAAGCAGTTACGTCGTTCCAAAGAGGAAGCCTACAGAAAAGGTGATAAAATGCTGTACAATCAGGCCAGAAATGTATTAACAAGGGAGATCAGAGCAGCAAAAAGAAACTACTCTGAAAAGCTAAGGAACCAGTTCTCAACAAATGAACCAGCAAACATGTGGAAAACTCTTAAAAACATCACCGGCTACAGCAAACCACCTTCCCAAGCTGAAGGAAATCAGCAACTGGCAGATGACCTGAATGTGTTCTACTGCAGGTTTGAAAGGAAACTACAGCCACCTATCTCCACAACCTCCATCCCAGACACACCAACAACAGCCAAACCTCCTACAACTGAACCCATCCCATTGGGTTCACAACCCCTGGTGATCACAGAAAAGGAAGTGCAAGATCTATTTCACAGACAGAAGCCGGGAAAAGCACCAGGTTCAGACAAGATAACTCCTTCTTGCTTAAAAGTCTGTGCTGACCAATTGGCCCCCATCTTCACCCAAATCTTCAACAAATCACTAGAGATATGCCATGTTCCTTCTTGCTTCAAACGCTCCACTATCATCCCAGTGCCGAAGAAGCCCTCCATCAAGGAACTGAATGACTACAGACCAGTTGCTCTAACATCTGTAGTTATGAAAACCTTTGAAAGGCTAGTGATGTCCCACTTGAAAACCATCACGGATCCACTGTTAGACCCCCCTGCAATTTGCATACTGAGCAAATAGATCAACAGATGATGCTGTTAATATGGCTCTGCACTACATCCTACAACATCTTGAATCTCCAAATACCTACGCAAGGGTCCTCTTTGTAGACTTTAGTTCAGCATTCAACACCATCATACCGGACATTCTTCTAACTAAACTAAATCAGCTAGCGGTACCTGAACACACTTGTAAGTGGATCACAAGCTTCCTAACAGAAAGGAAGCAGCAGGTGAAGCTAGGCAAAATCACATCAGATACCTGTACAATTAGCACAGCCCCCCCCCCAAGGCTGTGTACTCTCACCACTTCTCTTCTCTCTATATACCAATGACTGCATCTCAAACGATTCATCTGTTAAACTACTGAAGTTTGCAGATGATACAACAGTGATTGGCCTCATTCGAGACAACGATGAAACCGCATACAGACGGGAGGTTGAACAACTAGCCTCATGGTGCGACCGGAACAATCTGGAACTGAACACATTCAAAACCGTAGAAATGGTGGTAGACTTTAGGAGAAACCCTCCCATCCTACCACCTCTTACAATACTAGACAATACAGTATCAACAGTAGAGACCTTCAAATTTCTAGGTTCCATCATATCTCAAGACCTAAAATGGTCACCTAACATCAAAAATGTCATCAAAAAAGCACAACAAAGAATGTTCTTTCTGCGCCAACTCAGGAAGCTCAAACTTCCCAAGGAGCTGCTGATACAGTTTTACAGAGGAATCATTGAGTCTGTCATCTGCACCTCTATAACTGTCTGGTTTGGTTCTGCAACCCAACAAGACAGACACAGACTTCAGAGGATAATCAGAACTGCAGAAAAAACAATTACTGCCAACCTGCCTTCCATTGAGGACCTGTATACTGCACGAGTCAAAAAGAGGGCCGTGAAAATATTTACTGACCCCTCGCATCCTGGACATAAATTGTTTCAACTCCTACCCTCAAAACGTCGCTATAGAGCACTGCACACCAAGACAACTAGACACAAGAACAGTTTTTTCCCGAATGCCATCACTCTGCTAAACAAATAATTCCCTCACCACTGTCAAACTATTCACTAGGCTGCATTACTATTACTATTAGTTTTTCTCATCGTTCCTATCACCCATCTCCTCCCACTTATGACTGTATGACTGTAACTTGTTGCTTGTATCCTTACGATTTATTTTCATATTGATTGTTTCCTGATTACTTACTTGAACCCTATGACAACCATTCTTGACAAATGTATTTTTCTTTTATGTACACTGAGAGCATATGCACCAAAGACAAATTCCTTGTGTGTCCAATCACACTTGGCCAATAAAGAATTCTATTATATTCTATTCTAAAAGAAAAACCTAAAGGATGATTTAAAACATAGGAAGCCTGGAAAAGCCAAACAACATTGTGAAAAGTGACTATTGGGAGTAATTGCTTTTGTAAACTTTATCTCTAACTCCCCTGACTGGATGACAATCAGCTGTTTCTGGTTTTTTACATTCTGTGGAATGCTGGAATTGGGAGCAGGGAAGCCATCTACTGGAGGAAGAAGATTACTGCAATGTGTAAAATTCAAAGGAAAGTGATGAGAAAGTAAACAACATCTGGAAAGCTACCTGACCTTGACTTTATCTTAGTAGGCAATCTGGATGCTGGAAAATATTTACTGAGCTTTTTGAAGATTTAGAAGGCAAATTAAATTAAACACTAAAACTCTATTGGAACAGTACACTGAAAAGCGGATTTGAAAGATTTGAAGAAACTTGGTGGGCTAAGTTGGATTTGGGTTATTAACATTATGTGATAGGTCATCTTACGAAGCAAAAGAAGAAAAGCGACAAAAGGGGAGAAAAAGAAGAAAAGATAAATAAGATTTTAAAATCTGGACAATTGGGAAGGTGTAAATTGGAAATTATAAAGACTGAAAAGCACAAATTTATAGACATTTTGGGGACTTGGAGGAATAACTGGGATTGACCAAATAATTGATTTTTTTCTGGAGCTTTTAGATACTGCGATACTGGGATATTAGAGGGATATTAACTTGTTACAAAATGACCCAGCAGGAGACAATAAAGTTTTATGAAGAAATGTTAGAAATAGCGACAAAGAATTATAAGAGGTTGATGGCAATATTTAAAGATAAAGATGTGAAAGTAGAAGGCTCTCAACAAATGGTGGGAAAAGATGAATGTAATACACAGAAAACAGCTGAGAAATTAGAAGGAGTGGTGGAGGGAACAATGCAAAATAAACTACAAAAAGATAGAAATAAGTTAAAAGCAGATAAAAATACTGAAAAGACAGCAATGATAAAACTAAAAATCAAATAGACAATCCCTTAAGAGCTTACAATAGAATAGAGGGAAAAAAGGAAGATATTTCAAAAATAATGAACAGGTTATGGATGGATACTCAAAAGATGCAGCAGAAGGAGATAGAGGGTAAGACAGAGGGAACAATCAGTTTGTGTAAAAATGTTAGAAAGACATATAGGATTCCAAGAGAGAAACATAAAAGCATCACCAAAAAATCAATAAATGATGAAATTCTAAAAAGGCTGAGAGATGATGGATAGATACAGTATATAATATTTTGCAATATAGTAACAATATTGAAAACCAATAGAAAAACGTGGAAAGTTTAAATTGGGAAAATAGTAGCATATATAAATATAGTAGCATATATAATTATATATATATATAATTAGAATTTATTATAAATACAAATATATTAAGATTAGGAGGTGGAAGACTAGGACTAGGTATATCTAAAGGTATGATTAACAGGATGGAAAAAATATATTGGAAAATATAGTTTTCAAGGACTATACATTCAGGGGACTTAGAGATATAATCTTGGGACTGGTTAAATCTTATTGACAACTGGTTTTATTGGTGTTTATAGAAAGTTGACATATTGAAAATGTGGTGGAACACTGAGTGATATCTATAATATTAAAATGTTAGGAGTTAATAAGTATATAAAAGAATATATTATAATTATTATGAGCACATTAAAGTTAGAAGTTGGAAGATAAAAATTCTGTATATGCAACTGTATTATTACTATGAGCACTGTGTGAAAAATATGTTAATCCAGTCATTACACTGTCCACAAAAAAAGTTGGTTGTTAAAGAAAAACTGCAAATAAAACATATACCAAAAAAAAAAAAACCAGCTGCCAGTGATCTAGCATTATTTTGGCAACCTCACCCCTCAAAACCCTGCTGTGTTTTCCTTGTCCTCTCAGATCTAAATGCGCCATCACTGCTGGACAGGCAGTTCTCTAATTTCATCTCTGGCATGGTTCATTTTCTTCCCAGGTGGGACTTCTGTGGGGCCTACAACAGCACCACCCACAGACCCATGGTCATCCAGCACGGCTCCCACATCCCAAGGACAGCCTGCTCCTGATCTTTGGGCTCCAGCGTCCAGTTTTTCAAATCCCTGGGGTGGCTCCCCTTCTAAGCCTAGCACCAACGGCATGGCAGGTAAGGATGAAACGAGCAGTAGGGGTTTGGGGACCAAGTGCTGGGAGAAAGGGAGGGGGAGGGGCCAGTGTTTCTCACTGGGTCAGCTGAAGGGGAAGGACTCCTAATTCAGGGCCTCTTCCTGCTCCCAGCTAATCCTTCTGCCCCATCCTTCCTCTTGTGCCCTGTTCCTCTCCCAGCTGCCAGAGGCTTTGATCAGTTTGATGACAGGGACAGGGATGAATTCTCTGATTTTGACAGCCTGCGCCCAGCACTGCCCAAATCTGGAAGCAGCACAGGTCAGCCTTGCTTCCCCCCCTTCCCTTTCCTAGGCATGGTTCCTAATGCTCCACCCCAGTGTTTTTCAACCATGGCAGCTTGAAGATGTGTGGACTTCAACTCCCAGAATTCTGGGAATTGAAGTCCACACATCTTCAAGTTTGCCATGCTTGAGAAACACAGCTCAAACCTCCCTTCCCTCTAACCTGTCCAGGCCTGTGGTTTGTGGACTAGATGACCTCTAGCTCCCCTGGCATGGGAGAGAATTTGCATGCTCCTCCCTTTGATTCTCTCCCTCCCTATCTCCTCTAATCTTGTTTGGACATTGGCTTTCCAAACTACATGTTCTTGCATGTGGATCAAAAGAGATGGGGAAATAATTTAATACTTTAATTAACAAAAAAACTAAAATCTGGGGAAGGGAAGGTTGTTTGTGGTTTTGGGAATGAGGGCAAATTGATTGTGGACAGCCATAAACTAAGCATAATTCCTTACATGCCCAACGAATTTCCCTGTCTAAAATGGAGTCTGTGTTTTTCGTCCATGTTCTCTGTGCTTCTGGATTTTTACTCCTCCCTCCCACCCCTCCTCTCTCATTTCTTGTTCCACAGGTGAACTGTCCCTCTTAGCAGAGGAGGTCCCTGTTTCTCAGGCTGGCAGTGGCAAGGACAGCCGCAATGCTTTTGATATGGCTACCGTGGCTGGGTCACTGCCAGAGACCTGCAAGCCAATGCGTAAAACCCCCGAGTCGTTCCTGGGTCCCAACGCAGCCCTCGTTGATCTGGACTCTCTGGTCAGCAAACCTGCTGCTCCATCCAGCAGCACCAAGGCTTCAAACCCTTTCCTCCCCCCTGGTAAGGGTTTGTATGCTTTGGGGTGTCGGGGGGGTTACAGCAAATAAAGGGGCTCCTACTCATTGCTGGCCTCAAGGAGAATCAAACTTGGTTTGAAGTGTAGGAAATCGGTTCCATTGCACTGATTTCACTGAGATAGAAATCAAAATGAATCATCTAATTACAGATAGTCCTCGATTTACGACCACAATTGACCCCAGAATTTATGTTGCTAAGTGAGAAATTTGTTTAAGTGAGTTTTGTCCCACTTTACAACTTTTTTTAAGTGAATCACTGCAGTTGTTAAATTAGTAACATGATTGTTAAGTGAATCTGGCTTCCCCATTGACTTTGCTTGTCAGAAGGTCGCAAAATGATCACATGACCCTGGGACAGTGCAACTGTCATAAATATGAACAAGTTGTCAAGCATTTCAATGTAAATCACATGACCATGGGGATGCTGCAACGGTCATAAGTGTGAAAATGGTCATAAGTCACTTTTTTCAGTGCCGTTGTAACTTTGAACATCTACTAAAGAAACTGTTGTAAGTTGAGGACTACCTATATAAGCAACACTGAAATCAGACTAGCCAGTTTGGTCTAGTGCAGTGATGGCGAACCTATGGCACGGGTGCCACAGGTGGCACGCGGAGCCATATCTGCCGGCACGCGAGCTGTTGCCCTAGCTCAGCTCCAGCGCTCATGTGCGTGCCTGCCAGCTGATTTTTGGCTCACGCAGAGGCTCTGGGAGGGTGATTTTGGCCTCCGGAGGGCCTCTGGGGTGGCGGGGGTGAGCGTTTTTGCCCTCCCCGAGCTCCAAGAAAGCCTCTGGAGCCTGGGGAGGGCAAAAAATGGGCCTACTGGGCCCACTGAAAGTCGGGAAATTGGGGAGTAGGGGGGTGTCGCGCACGCATGCGCAGGGGGGTGGGGCAAGTGGGGGGCTTTGAATTATGGGTGTGGGCACGCACGCACGTGTGATAGCGTGTGTGCGCACTATTTCAGCACCCTCGGAAAAAAAGGTTCGCCATCACTGGTCTAGTGGTTAAAAATAGCAATAGCAATAGCACTTAGACTTATATACCGCTTCATAGTGCTTTACAGCCCTCTCGAAGCGGTTTACAGAGTTCAGCATATTGCCCCCAACAATCTGGGTCCTCATTTTACCGACCTCAGAAGGATGGAAGGCTGAGTCAACCTTGAGCGGTTGAGATTTGAACAGCTGAACTGCAGCTAGCTGAAGTAGCCTGCAGTGCTGCACTCTAACCACTGCGCCACCTCAGTCTCGGCAAGAGACTGTTAGTTCAAGTCCCGCCTTAGCCATGAAACACAGCTGGGTAACTTTGGCCCAGTCACTAGGAGACTTTGAATTATAGTCCCACCTTAGCCATGAAAACCAGGTGGATGATTTGGGCCAATCACCAGGAGACTATGAGTTCTACTTCTGCCTTAGACATGAAAGCCAGCTGTGTGACTTTGGGCCAGTCATGGTCTCTCAGTCCAACCCACCTCACAGGGAAGTTGTTGTGGGGAAAATAGGAGGGAAGGTATGTTGGATATGTTCGCCCCCTTGAGTTATTTGTAAAAATAATAAAGGCGGGATACAAATAAATAAAATTTAAATTCTTTTTTGAAACAGCTTTATCCCAGTTTGACTGCCTGATAAAATGTTAATTATTGTTCTCAGCTGGTGTGGGAATTATGGGGTGTGATTGCCAAAAATATTTTAGAGTAGTGGTTCAGGTTTTGAGTGTGGAGACCAAGATTCAAGCTCCCACTTCACTTTAGGGCTTACTGGATAACTGAGTCAGTCACGGTCTCTCAATCCAGCCTACCTCAAAGGGTTGCTGTGGCTATGTAATGAATGACTCCATGCATGTCATCTTGAGCATCTAAAGAATCGGTAGGAAATAAAGGTTGTAAGACTAGAAAGGTAGAAATTTCTTTATCTGGATGGGTGCCCGTTTGGGGAAAACTATGTGAAGGTTTATTCATAGAACAGAGTTTGCTGGCACTAAGCAGGGCCAGACTGACAGGTGGAACCTTCTAGAGCAGTGTTTCTCAAGCTTGGCAACAATGTGTGGACTTCAACTCCCAAAATACCCCAGCCAGCATGCTGGCTGAGGAGTTCTGGGAGTTGAAGTCCACACATCTTCAAGCTGCCAGGGTTGAGAAATACATTTCTAGAGGATGCATTAGAGCAGTGTTCCTCAGCCTTGGCAACTTGAAGATGTGTGGACTTCTGCCAGGGTTAAGCAACTCCCCCAATAGCCAGACCTCTGGGGTTTTTAGGCCAGAAGGAGGCCCTCTGGGCTTCTCTGTAATGATCCTTTCTTTTCTGTCTTCTTGCCTGCTGCAGGTTCAGCTCCCGCCCCATCTGCCTCGGCCACCAATCCATTCCAGGCAGCGGCAGCCACCCCGCTGTCACTCAATCAGCTCCGTGTCAGTCCAGTACTTCCGTTGTCCCAGACAGCGCCACCAGCGTTTCCTGCCACAGCTCCAATGGTCTCCGTATCCCCCATGGCTCCCGGGATGCCCTTAGCCGCCGTTTCCCCCATGGTGGCGGTGCAGCCCTTGGGGGCTGTTCCACCTCTGGGGCTCCCTGCCATGGGGCTGCCCCCTCAGAGCCTGCCACCTGCCAGCGTTGTTCCCAGCAGCACTTCAGCCTCCACCCTGGGGAGCACCAACCCCTTTTTGCTATAACTGGGGGACCTTTGGCCCGGTGTTGACCACCCAAACATCCCCTTTTGCCCTGTGTTCTCCATTGGCAGTGGGGCCCCTCTGACGGCAGCCACCGAGCAGGGGCAACTGGATTGGGGTGGGAGGGAGGTGGAAGGAAAGGGAGGGACCCAAGTCCTTGCAGGCCCTCCACCCCCATGTTGGGAGGTCAGGAGAGTCTGTCTGCAAATTGGTTTCCCCTTTCTCCCCAGGCCTGCTCTGCGGAGACCTGAAAGAATCCGTTTCTACTACCAAAGTCAAGGGAGCCACAGTGGCCACACCCAGTGACTAGTTCAATGGGGAGGAATCTAGTCACGGGGGGAAGGAGGGATCTTCCCTAAAAGTGATCTTTGAACCCTCTCCCACATTTTTTTATTACCTATCCAGATGTGGGAGGTAATGGCAGATTTGGAATATTTATTTATTTTATTTATTCGAAGTTCTTCTATGCCGCCCTACTCCCTCAGGACTCAGGGCAGCGTACATTTTAGGGAACATCAAATAAATAGTTAAAAACAATTTAAAACAATTTTTAAAAAACATACACATCATATATACATGGGGGAGAAGTCAGATGGAAGGTCGTCTCAAAATCACCCCGCCTGCAGGAAGAGCCATGTCTTAATGGCTTTTCGGAAGGCCAGCAGGGTGGGGGTGATTCGGATCTCCGGGGGGAGATGTCTACGGATGATCTCCCCCAGCGGTTTCATGTAAATGTTAAACAGGATGGGTGAGAGGACCGAACCCTGAGGCACCCCATAGGTCAGGGGCCTAGGAGACGACCTCTGTCCACCTGCCAACACCGACTGCATCCTGTCAGCGAGATAAGAGGAGAACCACCGCAAAACGGTGCCTCCCACTCCCAACTCGCCGAGACGATGCAGAAGGATACCATGGTCGATGGTATCGAAAGCCGCTGAGAGGTCAAGTAGCACCAGGATGGAGGAATTACCCCCATCCCGGGCTCGCCAGAGATCATCCATCAGGGCGACCAAGGCGGTTTCTGTGCTGTAACCGCGCCTGAAACCCGACTGATAGGAATCTAGATGATCAGTTTCCTCCAATAACCAAAGGAGCTGAGAAGCTACCACCTTCTTCACAACTTTACCTATAAAAGGCAAGTTGGAGACCGGACAAAAGTTCTTCAAATCTGCTGGATCCAGGGAAGGCTTCTTGAGGAGGGGTCTCACCACCGCAACTTTTAACGGTTGCGGTATGGAACCCTCCCCCAAAGAAGCGTTGACAACCGCCTGGATCCAGCCGTGTGCCACCTCTCTGCTGGCCGAGACCAACCAGGAGGGGCACGGGTCCAATAAACAGGTGGCAGAGCTCATAGCCCCCACAGCCTTGTCCACGTCATCAGGAGAAACAGGCTCAAACTCCTCCCACAATGCTGGACCAAGACTTGCCCCTGTCAACTCAATGGACTCTGCCCAGCTAGAGTCCAGGTTAGACTGAATCCGAGCGACTATCCATCAGAAACTGCGAGTATTCCTCAGCTCTGCCTTGCAAGTGTTCCTCGCTCCCCCCTTTTGCAAGGAGGGCGCGAGTCACCCTAAACAAGGCGGCTGGACGAGAATCTGCGGACGCAATAAGAGCGGAAAAGTGAGATCACTTTGCCGCCCCTATCGCCACTAGATAAGACTTAATAAAAGTTCTTAGTAGTGTTCGATCGGACTTGGTTTTACTGGCTCTCCAGCGGCGCTCCAGACGTCTCTTGTGGCGTTTCATCTCCCGAAGCTCCTCGGTAAACCAGGGAGCTTTCCGGGATCCACTGCCATGGAGAGGTCGCAAAGGCGCGATCCGATCTAATGCCCCTGCTGCCGCGGTGTTCCAGGCAGCCACCAGGGCCTCAGACGAATTGTGTACAAGGGTTTCAGGTATTTCCCCAAGTTCCCTCTGGAATCCTTCCGGCTCCATTAGGCACCTGGGGCGGAACCACCTAGTCGGTCCCGCCTCCCTGCGGAGGAGGAGTGGGGCTGTGAAATCCAACCTCACTAGGAAATGGTCTGACCATGACAACGGGGTGATGACTATATCCCCTACCTTCAGATCATCTCTCCACTGCCCCGAAAGAAACACTAGGTCAAGCATGTCACCTCCCTCATGAGCCGGACCCTGGATTAGTTGGGTCAGGTCCATGGTAGTCATGGAATCCATGAACTCCTGAGCTGCACCAGAGGTTTCGCCCGCCGAAGGCAGGTTAAAGTCCCCCAGCACCATAAGCCTGGGGAACTCCACCACCAGGCTGGCTATCACCTCAAACAGCTCAGGCAGGGCCCTAGTAACGTAGCTGGGAGGCAGGTACGCTAACAGAAGGCCCACCTGAACCCCTAAGTCCAAGTTTAGAAGGAGCGTCTCACACCCGACGATCTCCGGGGCAGGGATCCTACGAGGGTGCAGATTTCAGCGTGTTATAATGGCCACTCCTCCCCCCTTCCCTGGGGTCGTGAATGATGCTGCACTGAGAACCCGTCCGGGCATATCTCGGAGAGGGCTACTCCCCCCTCCTGGCCCATCCAGGTCTTAGTTATGCATACCAGGTCCGCCCCCTCCTCGGTGATTAAATCACGTATCACGGGGGCTTTGTTGACAATTGACCTGGCGTTTAGCAGCAGCATCCTGAGCCCAGGGCCCTGAAAAACCTGGTTGCCAGGTACTCGGGTTGAGCAAGATGGAACCACATCGGAGGGGCCGGAACAAGGGATCGCTTGTACACAGCGAGGTCTCATTCCCCATGAGCGGCCCACCCCTCTGCTCCCGCCATACCTACCTCTCCCCATTATGACCGGGATGTTCTGGCTCTCCACCCCCCCAGAGAACCCCCTCCCCCCCGCTGGTCCCCCTCCCTTCCTGCAGGCCATCCATTCCATTCATACTGAACCAGGAGATAAAGTCAGGCGCCCCTCCGCTTCTGTTTCCACACTCAGCAGAGGGGGTCCGAGCCCCGGTCCCTGGCTCACTCATACTAACAACCATTCTTCCACAATCTACACAATTATTCCCTCAATCATAACCAAACACAAACATTCAATCGTAACCAACAAGCACAAACACAGTCACACCACTTCCGGGGTTAAAATTTAAAAATAATTAAAATAATCAGTGCTAGCGCCAAAGGAGGTACATGTATACAACCTCCAAGCCAATCGCAGTTAAGATAAAGTCTTAGTCCTTTCCACTCATTCCAAGGTCCACCATAATCTTTAGGCGCTTCCAGGATAGTCCGTGTTTGTCTGCTGTTCTCTCCTACAATGTTGATAATTATAGGGTTCAAACCTGCAGTGACATCTGGCAACCCTCTTCTCCGCGGCTCCCCCAATGTGGCCAAAAACAGCCATGCAGCCGGGGCTGCGTCAGCCAAAAAAGGCCTCGCGGCCACCACGGCAACAGTAATGATGTGAACACTCCCACGGAGACAACGCTGAGAATAGAGGAGAGAGGTAGTCCAGAGGAACGGCTGTAAAAGGCTCCGTTGTGTCTGCGCTGGTGGCATTAATGCCCGATGTAAATCATCGCAGTGATGGCAAATACAAATACAGTCTTGACCCAGAGAGAGAGGGGTCTTCTGCGAGTTCTGCTGTTCCAATCGCCAGAGCAGCCGTTGTCAGAAGGCCGGAATATTGATATTCCTTTTTTTTTTAGTTCATCAATCTCTGTCTTCACCTTTGTGGAAGGATAGAAGAAAGGGAAATTGCTAACTCCCTACCTCTGTGATGTTCCAGATGAAATTATTTGGGGAAATGGAAGACACAACCTTTTAAATTGTTTTTTCCCCCTTAGATACTCCCCTTCCTTCCCTTCTGAATGTTTGTTGCATCTTCTTCAACCTCCCTCTCTCCCCACAACCCCTTAACTGGGACCAGTTTTTCTGGAATTTCTTTTCCTCCTGAGGAAGTAGGGGGTAGTCTGTGTGTGTGGGGGGGGGTGTAACAGGAACAATTGACACCTTAGAATACATCTCCCTCTGTTCTTAGGCTCAAGAGAGATGCCACTAACTTAATGCCAGAGACCAGAACTAGGTCATGCTCCTAGGCCCCTACCCCTCGTACACCCAATTTCTGCAAATGTTGGACCCCAAAAGAATATCCTTTTGCAAGAAATGCAGGATCTTGGTAACACATTGAGTGGGTCAACGGTGGGGAGGACCTTGAAACACTCAATGCAACCTACTGTGAAGGGGAAGGGCTTGTGGCCCACCAGGAAAGTGCAGTTTCTCAGATGCACAGCCAGACAAGAGACCTGTACTTCAACCAGTGCAACTCTGAAAGAGCCTTGAATCTTCTTCGGACTGGTGGGGGGAACAGAGGGAGGAACAGGAGATGTTGGGTGGTCACTTTTACCCCTTCTACAGCAGCAGCAGCAGCAGCTTGTGGGGGAAGGGAGTCATGACTGTGTGTTTGTGAGTGTGTGTGTATGTGTATGTGTTGCTGCTTTTCTAAATTCCTCTTTGATGTTGGGGAGGGGCACTCATTAGCACCCAGGACAATCTGGCCTTTCTTTTCTCCCCCTCCAAATAAATTCTTGGAATGTGTTTCCTATGCCTCCCTGCCCCCCCCATCATGCTGGGGTTTTCTCCTCTCCCCCCCCCCGTATCAGTATATTTGATTCATTGTGTCATTTGTTGGTGGGTGGGGAGTGATTTAGCTGTGTGTGACCCTCGACCTTGGCTCAGTCCCCCCCCTCCATTTCCCCTTCCCAGGTTCCTAACCGATTCTGGTATGCTTCAGGGAAAAAAATGCTATTAATGAAATGAAATAAATGGAAATTCTTCTATGGCACCCAAAGACTTTGGCCCCTTTGAGATTTGCTTTGTATGGAAAATGGCCGTGGAGGGAGCATTGGGCTGCTTCGTTTAGCAATAGCACTTAGACGTAGAGTATATACCCGTGATGGCGAACCTATGGCACGTGTGCCGGAAGTGGCACGCAGAGCCATTTTTCTGGGCACGCGGAGCCATCGCCCATTGCTCTTCCGGGTTCCTGCGTGCCAGCCAGCTGGTTTTCATGTGCACCGGTGCACCCAAAACCGGAAGAACAGCCACCCATTGTGCATGCGTGCTCCAGGAAGATGATCTTCCTGTTTCAGGAATGCGCATGCGCATCAGCCACGTGGTCTCCTAGTTTCTGGCGCGCATGCGTGTGTGAAGACCAGCAATGGCTGGCCGGTGCGCTGTCCCCGGCGTCCCTCCTGCGCAGCTCCTCCGCCCCAGAAGAGCAGCAGCAGCTGCAGGGGGAAAGGCAAGAGCGACTGGCCGGCTTGCGCGCTCGGGGGAGCAGGGCTGCACTTTTGGCCTGCAAGGCGTGACCAGGAGGAGGAGCAGGAGGCGCCGCCGCGTAAGGTAAGAGCGGCTGGCGGGGTTGGGAGCAAGGCTGACTGGGGCAAGCCAGCTTGCAGTCCCCGAGGGGCGGGCTGCACGGGCTGAGCTGTGCCCGCTCATTGGCACTTGTGTGGCAGGCGGCAGATTGTGGCTCTGCTGGTGCCGCTGGGGCAAAAGCGCGCAGCCCCCGCTTGGGTGTCACCGGGCTGCGCTTTTGGCCTGCAAGGCGCGGCCAAGAGGAGGAGGCGCCGCCGCCACCACGTAAGGTAAGAGTACCAAGGCCGAGAGGACGAAGTTGGGAGCAGCAGACCTGGGGGGGGGGCAACGGCTTTACTGCTGCTGCTGCAGCCGCTGCAAAACATGCGGGCGTCTCCCCAGTTGCCTCGCTGTGGGCACCAGACAAGAGGTAGGCAGCAGCTCCTTTCCTCTCACAAGGATGTTTGGGGGGGGGGGTTGGGAGTATGTGGGGAGTACTCCCAAGGGAGTACGTGGGGGAATCGACAAGCCAAACATTTTTCCAGAGGCTGCCAGAGCTCCGGCTTTCTTCCCTTGATCCTTTCCCCTCCTCAAGCGAAGCAGCTGCTCTGAGCCATTGGCTGAAACTCTGTTGTGTGAACCGATCCAGCTCCGAGTGTTTAGCCTACCTCACTAGGGGTAAACTAAGAGCGGCTGGCAGGGTTGGGAAAAAGAAGGGGGAAGGGAGAGAGTTTGGATCGGTTTCCTGCCCCCCCTCCAGCCCTCCCATCTTTTCCCCTGCTCGAGAAGTGGCTGCGAGAGGAGGAGTTTAGCTGGCTCAGGTAGGATTAGCTACCAGACTGGGGAAGGCGCGGTGAATTCCAGGCTGGCAGGCTGGCTGGGGGGAGGGTGGGCAAGAGAGCAACACAGCCCCTTGCGTTTTGGCGGCGTGCGGCTCTGAGCACGCAAAAGAGAATGGGCGTCGGGAGAAAAGTTTTTCGGGCAGCTGCGCAGAGCTGCCTTTTACTTCCAGCAACTGGAGGAAGGCGCTTTTCTCAGCTGCCGCGCGAATCAGCCAAGATTGTCTTCCGTCTCTCCCTCGTTGGTTGCTGCATATCCGTGGGCAGAGCGGAGCGTTGCTCCAAGGGCAGCGCGCCAGCAGCAGCAGGCTGGGTGGCTCGCTCCTCTGCGGTCCTGCCGGCTGGCTGGACGCTGCCTGGAACGCGAGGCTGGCAGGAGGAGGAGCTGCCTGTGCAAAGGCAGGCCATTCGCGCCAGCAAAGGTTGATCCAAAATGGGGTGCGGGGTGTGCATGCGCGGTGGCCGTGTGCATGGGCGGAGCGTGGCGCATGAGCGGTGCAGGGTGCATGCACATGGGGGTGCGTGCGGGGGGTGCGCATGCGCATGGGCGTACACATTGCATTATGGGTGCTGGCACGCGGGAACGCTGTCGCACTCACGTGTGTGTACTTTTAGCACACGGTGACAAAAAGGTTCGCCATCACTGGTATATATCGCTTTGCAGTGCTTTACAGCCCTCTCTAAGCGGTTTGCAGAGTCAGCATATTGCCCCCTACAATCTGCGTCCTCATTTTACCGACCTCGAAAGGATGGAAGGCTAAATCAATCTTGAGCCGGTGAGGATCAAACTGCTGGCAGTTGGCAGAGTTAGCCTGCAATACTGCATTCTGACCGCTGCGACTGGCCCTTCCCATCACAAGGCTTCCCTGGATGGCAGTCAGGAGTCCAGAAGATCTAGAGAACAGCCCAACTAAGCATGTTGTGTATTTGGCAAGTAGTGAGCCCCTCCTGAATGACTCTTCCCCTTTGTGTGCCTTACAAAATTCTTGGGTTTGGAGTGGGTGGAAGAAGCAAGGAAAGAGGCTGGTTAAGCCAAGGTTGTGTGGCTACACAAGTGACAAGGATATAAAGTTGTCCTCTGTACAAACAAAGCAGAAGCACAGCCTCCTTCCAAAAGAAAAAAAAATTCTACAGATAGTCCTTGATTTATGAAGTTCTGATGGTCATTATCCACCCACCCCTGCAACTTCAGGCGGTTGGGTTGCATTTATGGTCGCTTGCGGCCTCATGGCCACAGGACTGCCTTTTACAATGGCTTTGCCAAAAACTGGCACTTAGTTCTGGTTTTCGGCAAAACCATGCTCACAACAAATCATTGCTTCACTTAATGACCATGGTGTTTGCTTAGCAACTGCCACAAAAAAGATTGTAATATCAAAGTCGGTCATATGACCAACTTGTTTTACTAAGACCGTAATAAACAGGCTCCATGACAGTCATAAGGTGAGGGCTACCTGTATCTTGATTTAGGAGGACCAGCGTGAAAGGTCTAATCAAAGCAAAACATGCTTCCAGATGTCATACAGACTGCCAGACAAGTTCTGGCAATTTTTTAATTGCTATTTCTATGGGTTTTTTTTTCTTTTGCAAAAACGTATTCCTGAAGATAAAGAGCATTGCAGAAATGCTCCTATTGCTGTCACTAAAATACACTTGGAATGTTTGTGTTTCTTGAATAATAAGTTGGTAAGGTTCCTACAACATGCTAAGCTATAAGCTATTATTTATAAATCTCCACAGATAAATTCATAGATCGCTCTAAGCCCATAAAGTGGCTTGAGATTGTTCTGAATGAAGCCCAATTACCACAAATGTCAAAAAACAGGTCTTTTCACGTGACCTGCTTTATGACCATAATGGACAGGCTCCATTATGGTCATAAATGAGGATTACTTGTACGTGGTTTACTCATATGCTATACAGGTACTCAATTTACAGCAGTTCATTTAGTGACCAAAGTTACAAGAGCATTGGAAAAAGTGACTTATTACCATTTTTCACACTTATGACCGTTGCAGCATCCCCATGGTCACGTGATCAAAATTCAGACACTTGGTAACTGACTCATATTTATGAGGGTCGCAGTATCCTTGGGTCACATGATCACCTTTTACAGCCTTCTGAGAAGCAAAGTCAATGGGGAAGCCAGATTCACTTTACAACCGTGTTATTAACTGCAGTAATTCACTGAACTGGCAAGAAAGGTAAAGGGCAAAATTCACGTAACAACTGTCTCACTCAGTGACAGAAATTTTGAGCTCAATTGTGGTTGTAAGTTGAGGACTACTTGTATATATACTATGCGGACCAGCCATTATCAACCTGGTTACCTTCAGAGTGGCTCGGACCATTACCCATTGCTGGTAGAGCCGGCTGGGAATGACAAGAGTTGTATTTTCAGGCTGAAGTTTTTTCAAACTACCTGGAGATACCAAGGAATGAAAAGAATTTTGTTCACACAGCATGTATCTTAGTCTTTGGTTATCTGATGTAGGAAGGTATGGTAGCCCTAAGACCCTCCTGAGCCAAGCATGTGTACATGATTGAAAGACTAGGTCACTGTATTCTTGGCTCAATCTGCCCTTAATTACTTTCTGATTCATGACTGAGTTTTCCATCTGAAAATGTGTTGGTTCTCTGAGGCTGCCCTGACTTACACACTGCTGTGAAGCTGCAGGTGGAAAAATGTTGCAGAGTGAGGAGAAATAATTCCACTTACTTTCCTACTGTAAACAGTTTAATTTTGGGCATCATTAGAAGCTGGGGGGCTTGGGATGTTGAATTATCCATCCTGGGGTCGAACCAGCCTTCAGGATGGGTTGTCCTAGCCAATCATCTCGAGGGCCGAGTCAGTCAATTTGCATAGGTACCTGGATCCGCCTTTGTCTCCCAGATCTGACTCGGCCCTTCATGAGGACAGACGTGGCAGGACTCCCTCCTGAAGGACTTTCCTTGCTAGTTAGATTCCTTTGTTCCAAAGAATTTCTTTGTGTCCTTTCTTTATTCCTTTGACCCTTGTGAGGACTCTACGCTTATATACAACCAAAACAACAGCCCTTTTTAGGGCTCTGGATTGGATCGTCTCCTTCGAGCTCGGCAATCAACATCCAAATCCAGCAGAAGGACCAAATTTACCTTGGTATCAGGCAAGATATAAATGGGATCCCTCCCCAGCTCGCCCTTACCAGACCGCTGCTGTACTACTTTATAGGGAAACACCGGGGGAGAGGTATTTTGTGCCCCGGCTTTTACGGGCGTTTTTTTAAAGAACTCCCGCGTCACTCTCGCAGAGAATACAGCCTCTCATAGGACGCGGCCAGCAGCTGGTCGATCCGGCACAGCGCTTGGGCCCCTCTAGGTGCCAAGTTCCCGATCGATAGTCTCACCGGAAGCGACAGGAACCGGCACACCAATCACACTGAGTTTTCTCGCGGAGGTGGGTTTTCCTCCAGCTGGAACCTCTCCCAAGCCCGTAATTCCCCCCGGAGACACCTACAAATGCACGAACGCCGCTAGAGACCACTCACGGCGTTCGATTATAACTATGGGCCGTAGGTAGAGTAATCTCACGCCGCATTGCTGGCGAGATAAGACGCCGGACGCCAACCCTGAGCCTGCTTGGGGGCCGTGTGCACAGGGAGTGGGGAAAGGATATAACTGCATCGCAGCTTCCCGGGCTTAGAATCAGCCTACGGAGCTCCGATTCCTTTCGGACAAGGCCCCACCATGTGGCGAATTGAGGGGGCAGCCATTGTGGGAGCTCCACGTGGTGACTACTGGGCGTGGCCATCTTGGAGCAGGAGGGGCGGAGCCAACCTATAACAAAGGGGAATGTCTGCGGAGAGCCAGAGCAACAATAAAGTGGGGGGGAAGAAAGCCAAGAAATCGGATAGGATCTCCGAGGAGGAGCCTACTTCTTCACCAGACCACTCCCCTTCCTGAGTGGGTCACTCCTTCACAAGGACCAACAGGCCCCGGAAGACCCCCCTCCAAGGCCTCAGCGCAGGCCAAGGAACAGCGCGATAGGGCGCTCCAAAGGATCGGGGCAAGGGCACAAGCAGCAGCCAAGGCACCACAGGAGCCCAGAGATATGGAGGGGAGGGGAGGGGATCCTCTAGCACAGTGGTTCCCAAAGTGGGCGGTACCGCCCCCCAGGGGGCGGTGGGAACCCTTAGGGGGGCGGTGAGAGGCAAGGTTGGCAACGGGGGCGGTGAGAGGGGCCAGGGGGCGGTAGGTGGTTTGCCATGCTTTTGCACTTGAAGCTCCCTTGCATTCCTCACTCTTGTGTGCAGGGCAGCCCATTCTGAAAGAAAATGCGAGATGTTTTCTTTCAGAATGGGCTGCCCTGCACACAAGAGCGTGGAATGCGACGAAGTTACAAGTGCTAGCTATGATGCCTCTCTCACGGCCCGCCCAGCCCCCGCCCAGGATCCACTCTGCTCCACCCCGCCCCGCATGACTGGTCACCCCAAACTGCGTCCCACCTAGCACTTGAAGCTCCCTCGCGTTCCTTGTTCTTGTTTGCAGGGCATCCCATTCTGAAAGAAAACACTGCCCTGCACACAAGAGTGTGGAATGCGATGGAGTTCCAAGTGCTAGGTATAATGCCCATCTCGCGGCCCGCCCAGCCCCCGCCCAGGCTCTGCTCTCCTCTGCTCCACCCCGCCCCGCACGACTGCTCACCCCAAACTGCGTCCCAACACGCGACGGGCGTCCTACCTAGCACTTGAAGCTTTCTCACGTTCCTCGCTCTTGTGTGCAGGGCAGCCCATTCTGAAAGAAAACCTTTCATTCAGAATGGGCTGCCCTGCACCCAAGAGCGTGGAATGCGACGGAATTACAAGTGCTAGGTACTGAGCACGGCACAGCCATGAGGGAAGCCGACCAGTCCCGAAGCTGCTCGGGTGAGTGCTCGCAGACCCGCGGGAAGGCCCTGCTACGGAACCTGCGCATGTGCGGACTTTCCCGCCCGGCGTCCCCGTTGCCTAGCAACCTGGCATGTGCAATTCGGCAGGCTCCCCTCCGACATGGTGCACCCACGGATCTCAGCCCAGCTGCCCCCCGACATTGACTCCACCAAGGTGCCTGTGGCCTTCGGCCTCCAAGGCCTCCCCAAGCTCAATGAAGAGCTGCAGAACCCCGAGCTGCTGACGCGGCAGCCAGCCTTGATGGCGTTCTGTGACCTGGTGCACAACCCGGAGAACGCTTACCAAGCCATCAGCCTGGGTGAGCGGCAGTGGTGGCCTGGCCACAGCTGGCGGGAGGGAAGAAGGAAAGAAAAAGGAAAGAAAGAAAGAGAGGGAGGGAGGGAGGAAGACAGAAAGAAAGAAAGAAAGAAAAAGAAAGAAAGAAAGAGAAAGAACGATGGTAGGAAGGAAGGAAGGTAGAAAAAGAAAGGAGGGCGGGAAGAAGGAAAGAAAGAAAAAGAAAGGAAGATGGTAGGAAGGAAGGAAGACAGGCAGAAAAAGAAAGAAGGGAGGGAAGGGAGGGGAGGGAAGAAGGAAAGAAAAAGGAAAGAAAGAAAGAAAGAGGGAGGGAGGGGGGAGCGAGGAAGGAAGGAAGACAGAAAGAAAGAGAAAGAAAGATGGTAGAAAGGAAGGAAGGTAGAAAAAGAAAGGAGGGAGAGAAGAAGGAAAAAAGGAAAGAAAGAAAAAAAGGAAGAAAGGGAGGGAGGAAGAAAAAGAAAGAAAGAAAGAAAGAAAGATGGTAGGAAGGAAGGAAGACAGACAGAAAAAGAAAGAAGGGAGGGAAGGAGGAAAGAAAAAGGAAAGAAAGAGGGAGGGAGGGAGGGAGGAAGAAAAAAAGAAAGATGGTAGGTAGGAAGGAAGGAAGACAGAAAGAAAGAAAAGATGGTAGGAAGAAAGACAGACAGACAGACAGAAAGAAAAAGAAAAAAAAGAAAGATGGTAGGAAGAAAGACAGAAAGAAAAAGAAAGAGAAGGGGGAAGGTAGAGAAGAAAGAAAGAACGAAAGAAAGAAAGACTTATGACCACAATTGAGCCTAACATTTTGGTTGCTAAGCAAGAGCATTGTTAAGTGAGTTTCACCACACTTTACAAGTTGGCCACGGCAGAGGTGGGTTCCTGCCGGAGCTGCCCAATGCGCAGCTCCGGTAGGGAGCGACTGATTGCGCAATTTGCGCGCGACCACTCCGGAGCCCTCTCTGCCGGTCCACCGCGCACGTCGCCATTTTTTTCATTAATTTTTGGTAGATTTTGCTTCTGCGCATGCCAAAATCTCGCGAGGGGACGCGCACGCGTGTGAGATTTCGGCGAGATTTCACCTCCGCGCATGCGTGGAAGCAAAATTGCGCCAAAATCTCATGCATGCGCATCCCCCTCACAAGATTTTGCCGCAATTTTGCTTCCACGCATGTGCAGAAGCAAAATCGTGCAAAAGGGCACGCACGTGTAGCGAGCATGCGCCCCCCCAAAAAAACTTGGAGATGCGCACGCAGCGCACTGGCACCGGTAAGACGGCAACCCGCCACTGGGCCACACCCACCCAGTCACCTGACCACTAAGCCACGCCCACCTGAGGGGGTGGGGTGGGGGCGGTGAGGATGAGTTTGTAGCACCAAGGGGGCGGTGGACTGAAAAAGTTTGGGAACCACTGCTCTAGCAGCAGACACTACCATCATTCCCAGAAATCAGGGGAATGTGTGGGGACCTGCAGAGTCCCAAGAGGGAGTGAATAGTCAAGATTTGGAGGTTTCCCAAGAGACTCATTCAGAGGCCAGCGGAAACGCCTCAGGCCTCAGCCCAGAATACCCCTCAGCTAGGGCTAGATCCAACAAATCTTCATCTTGACACAGGCTCTCCAACAAGCATTATCAGCTAGCCTTAAATCCTTTTAAGGGGATAGGTCCTCTACACCAACATCATCAGCATCCTCATCAAGGGCTCGCCCTCAGACGCCCACTAACCACAAACAACAGGCCAACAAGCATAGTTCTGAGGGAAGAAGGCATGGCCAGCGCTGCGGCGCTACGGAGCTTTCCCCGTGTCTTGTGGGAAAGCCCCTAATCTGCGCTGCCCGGGGACCCGGTCTGGTCAGCACCGGGTCAGAACCACCCAGGTGAGGTGGGGAAGAAGAGGAGCGCCTGTCGGCGGACTGGGAGAGCTGCAAACCCCCCAGGGAGCCGGCTTTGTCTCCTCGACCGGCAGTGTACGAAGACGACCATGCCAAAATGTCGTCCTTAGCCGCGGCAGTTACATCTGTAAGGATTTGAAACGGCGATTGGAGTCATCTGGGAAAGAAAAGTAAAGTGAAGTGCTGGAGAAGTCAAAGAAGTTGGAGGCTGGTGAGTCACAGTGCCAGAAGAAATGCTAAAATAAATACTTTAATAACTCAAAAGGGAACAGAAGGACCGGAAGTTAAGGAGCGGCTGATAAATAGGTGGATACAATAGTTTAACAAAATTAACGGGACTTATAACTAAAGCCCAACTTTTAAAGATTTGGATTTATGCCTTGAATATTTAATAAAGGTGAAGAAGTACTTGGAAAATAAATTTGGAAGAAATAATTTGTAAATGGGATTTGATTAAAAACGGAAAAACCAAAACAGGAAATGTAAAGAGGAGAATTTAACTGGAGAATGCCATCTGGTGGTTGGAAAAATTACTGTTATGGTAGTTTGGACAGCTGTCCTGACCTTGAATGAAGAAAAAACAAACAAACCTCTTTTTGAAAGCTGAGAGAATTTAAATAAACTATATTTTGTTGCTGACTGAAAGAAAATGTTTACTCTGGTCTGGATAAGAAGGAGTATGAACAGATGTTAACAATAAAGAACTGAAGGATTTGGTTTCTTTAATTACTATATAGGCTGTGGAATATTGTTAGCAGCTGAACGATGAGACATGGAGATTATTGATTATTGAGAACTGGTGGCATCTTTGAATGAACTTGGATTAAAGACCTCAGTCTTGACTAAAAATTGAACTTTTCTAAACTTGGGATTTAAGAACTGAGAACGGAAATTGTAAAGACATGGAGAAAATTGACTATGAAGAATTGGCTGGGTTTTTGAAGGGTCTTTTTGAAGATTTTAGAAGACAAATGGAAAAAAATAGACAACATAATAGAAGAAGAAAAGAAGATTGAAAATATTATAAATGATGATGAAAAGGGAAATAATATTGAAAATGTAATGCTGATTAATGATTATGTTAATGATAAAGATTCCATTGGGTTTAACAGTGATAACAAAGATAAAGATAATAGTGATAATAGAGATAAAGATATTAAAAATAATTATATCCAGATTGATGATAAGGATTTTGAGATACATAAAATGGGAAAAAGACCGGAGAAAATTAGATACACACAGAAAATAAACTTAAGAGGAAGGGAAAGAGCGTGGGGAAAGAGAACCTATTGGCATAAAAATTTTTTAAAAAAGGGACAAGAAGTCAAGGAGATGGGGGTGGAGGAAATATATATACAAAAACGAAAGAATTGAGAAAGGAAATGGATGATGGCATTGAAATATGGAAATGTTTTCTCTTTTTTCTTTTCTTTTTATTTAGTATTATTTCATTAAGAGTTAAGAAAAAAAATTCTATGTTCTTTTTATATAGATTAATATTGATTAATGAATTAAAAGATTTGACATTCTAGATAAAACAATGTTAATTAATATGAGGTATGAATGATAAACAGGAATATTAGAGCTTAAAAGATATATTATGATTGTGTATTTTCCTTTTTTTTACATATATGAATTTGGGTTAAATGAAATTTTAAAAGGGAAAAAATGTACTATCTTAGGAGTTGAATACTTAATTGAATAATTCAGAAAGAATTTTGATGATTAGTATGTGAAAAGGTATATTATGATGATGTATTATTATTATTTTTCTTTTTTTACATATGAGATTTGTTTAAATGTTATTTTTTTTAAAAAAAAAATTCTTCTTATTTTAAGAGTTAAACAGCTAATAGAATACAAATAACCTAGGAAGAATTTTGATGATTAATATAAGAAATTGGAATGTATAATTGGGCATTTAGTTTTTGTGATACAATAAGGATAAAAAAACATAAAAGATGAATAAAGAGACAAGAAATTAGAAGAAGCAATATGGCCGAAAATCAAGAAGCAGGAGAAATAGTAATTATCTTGGAAATTAAATTAATAGCGGAAAATTTGGAAGGTGAACTTAAAAATTAATCGGTGAATATCCCAGATGACAAAATTAGATTTTTTTTCTTTTTTTTTAAAGGTAAGATGAAGTTAGCAGCATATACCTAGAATAAAGTATTATATATAAAGAAATGATATAACAATAATACTAAGGAGGAAAAAATTTCTTAAGAAGAGATATGATGAGTCTAATTTTGAGATTGTATCATCAGCCTGTCAAATATAAGAAGATTTAGCACAAAAAAGTACTCAGGGGAAGGCAAAGAGAGTGTAAGAGGAAGTAGAAGGGGAGGAAGAGAAGGAGTAGAGAGAGTAAAGGAGGAGTGAAGGAGTAAGAAAGTAGGAGGAGATGATGGAGATAGAGAGAGGGGAGTGCGATAGGAAATAAAAGTAGAACAGACTGATGATCGATGATGTGTTTGTATAAGATATTGACTTTTGAATGATGGACTATAAATGTAAAATTGTGTTTTTATTGTAACATTTTAAGGTATATGTCTATTGAATTGTAAAAGTGGTGGAGGAAAAAATAAAAAAAATGAAGAAAAAAAAGCATAGTTCTGAGGACTCTTCAGATGAATCACTTACTAGCGCCCCCAGGGAGGAAGCCAATGATGAGGGAGATTCCAAATGGAACCTATCGGAGGATGAGGATTTACCTAAGGACCAGCCCATGGTTTCAGGCCTTTTCCCAGCGAGCCTATTCAAGTCCCTATTATTCAAGGCTCGGGCTACCGCGGGCATCAAGATCCCTCCCTCCTCCTCCTTACCCGCGGAGGATCAGTACAATCCGATGTTTACAGAGGTGAGACCGGAAGTGGAGGTTATTCCAGTCCCAAAGCTATTCAGAGACGCAGTGTTAAATCAACAGGGTAACCCGGCTGCGGGCGCCTTGGTTTCTTCACAGGACAAAAAATATTTTAATGTAGCTTCTAACTTGTCTGATCTGCTTTCTGTACCAGTAGTAGATGCCCCGGTCATAGGCCTGCACTCTTCAATATCGATCCCAGGCGAAACTGAGGAGATCCTGAAACCAGAGGATAAGCGCATCGAACAGTCTCTGGTCAAGGCTCACCAATCTAATGCCTGGGCCATTAGGGCTGTTTCCACTTCCTCTTTCTTCGCTCGTACTGCCCTCCTTTGGATTGGTCAATTACAAGAGCGCATCACCTCTACCGATGTAAGAGCGCAGCAGGATCTCAACAAAATTTTCGCAGCAGTTCAGTTTATGGCGGATTCCACTCTACAATCATCCCGCTTTGCCGCCAGAGCCATGGCCGCTACAATAGTGACCAGACGTATGCACTGGCTCAAGAAGTGGCAGGCGGACCCATGCCACAAATGGAGATTGGCCACTAAACCTTTCTGGGGGGGGGTTCGCTCTTCAGGGAATCCTTAGACCCCCTTTTAGTGGAAACTAATGATAAGAGGGAGATCCTGCCAGCAGTAACATGAAAGGGGAACCCAAGAAGTGCACCATACAACCGTCGGCCCTTTCGAACAGCTGACCAGAGCTTAGCCTTCTCCCAGGTTCCAGGTCAGTATCCTCCCCATCAGAGAACCTCAGATAGGGGAGCTAGGGGGAAGCAGTTCCACAGACAGGGATGAGGGGGGCCCTCCGGGCGGCCCTATCGCAGGGGCAGATGCTAGTGACAGAGAAGTCCCTATAGGAGGCAGGCTGGCCAAGTTTTGGCAAGCCTGGGAGCAATCCACACAGGACACGTGGGTACAAAACATGGTACGCAGGGGTCTTGTGCTGGATTTCCTCCCCCCCCCTCCTAGGTTCTTCATCCGCTGCTCAGTGTCTCAAACCCCATCTAAATGGCTCTTGATGGAGGAGGCCATTCAACACCTTGTATCCATCAGAGCCATCCAACCCGTTCCACAGGACCAACGCGGGCACGGGTTCTACTCCGTGCTCTTCGTGGTTCCCAAACCTTCAGGAGGCTGGAGAGCGATTTTGGACCTTAAACGGCTAAATCGCTATCTGGTATACAAAAAGTTCAAGATGCACTCCTTGTCATCTATCCTCACCCTCATTCACCAGGGTGATTTTATGGCATCAATGGACTTGACCGAGGCCTATTTGCATGTTCCCATCTTCAAACCACACAGAAGGTTCCTGCGATTTTGTTACAGGCAGAACCACTTCCAGTATAGGGCGCTTCCCTTTGGGCTTTCCTCAGCTCCCAGGGTTTTCACCAAGATCATGGCAGCACTAGCGGCACACCTGCGCAAGGTTCCAGTGCGCATTCACTGTTATCTAGATGACATCCTGGTGCATGCTCCCTCCTGGGAAACACAGCATCATCTGGAGATAACCATGAGATGCCTTACATCCCACGGGTTCTCAATCAACCGGGAGAAGAGCAATCTCCCCTCCTCTTCTATTCAGCACCTAGGAGCGATTACTGACTCCGTGTCAAGCACGGTCCATCTTTCCCCCGAGAGACAGGATAGCATTAAACAGTTAGTATCACAGGTTTTAGGTGAGCGGAAATCATCGCTGGAGACCCTATCTTCCCTTCTGGGCCAGGCCCTATCACCCCTTGGGCCAGGTTACACACACGGGAACTTCAATGGTTCCTCCTGCCCTTCCAGAAAACAAGGCAGGGCTCCTCACGCATCAGAGTCCGTCTTTCCCCACAGGTGCACAGATCCCTCTCCTGGTGGAGTTCCTCAGCCATCTCCAGGGGCAGATCCTTTCGGACTCCCGACAGGATAGTGGTCACAACAGATGCCAGCTTGTCCGGATGGGGAGCCCACAGCCAGGGATCCATGGCTCAAGTTCAGTGGTCACCCCAGGAGGCCAAGCACTCAATAAATTGGCTGGAACTGAGAGCAGTCTATCTTGCCCTCAAGCAATTCCATCACATCGTTTCGGGACACTACATTCTGGTGTTGATGGACAATATCTCTACCAAGGCCCACATAAACAGACAGGGAGGAACTCATTCCAAATCACTTCAGGCGGAGGCCATGAAGCTGGGCCCTGGGCGGAGAGACACCTTCAGTCGTTAACATCGGACCACATCTCAGGCATTTCCAACAAGCAGGCAGATTGGCTCAGCCGTACACAGGTGGACCAGGCGGAGTGGCGGCTTCTTCCGGGCATATTCCGCCAAATTGCCAATCAATTCAGGACGCCCCTCGCCGACCTATTCGCAACGCAGACAAACACACATTCTTCCGAGGTTCTTTTCTCGCTTCCCATCTCCCGGAGCGGAGCAGGTGAATGCCCTCAGAAGCCCGTGGCCTCAGGGACTCCTTTACGCCTCTTCCCCCGCTCCCAGTAATTCCCCACCTGGTGCAGAAGATTCTGTCGGAACGGGCCGAGATCATACATTGTTGGGGGCAATGTAAATATATACATTGCTTACTGGTGTAAACCGCTTAGAGAGTGCTTGCACTGTGAGGTGGTATATAAATGTCACAAATAAATAAATAAATAAATACTCATGGCACCATTCTGGCCACGGCAAGCCTGGTTTGCAGACCTCCGGGCTCTCTCAGTAGATCAGCCATGGCAACTGCTGCGGTCACTAGACATGCTCTCTCAGGGAGCTCTGTGCCACCCGGACCCGACCTGGTTACAGCTGACAGCCTGGAGATTGAGCGGATCAACTTAATTCGACAGGAATACGATCAAGACATTATTCATATTATGCAAGCGTCCCGTCGCCCTTCTACTAACCGCATCTATTCCGCGACCTGGAAGACCTTCTGCGAATGGTGCGCAAAGGAGGGGCTGTCTCCTCTCCGCATTCCACTCCCAAAAATATTACGGTTCCCTAAGCATGGTCTTAACAGGGGACTGGCTTCCGGGGACGTCCGGTTTGGCTCCGCAGGCATCACGAACGCTCCTTGCCGGGCGCCTCTTCCGAAGTCCTGTAAAAGCCGCCAGATCAGCTGTCTGGCGGCTTGAAAATCTTCTCCCCGGGCGTAGGGGAGAGATGAGAGCCTGACAGGTGGGGTAGAGCCCCCCTAGTGCCCTAGGAGTCAACTAGGGGCGCGAAGGGTGAGGGCTCCCCAGGTAGCCTGTCTCCTGCTCCAGGACTTCGGATGTCTCAGCTTATGCGGAGCAAGATGCCGCGACCACTGCTGCTTTTACAATGGGATTTATAACTACTTCAAGCACTAAAGAAAGCAGACAGAGAAAGGCAGGAGTCCAGTAGGGCAAGTATCTAAATCTTTAACTCCACTGCTGACTTTCACTTCGGGAAGTAACAAAGTAGCGCTAATAAGCAATAAAATGGCGATCAGAGATCATGGGCGTGGAAGTGAAAGTGATTAAGTTTCGTTTTGCCAGCAGCTTTTTTTTAATGGAAACTTTTGATCCTGAGAATTGGCTTTTTTCTTCTTGTTTCCTGATTATGGATTAAAATAACAACTTATATCTTTTTAAAAATAAAAGACTAACTGGTTTTGTATTTGGAAAGAACTTTGTCAACTAGAGACTTGGCTTTCTCTTTGTACTCTTCTGGAAATATTGAAATGGCTTCTAAACCTGGAAAGACTGTTTCAAATAAAAGAACTGAATATTCTTCTGGTCATATTTCAAGAATGCAACTTACTTCTGACTTAACACCCCCACAGTCTCTAACACCTGAAAATTTATTCAATACTTTAAAAGTTATGAAAAATGAACTGGTTATGGAATTTAACTTAAAAATCAATGAAATAAATAAAAAAATGCAGGCTGCTCTAGAGAAGATGGACCAACAAGTGAGGGAGGATGTGCTAAATGCTCTTAAAGGATTAGCAGTAAATATGGAAGTTTTGGAGAACGATGTGGAAATAATTAAACAAGCCTTGATAACCTCGGGGGAAAATATAGACAAAACTCAAAATGACATTGCAAATCTTGAAACAGAGGTGTTAATGACTCAATTCAGAAGCATGGAATTTGCTATAAGGGTGAGGGGCCTGAAAGAGGAAAAATATGAAGATCTGAAAGGAAGGATGGTGGAGGCTTTGGAGCAGGTGTCTGGAATGCTCAAAGAGGAACTGGCTATGCAAATCGATAAGATATACAGAGTCAACTCTTGGTTTGCAAAACAAAAACATCTGCCAAGGGACATTGTAATATATTTTACCACAAGGGTTTTACGGAATAGAATTACACAGGCGACTTTCAAGAATAATCTTCAGGTAAATGGCCAGGAAATAATGATATTGAAAGAAATTCCTCCTAAAATGCTTAAAGCCAGAAAAGATTATACCTTTTTGGTAGAAGAGTTTAAAAGACGCAACCTACAGTACAAATGGGATGCCCCAACAGGGATAGTGGTGAAATTTTTGGAAAAAAGATACCGGCTTAATACGATAAAGAAAGCTACTGATTTTTATGTCAACGTTTTAAAGGCTGATATATCCAAAATTCCAGAGGAAAGAAGCATGAAAGTAACAGAAGAGGAGAAGGAAAAGCCATCCATACTTGTTCAAACCGAAAGAGTTTCGAAGATTCAAGGTGATTTGCAGAGCCAGACAGATGTTTATAATGTGGAAAAGGAGACAAAGGATCAAAGTCAGATGGGAGGCGAGCTGACAAATTTAAAACCATCAAGCGACAAAAGGCTGCAACAACCAGATTCAAAATTTGATCGAGAGGAAGGATTGGTCAAAGTTTGGTGTTAGTGTTGAAATTTACAGGATGGATGGAGAGACTAACATGTTTTTCTTTCTCTTTTCTCTATTCCTTTTTTTAAATTATTAATATTTTTTAAAAAAACAATGATTCAGAATTCTTGTGAAGTTAATAATTTGATATATTGTAATATTATGTTATTAATATTGTGTCTGACTTTATGATCAAGTTTAAGGTTTTTTGAGGTATAAGGGGTTAGAAATTTTAAAATACTGGAAGTAACAACTTGATAGAATATTTTAAATATTTAGGTATTTTGAATAGGTATAAATACTTAATGTTTACTCATTATCTATGTAATATTTACTCAAGTTTTATTTAATCTTGAGGAAATGTTGTGATGTTGTAACTGATTGAAATGGGGAGGAAAGATTCTCTCTTTTTTTGTTTTTTTATTTTTTCCTATTTTTATTAGATTATATATAGATTATATAAAGGATAGATATTTAGTGGGGTAAATTATCAGCCTGAGATAATGAATGGTGTTTGATTAATAATATGCTTGATTTTTCTTTTTCTTTCTTTTGATTATGTTTTTAAAAATCTGAATAATTAGGAGTTAAAGACCCAAAGAAATGTGGAAATTAAGAATTTTTTTAACTTAATTTAAACTTATTTTATTGAATATTATGCCCAGTACTTTCTCTGGGAAGTCCGGGGGGAGGGGAGAGGGGGGGAGGGTAAGGGGGTGGGTTGGGGTTAGGGGGAAGGGGGGGAGAAAAGAGAAAAACTGTTTGTACTTTGTACTAATAAAACTTTTTGAATTAAAAAAAAAACAGGGGACTGGCTTCCAACACCTTACGCAGAAAGGTAGCAGCACTATCATCGGTGTTAGCATGCGAGCACTGCGAATCACTTTCACAACTTCCGTCCGTCCGTCCCTTCCTCAAGGGCGCAACCAACCTACGGCCTCCCACAATCCATCACTACCCCACATGGAACCTTCCCCGGTTATTGAATTCCCTCACGGGGGCCCCGTACGAACCACTCAGGGAGGCATCATTGAGACACATTTCCATCAAGGTGGCCTTTCTAGTAGCCATTACATCAGCCCGCAGAATTTCGGAACTGTCAGCCTTTTTGGTAAGAAATGACTTGTGCGTTTTCCAGCCAGATAAGGTAACACTCAGGCTTGACCCTTCATCCCGAAGGTAAATTCTGTTTTTCACAGAACACAGGAGCTCATACTGCCGGCCTTCTGCGCCCGTCCTACACATCACTCCGAAAGGAGATGTCACGCCCTGGATGTATGCAGAGCCCTTAGGATATACCTGGAGCGCACTAAGGACCTCAGGAAAACGGAAGCACTGTTCATAGGTTACCATCTTCGTTCCCAGGGGTCCCGGGTGTCGTCGGCTACCATTGGACGTTGGATCAGAAGCGCCATCGCAAAAGCATACTGTATGAGCTGGCTTCTCTTCCTATTCCAGCGGGCATCACAGCACACTCAACCAGGAGTGCAGCCATGTCGGCGGTGTGGACCACACAGGCATCACTGGAGGAGGTCTGCAAGGCAGCAACTTGGGCGCACCCATCGCAGTTTATTCGACATTACAAAATAGACTCTTACGCTTCGGCGGACGCTGCCTTCGGCAGGAGAGTGTTGCAACAAGTAGTGGACATTAGCTAGAGTGTTTAATCACTCTTCCCCCCACCTGGGACCTCTGCTTTGGTATGTCCCATCCTGAAGGCTGGTTCCATCCCAGGATGGAGAATAGGCGTTTCTTACCTGAACGCCTCTTCTCGTCTGGTGGAACCAGCCTTCAGTTCTCACCCTTATCTATATCTTTGTGTTCATGTTGTTCTTCCTTTAGAGATTCTTCCTTTACCTAGTATATCTATCCTTTAACCTCAAGTAGAGGGAGTCCATTTATCCTGAATAGTATTTAATAAATAGCCACGTTCGAGTCAAGTTGTCAGGATTCGTCAGATCTGGGAGACAAAGGCGGATCCAGGTACCTATGCAAATTGACTGACTCGGCCCTCGAGATGATTGGCCAGGACAACCCATCCTGAAGGCTTGTTCCACCAGATGAGAAGAGGCGTTCAGGTAAGAAACAACGCCTATTCTGGAGGACTGGGCATGTTGAATTCTGGAGGACTGGACATGCTGATTTCAGGGGGGCTTGGGTAGTCTGCTACTGGAGAAGTTAGGGCAGCCTCTTCTGATTTTTCTGAGCTTTCTGAAGTTTCTGAACTATCTTTACCATCATCTTCATTGTCTTTTATCATCGTCGTCATCTTGTGATTCAGTTTCTTTTGATGTCTTTTTACGACAGCAGTACCTGCAGCATGGAAGAATTGTGAGTGCAGCCTTAAACTGCTCCATTCTAGGCCGTGAGTGAAATTGAACAGCGGAAGTACTGCCAGGTTCGTGGGCATGGTCCCATTCACATGCCCAACAGTGCTACAGGTAGTCCTTGGGTTATGACCACTGGTTCAGCAGCCACTCAAAGTTAAGACAGTGGGGACTTGCAAGCAGTCCATGAAGTTGGGCCTGTTGCAGTGTCCCCAAGGTCAAATACCACAATTTGGGCACTTGGCAACCGCCCCGCAATTACAACATTTCACACTGGCCTGTAGTTATGTAATCGCCACTTGTGACTTTCCCTGCTAACTTCCCTAAGCAAAGTCAATGGAGAAGCTGCCAAGAAGTCTCAAGTTGCTCACATTCCTGCCACTTTATTGCCTGTCTATGCTCTGTAGTGCCCACCCACTTCCCTGTGGGACTCACCCACACTCCATAGTACCCCCCATAGTCCTTGCAGTCATGTCAGGTCCTCGCTTAACAACCCGTGTGATCCTGGTTTTATGATGCTAAGCAGTGCAGTCAAGTGATGTCACATATGACTGCATCGCTTAGCGATGGAAATTCCAGTCCTAATTGCTGTTGTAACCCAAGGACAACCTGTATAAAACAGGCCTGCAATAAAAATGCTTTATCAAATTGTGGAAGTATTCAGATTTCATCAAACGCTCATTGAACCCGTAGCTCACTCTCAAACATTAACTAGGCAATTCCAGTGCCTGATTTCCCCAGGCTCAGAGCAATTGGTATTCTGCATGAGTTTCTTCCAACTTAGCACCCAAGTGTAACATTCCCAACAGCTGGAGGATGTCAAGTTGCAATAAACCGATTTACCCACATACACAATGCACAGAATGATAAGTATGGGTGATTCCCCACCAGAATGGAGAATGGAGTCCAGATCTTGGTCTTGCACATTAAGAAGGGTTCAAACATCTGGGTTCAGAGAATGCAACAAAAGTTAAATCCTGCAAGGAAAAATGGAAGGAACTGGGTATATTTATTCTTAAGGAGATTTCAGGGAGGGGGAGGGGACGGTTGATATAAGATAGGGCAGGGGTCGGCAAACTTAAACACTCAAAGAGCCATTTGGACCCGTTTCCCACAGGAAAAAAAACCACTGGGAGCCACAAAACCTGAGTGGGCGTGGCCAACTCAACATCACTCACTCCCACCCAGTCACATGACCCCCTAGCCACGCCTACCCAGCTGGTCATTAGGACAGAGAACTGGGAACCACAAAACCCTTTTCTCTCTCCCCCCTTCTCTCTATCTATGTGTGTGTCTCTCTCCCCATCTCTATATATCTCTCTCTCCTCCTCTCCCTCTCTATCTCCCCCCTCTTTCTGTATCTCTCTCCCTCTCTCTCCCCCTCCCTCTCTCTGGCTCTCTCTGCCTTTCCCTCTCTATCTCCCCCCTCTCTGTGTATCTCTCTCCCCCTCTTTGTAGCTCTGTGTCTCTCTCCCCCCTCTCTCTGTATCTATGTCTCTGTCTCCCCTGTCTCTCTGTATCTCTCTCTCCCTTACTCTGTCTCTCCCCCTCCCCTCTCTATCTCTCTCTCCCCCTCTCTGTATCTCTGTCTCTCTCTCCCCCTCTGTATCTCTCTCTCCCCCTCTCTCTCCCCCCTCTCCCCCCTCTCTCTATCTCTCTCTTCCCCCTCTGTATCTCTCTCTGTCTCTCTCCATCTCTATATCTCCCCCTCTCTCTGTATCTCTGTGTTAAAGTTTTAAGTCTTAGTTAAACTATAGGTACGTTGAATAAAACTTGCTATCATACTTAATAACGATATTATTTATTGATAAAATTAAATTCCTTACAATTTACCTTACAATATCCATAAAATTAAATCATGACAATTACTGACAAACACTAATGTGAACAATGGCCTTGCATCTCCTTGGAAAGTTTGGGTAAGTCAGGTTTGTATGTTGTTGTTTTTAATTTTAGGCACTATTCCAGGTTCTCATCAATAAGACGATTTTTCAATTTACTCTTGATAAGGTTCATGCTTGAAAATAATTGTTCGCATAAATATGTAGACCCAAATAAGGAAAGAACAGCAAACGCTAGTTTTTTCAGTTGATTATATGAGTCAGGAATACTATTCCAGGTGTTAAAAATCAGCATATCTTCCTTCTCCAGGTCTTTCAAAGCAGACCACTGGTGCTGTGAACTAAGTTCACATTTGTTTTTCTCCAATATTTCTATATCAGCACAAAGACGTTCACATTTCGAGCTCCACAATTCTTTGTTTTTTAAATCCAGCAATTGCATTTCAAAGTCGCCAATGTTAATATTAAAGGGAGATAAATTTAATTCTGTTACAGTAGCATTAAGAGGTTTTTTTAACAAAGGCTAACGTCGCTTTGCTGTTTCTGAATTCCTGAAACCTGTTGAGAAAAGCTTTCCTCATATTTAAAAGTGTTGTTTTGAAATAGCAAATGTCAATATCAGAATTATTTTCTTGGCGATGTTTCAACAGGCTTGGAAAGTGAGTCAAAGTTTCTCTTTCAAAATCTTGAGCAAAAAGAGATAATTTGTTTTCGAATGAAATAACTTCTTCTAACATCGAAAAAATGGTGTTTCCTTTCCCCTGTTAAAAATTAAGTCCTGATTTAATTTAATTTAATAATAGAATTTCTATGCCGCCCAACTCCAAGGGGACTCTGGGCGGCTAACAAGTAAAAAAATATATAATCAAATAAAAAACAATTAAAACACGTTAAAATGCAATCAATGTCTTAAAAAAGAGCTTTCAATCACACATGCATACATGGGCCGATCTAAAAAGACCTCATTGAAGGGTCACTGGCCCCAGGCCTGCCGGAAAAGCCAGGTCTTAACGGCTTTCCGGAAGGCCAGTAAGGTGGGGGTATTACGGATCTTGGGAGGTAGTTGGTTCCAAAGAGTCAGAGCAGCTACAGAGAAGGCCCTCCCCGCCTTTGTCTAGCTGACGGGACCTGAAGAAGGCCGACCCTGTGCGATCTCACTGGTCGTTGGGAGGAATGCGGTAGAAGGCGGTCACGCAGATAAACTGGTCCTGAGCCATGTAGGGCTTTAAAGGTAAGAACCAACACCTTAAATTGCGTCCGGAGACCAATCGGAAGCCAGTGCAGCTGGTGAAGGATGGGCTTAGTGTGGGTGTATCTTGGAGCACCCACCACAGCTCGCGCAGCTGCATTCTGGACTAACTGTAGTCTCCGAACACTCTTCAAGGGTAGCCCCATGTAGAGCACGTTGCAATAATCAAGCCGTGAGGTGATAAGGGCATGAGTGACCGTGAGTAGAGCCTCTTGATCCAAGTAGGGCCGCAATTGGTGCACTAGGCGAACCTGTGCAAAGGTCCCCCTAGCCACAGCTGTCAGATGTTGGTCTAATCTCAGCTGTGGGTCTAGGAGGACACCCAAATTGCGAACCCGTTCTGAGGGGATTAAATTTTCTCCCCCCAGGACCACGGAAGGACGATCTACATCAGTGGTTCCCAAACTTTTTCAGTCCACCGCCCCCTTGGTGCTACAAACTCATCCTCACCGCCCCCCACCCCCACCCCCTTCAGCTGGGCATGTTGTGGTGGTCAGGTGACCGGGTGGGCATGGCCAACTTGTAAAATGTGGTGAAACTCACTTAACAACGCTCTTGCTTAGCAACCAAAATGTTGGGCTCAATTGTGGTCATCTTTCTTCTTTCCTCCCTCCCTCCCTCCCTCCCTCCCTCCCTCCCTCCTTTCTTTTTCTGTCTTCCTTCCTTCCTACCATCCTTCTTTCCTTTCTATCTTTCTTCCTTCCTACCACCTTTCTTTCTTTCTGTCTTCCTTCCTACCATCTTTCTTTCATTCTGTCTGTCTTCCTTCCTACCATCTTTCTTTCATTCTGTCTGTCTTCCTTCCTACCATCTTTCTTCTTTCTTTCTTCCTTCCTTCCTACCATCTTTCTTTCCTTTGTCTGTCTCCCTTCCTTCCTACCATCTTTCTTTCCTTTCTTTCTGTCTGTCTGTCTTCCTTCCTACCTACCATCTTCCTTCCTTCCTTCCTTCCTTCCTTCCTTCCTTCCTTCCTTCCATCTTTCTTTTTTTTAATTGTTTTTTTATTGAACACACAAAACAAGACAAAACAAAACGTATAACAAATAGGTGGGGCATTTGTAGCCCCCTTTCCATCAAAAGCTATTGTCGGATAATTACATTTTATACAGTATTTCATTTAATATTCATATTACTCTCACATTACCTATCCTATTGTACAATATACCTTCTAAAACCTTTACAAGATTACATGGAAATACACCTTTATACTTTTCTTTTACTCTATCTTACTGTTAACTAAGGCATTAGCATCCCCAATGGTAATTAAATTCTCTATTCCTAGTTCTGTAAATTTATCGTGTAATTTTTTATAAGATTCAAATTATTTATCATTTGAGGCATAGTGTGTTGTGAGTATAGCAAATAGTCTTAAATTCTCTTTTTTGATATGTACTTCTTGGAGAGCAATTACATTGATGTCAAGTTTTTCCCCTTTTTTTGTTTAAAGAAATGTTTGAGTTCTTTACTTCCGGTTATTAAGTCCATTTATTTTGCTGAATGTTATTTTTATTTCTTCGGACATTATTATTTATAATATCTTTTAGTATGCTTCGTCTCTCTTAGCACTCTGCCTTGCGTTTTCTCTTGCTGTCTCTGTTTCTTAATGACCTCCTTTTGTTTCTTCCTTTCTTCTACTAGATCTTCTTCTTCTTGGCTTCTATCTTCTAAATCTTCTCTGCTTTCCCTACTTTCTCTGCTGAGTTGTTCTTCTATTAGGCCGCTTTGTTCACCAAAATTTCGTGCTTGTTCTACTGAATTGATTCTGATCTTCTCCTGCCATGTTATCAAGAGCCCCTCCGGCATCAGCCATCTATACATTATATTATCCTTTATTAATCTTTTAGTTAGGAAATGATATTGTTTCCTATTATCTCTGATTCTACGGGGGACTTGTTTTAATATAATTATTTCCTTGTCCTTATATGAAATTGTCTCATTCCTAGACCATCTATAGATGTCGTCTCGGACGGCTCTCCTAGCAAATTTTACATGCACCTCTCCGGGCAAGTGGTGTCTTCTGGCATAGATTGTGTGCACATGATAAATTTCATCGATTTCTCGCCTTATTTCCTGTGCATCAATTTGTAAAATTTCAACTACTATATCGGCCATCTTTTCACCCAAGTTTTCCCCTTTCTCTTCTGCGATGTTTTGGAATCTCAAATTATATGAGGCGCGTTCTATCTCTAAATGAGCTATGGCTTCTTCTAAATTTCTAGAGGACGCAATGTTTTTCTCTTCTATACCATCAATCCTTTGTTCTACTCTTTCTATTTTATTTTCTATTATCTTAATCTTTTGTACATTTTCTTTTAAAGTTTGTTGAATGTTTACAATCTTATCATCTATTCCCTTCACCTTGCCCTTTACTTCGACCATTTCTAGTTTTAATTCCTCGTGATATTTTTTTGCTTCTTCTCTATTGTTTTCTAATATTATATTAGTTCTCGCCATTGATTCCTTCATCTGGAATAATGTCTCTTGGATGGATTGCAAACTACTAGATGATCCAGATTTTTCTTTTGATAACATAGATTCAATGGTTTTTTGATGCATTGGAGACTCTTGAACTGTTAAAGTGGGGATTGATGATTGCTTTTTACTCATTTTGGTAGCGGTAGTTATACTGGTCATATTAAGAGATTCTCGTATATTTTTCCACAGTGACATATACAATTATTTTGACTCTTATAACTTTGATAGGTGTATCTTATAGCAGAAAAAGTCACTAGTTATTCTAAAATATAGTTATATTAATATAAACTTCAATCAATATAAGTCTATAAAAATATAATTATTATTCTTGTCATTTAAACAGTTATAGCTCTTATATTGGTCTTCCTATCACAACTCTATAATTACCTTAATATTTTAAATTATTTGAGTGTTAATATTATGTATATATAATTTGTGAAGAGCTATAGATAAATATTCACATAAGTATATCCTATATTCATTACACTATAAACAGTTAATTAACTATCAATTATTATAAATTGTAATATTAAGTATATTTATCGATCACACCATTATATAGTTAATCTATTGGAAAGGGAGAAAGGAAAGAAAAAAGAAAGGAGAAGAAAGTAGAGAATAGAAGGTATAGACAGTTACCAAGCAAAATGAAGAGGTTTTAGATTTATTTTAGATTTATTATTAGAGTTGGAAGGGACCTTGTAGGTCATCTAGTCCAACCCCCTGCTCAAGCAGGAGTTCCTACACCATTTGAGACAGATGGCAGTCCAGTCTCCCCTTGAAGGTTGCAAGTGTTGGGGCTCTCACAACCTCCGCTGGCAAGCTGTTCCACTGGTTGATCGCTCTCACCGTCAGAAAGTTTCTCCTCACTTCCAGGTTGAATCTCTCCTTGGTCAGCTTCCATCCATTATTCCTTGTTTGGCTTTCTGGTGCCATAGAGAACAGCCTGCTCCCCTCCTCTCTGTGGCATCCCCTCAAGTATTGGAACACTGCTATCATGTCACCCCTGGTCCTTCTCTTCGCCAGACTGGCCAAGCTCAGTTCCTGCAACCGCTCTTTGTATGTTTTATTTTCCAGACCCTTTATCATCCTGGTTGCTCTCTTCTGCACTTTCTCTAGGGTTTCAATGTCTTTTTGTAGTGTGGTGACCAAAACTGGATGCAGTACTCTAGGTGTGGTCTGACCAAGGCTTTATAGAGTGGTACTAGTACCTCTCTGGTCCTTGATTGTATCCCTCTATTTATGCAGCTCAGGACTGCGTTGGCCTTTTTGGCTGCTGCTGCACACTGCTGGCTCATATTTAGTTGGCTGTCTACCAAGACTCCAAGATCCCTCTCGCAATCGCTGCTATTGAGTGTGGTTTCACCCAGTTTGTATGTGTATTTTTGATTCTTCTTACCTAGGTGTAGAATTTTACTTTTCTCCGTGTTAAATTTCATTTTATTGGTTTGGGCCCAGTGTTCGAGTCTGTCAAGGTCCCTCTGGATTTTGAGTCTGTCCTCTGGGGTGTTTGCTACTCCCGCCAGCTTGGTATCGTCTGCAAATTTGGTTAGTTCTCCTGCTATTCCCTCATCTAGGTCATTTATGAAGATATTAAAGAGTACTGGGCCTAGGACGGAACCTTGTGGTACGCCACTGCTTACTTCTCTCCATGTGGACTTAGAGCCATTGAGGACTACTCGTTGGGTACGGTTGGTCAGCCAGTTGTTAATCCATCTGGTTGTGTAGCTGTCTATCCCGCTTTTTTCTAGCTTATGAAGAAGTAGGTTGTGGTCTACTTTGTCAAATGCTTTGCTGAAGTCCAGGTATATGATATCTACTGCATTTCGCTGGTCTACTAATTTGGTCACAGTGTTGAAAAATGAAATGAGGTTGGTTTGGCATGACTTGTTCTTAACAAATCCGTGTTGGCTGTTGGTTATTACTTGGTTTGTTTCTAGATGATGTGAGATCTGGTTTTTAATTATTTTTTCTAGTATTTTCCCAGGTATTGATGTTAGGCTGATTGGTCTGTAGTTTCCTGGGTCTGTTTTTTTACCTTTTTTGTAAATGGGGACCACATCAGCTCTTTTCCAGTCCTCGGGGAGTTCCCCTGTGTTCCAGGATTTGTGGAAGATGTGGTGCAATGGTTCCGAAATGACTTCTGCTAGTTCTTTTAGGACTCTGGGGTGTAATCCATCAGGTCCTGGTGCTTTGTATTCGTTAAGTTCGGATAGGTGATCTCTTACTGTATTTTTGCTTAGGTTGAGTCTTGCTTCAAATCTGTTTTTTATATTTTTGTTGCTGGGTAGTTGAGCTGCAGTTTCCTTTTGTGTGAAGACTGATGCGAAGAATGTGTTCAGTAGCTCTGCTTTGTCTGTGTTGTCTGTTACTTCTTTGCCGTCTTCTCTCTTTAGTGGACCAACTGTTTCTTTGATTTTTTTTCTTGTTGTTTATGTGTTGGAAGAAGCTTTTTTTGTTGTCTTTGACTTTTGTTGTGAGTCTTTGTTCATTCTGGGCCTTTGCTGTCCTGATTTTTTCTTTACAGATTCTGGCTGTCTGTTGGTACTCTGCCTTGGTTATGTGCCCATCTTTCCATTTTTTGTATTTATCTTTTTTTTCATTCAGTTTATCGGTGAGGTCTTTGTTTAGCCATGCTGGTTTCCTTTTGGATTTCTTGTTTTTCTTCCTCATCGGTATTGTGGTGTTCTGGGCTTTTAAGATCGTGTTTTTTAGGATCTCCCAGGCTTCTTGAGTTGTTTTACCCTTTAGTACTTTCATCCAAGGGAACTTCCCCAAGTTTTCTCTGAGTTTATTGAAGTTGGCTTTTTTAAAGTCTGGGATATAGGTGTTGTTATGTTCAGTTATTTGTGTTTGCTTTATGGTGAATTTTAGTATTACGTGGTCACTCTCGCCAAGTGTTCCTGCAGCTTCTGTTGTCAATTTTCATAAGAGAACTTTGAGATATTTTTCCTTTATCCTTTTGGGTATACTTAGCAAGTCTTTCATTTCTTTTCGTTTATAAGTCCACAGGTTTATAAAGTGAAAGATTCTATTCAGTCCAATCCAGTCCAGTCCAATCCAATTTGTATCCTTCTTCCCTTTCTATGTCCAAATCCTTCAGTAATAGTTCCCAAATGTTTATTGTGCTCCTAAAGAAGAGCTGAAGTGGTGCAGTGGTTAAATGCTGCGACTGCAGGCTGACTGCTAGTTTAGCAGTTCAGCTGTTCAAATCTCACTAGGCTCAAGGTTGACTCAGCCTTCCATCCTTCCGAGGTCGGTAAAATGAGGACCCAGATTGTTGGGGGCAATATGCTGAACTCTGTAAACCGCTTAGAGAGGGCTGTAAAGCACTATGAAGCGGTATATAAGTAAAGTGCTATTGCTATTGCTAAACGGCTCCTTTCTCCTCTCTAGTATTATCAGAGTCTTCCCCCCCTCTTGAAATATACTTATCAAATCAATAGCTCTATTTCTTCTCTATTTCTTCTCCTCTATAATTTCACATGTCAACCGTGAAAGCTGTATTTCTCCCAGAACAGGTTCTATCTTTCAATGTTTTTCTCAAAGCTCTTTTCAGTGTCTGGGTCTTTCAATAATGGCTACCCAAAGTTTGCAGAAATGCTAAACACCTCCTCTCTTCCCTCGCAGATACTCCAAGTCAAAATACTAAGTCAAAGCCCACAGTCCAAAGTTCCAGAGGTTTTTAAACTCTTTAGTGAAGTAAATTAAGTCTTTCCATCAAATAATCCATCATCACGGAGCCCCTTTCTTTCTTGCCAAATGTATCTCCTTACTTTTTTCACGCTGTTACTCTCGGCGTATTTCCAAATTAATGGCGTTTGCTGCTCCCTTTCCCCTTATCAGCTGCTTCTCTCTCCTTCCTCTCCTCCAAACAAACAAAGTTCAAATTTTTATCCTTGTCAGGAGCCAGCAGCCAAATTCCAGGAAATGTTCTCTCTGTCGGTCAGTCTTCACTCACGAAGCTTCAGTCTTTTTTTTTTTTGCAGCGTCTCTCTCAGCATGACTCCAACTTTATGGCAAGTATTCTCTGTTTCTCTCTTCCGTTCGCCGCTTAATTCACACACTTTAATCCACAGGGCTCTCTCGATCCTTCCAGCACAGTACAGAGGGCTCTCTCTATCAGTAATTTATGTTCTGTTCAGTTAGTTCAAGTACACTTTCATTTTCCGATATAGCTTTCTTTTACCTCTTCTCCTTCCTGCTGTGTGGACGTTACTGCTATGGCCGGCTGAGAAAACAGCCGGTTCTCTTTCCTGACGGAGTTGAAGGGCTTATTTTCATCCTACAAGGCAATGGCGCGTTGCCTCTTAGACTCCAGAAATTCCCTTCTCCATCGACCGGTCCCTCCAGGTCCGGTCGCCCCCAATACGGGACCCCCGAGAGGAAGTTAGAAGCTTCAGGAGCAGAGCCCTGCTTCTTTGCTTCCAAGTGCAGTTCCGTTGCCACAGGAAGTCTCCTTCCTTCCATCTTTCTTTCTTTCTTTCTTTCTTCCCTCCCTTCCCCCTTCTTTCTTTCTTTTTTCTTTGTCTTCCTTCCTTCCTTCCTACCAATTTTCTTTTTTTTCTTTCTTTCTGTCTTCCTTCCTTCCTTCCTACCATCTTTCTTTCTTTCTGTCTTCCTCCCTCCCTCTCCCTCCCTCCCTCTTTCTCCCTCCCTCCCTCCCTCCCTCTCTCTTTCTTTCTGTCTGTCTTCCTTCCTTCCTACCATCTTTCTTTCTTTCTTTCTTTCTTTCTTTCTTTTTCTTCCTTCCTTCCTTCCTTCCTTCCTTCCTTCTTTCTTTCTGTCTCCCTCCCTCTCTCTCTCTGTCTTTCTTCCTTCCTAACGTCTTTCTTTCTGTCTGTCTCCTTTCTTCCTTTCTTTCTTTCTTTCTTTCTTTCTTTCTTTCTTTCTTTCTTTCTTTCTTTCTTTCTTTCTTTCTTTCTTTCTTTCTTTCTTTCTTTCTTTCTTTCTTTCTTTCTTCTTTCTTTCTTTCTTTCTCGCTCTCTTTCTCCCTCCCTCCTTCTTTCTTTCTTTCTTTCTTTCTTTCTTTCTTTCTTTCTTTCTTTCTTTCTTTCTTTCTTTCTTTCTTTCTTTCTTTCTTTTTCTTCCTTCCTTCTTTCCTTCCTTCCTTCTTTCTTTCTGTCTCCCTCCCTCTCTCTCTCTGTCTTTCTTCCTTCCTAACGTCTTTCTTTCTGTCTGTCTGTCTGTCTCCTTCCTTCCTTCCTTTCTTTCTTCTTTCTTCTTTCTTTCTCTCTTTCTCCCTTTCTTTCTTTCTTTCTTTCTTTCTTTCTTTCTTTCTTTCTTTCTTTCTTTCTTTCTTTCTTTCTTTCTTTCTTTCTTTCTTTCTTTCTTTCTTTCTTTCTTCTTTCTTTCTGTCTTTCTGTCTTTCTTCCTTCCTAACATCTTCCTTCCTTTCTTTCTGTCTCTCTCCCTCCCTCTCTCTCTTTCTTTCTGTCTTTCTTCCTTCCTAACATCTTTTTCTTTCTGTCTCCCTCTCTCTCTCTCCCTCTCTCTCTCTCTTTCTTTCTGTCTTTCTTCCTTCCTAACATCTCTCTTTCTTTCTCCCTCCCTCCCTCCCTCCCTCCCTTCTTCCTTCCTTCCTTCCTTCCTTCCTTTATTTCTCCCTGCAAACCAATCCCCATGGGGGCTCCTTTCTCCCTCACCCAGCCCTCTTCCAAGATGCCGCGTCTCCCGCCCACCCGCCTCTTGCCTTAAGCCGTCGCCTGGTGGTGGCGGCCGCAGCCTTCCCAGCAGCATCGCACTTCCAGGGGCTCCAGCCACCCGACTGAGTCCCTGCCTGCGGCGCCGGCAGAATTAACGCGTGTGGGAGGGACCACGGAGCAGAAGCACCCGGCGAGCGGGGTGAGAGGCGCGGGGATGCCAGAAGTGGTGGCATTGGCGGCAGGCTCCTGCCCGCGTCTCCCGTCCGCGTCTCCTGCCCACCCGCCTCTTGCCTTAATTCGCCGGCTGGCAGTGGCGGGCGCAGCCTTCCCAGCAGCATCGCACTTCCAGGTCCCGGTCGGGGGTCGCTCCCAGGGAACCGCACCAAGTGGGGTAGGTGGGTGGGTTGCTCCCCTCCCCTCCCTAAAGAGGAAGAAGGAGCCTCTGTCGCCATCTCCCGTGGGGCTCCAGCCACCCGACTGAGTCCACGACCGCGGCACAAGTAGGGTTAATGCGCGTGGGAGGGACCACGGAGCAGAAGCGCCCGGCAAGCGGGGCCAGAGGCAAGGGTATGCCAGAAGTGGCGGGATCGGCGGCAGGCTCCTGCCCGTGTCTCCTGCCCACCTCTTGCCTTAAGCTACTGGCTGGCGGTGGCGGCCGCAGCCTTCCCAGCAGCGGAGCCGGACAAGCAAACCCGGACAGCCGAGGAGACTGAGACCCAGGCCGGGAAAGCGAGAGGGGCGGTGGTGGCTGGGCTGGGCTTACCTGGCAGGCAGATCAGCGCTTCAGAGACTGGGCGGAGCAGGGCGAGCAAGCAGCGACCGGGGCGGAGGCGGGGCGGAGGCGAGGCAAGGTGCTGGCGAGGCGAGGTATTACCAAAGCGAGTGCCAGTGTCGCAAAGGGGAACAAGTTATATAGGCTGGGGGTGGGGTGGGTGGGCTGGAAGCGCCGAGTGGTGGGAAAAGCATGGTGGGAAAAATGTGGTGATTGGGTGTAAATGGGTGGCGGGGTTGCTACCGGTATGGCGAACCACCTGCCGCCCCCCTGGCCCCTTTAAGCCGGTACCGGGGGGCGGTACCGCCCACTTTGGGAACCACTGATCTACATGGTCCTTCGGAGGCAATATCCACACCCACTCGTCTTGTCTGGGTTAAGTTTGAGCCTGTTGACTCCCATCCAGACCCTTACATCATTCAGGCACCGACCCATCATGTAAACTGCTTCACTGAATTGACATGGGGTGGAGATATATAACTGGGTATCATCAGCATATTGCTGGAACCTCACCCCATGTCGTCGGATGATCTCACCCAGCGGTTTCATGTAGATGTTAAATAAGAGGGGAGAGAGGACCGAGCCCTGAGGCATCCCACAAACGAGGGGCCTAGGGGTCGATCTCTGCCCCCCTGCCAACACCGACTGTGACCAGCCAGAGAGATAGGAGAACCACCATAAAACGGTGCCACCCACTCTGAACTCCCTTAGTCGGCACAGAAGGATACCATGGTCAATGGTATTGAAAGCAGCTGAGAGGTCAAGTAGCACCAAGATGGAGGAAAAAACCCCATCTCGGGCTCACCAGAGATCATCCATCAGCGCGACCAAAGCGGTTTCCGTGCTGTAGCCAGGCCTGAAACCCGATTGAAAAGGGTCTAGATAATCCGTTTCCTCCAACAGCCATTGGAGCTGGAGCGCCACCACTTTCTCAACAACCTTACCCACAAAGGGTAAGTTGGAGACTGGATGAAAGTTCTTAAATTCTGAGACTTCCGGCGCTGACGTCACGCCAGTGCGAGCAAGCCGACGGAGCTCCGTCTGGCGCGCCCGGTATTTCTTGCTTTTGTGGCCGATTGAGGCAAGGTCGGCTCTGGGAAAGAGCACCGATAGAGAGGGGCGACCTCGGAGCGGCTGGGGAAGAAAGGCGATCTTCGTACAGAGCGAGAGGTACCCTCAGATCGAGCAAGAAAGTGATCGGCCATTCAATGGCCGACCCAAAGACGTGGCTGTCAGCCTGACAAGGAGGAAGGCGGAAATAGAACAGCGAGACGTATCGTGAAAACTTTATTTCGAAAATCAAGAAAGCTTCTTTATCGTGAGAAATAAACCAAAAAGGGAAAAAAAACTTAAAAGAGATCCGGAGAGGACTATATAGCGGCGAATTTATGACGGGAACGGAGAGAAAGTAAAGTAAGTGACGAGACGGGACAGAGGAAGTGTTGGAAGGATCGAGCAGCGGAGACAAGTGTGACTTTTGTTTTTCTTGGATGCGAGGGAGAGTTGGGAAAGGAAAGGAAAGGAAAGGAAAGTGATTGAGACAGAGTTTGAGACTGATTGAAAGTCGGGAGACAATTAGAGGGCGAAAGTCGGAGAAAAGTGGCAAGAGGATCTCGAATAGTAAATAAATAAATAAAGAGACTCCATTTTGGAAATTCAGTGATATTAGAACGGAGAAAGACAAGTAGCAAGAAGACCGGACTTAACTTTGTGAAAAGGTTGGACTTCAAAATCAAGAACCTCAATTTTTCTCTCTTTTCTTTTTTTGCTTTTTGCACTACAGATCTTCTCTTTTTTCCCCCTCATCGTTTCTCCCCTATCTCCTCTTAATAAGCAAAGATACTCTATTATACATTACTATATAGAACTTTAATTAAGGATTATTTAGTTGATTGTGTCACATCTGTAAAGATATATATATATATAACAATATTTACAACTAAAAATTATATTATAATAACATTATAACTGTATATTTATATTTAAATATTTGATTATATTCTCACATAGATTTATAGATTTATACGGATATATATAGCTACCTATCTCTTTAAAAAAATAGATATAGAGTATTGATAAATAATATTAAATCTAAGATTTAGATAAATAACTGTTAGATATAAATACTACTACAAACTGTGATTGTGACTATAACGATTATAGATTGCTTCTGTGTCATTACTGAATATATTTAAGAGAATCTAAATGTCTACCATGACGACAACTCTGACAAAAGGGAGTAAAAAAACTCTGACTGCAACACCAACCTCAGTAGGCCAAAAGCCACAGGAAAGCGGCGCAAGTGCTGCAAGTACTGAAAAAACAAACTCAAGTGCAGAGATGCAGGGCATACAAACCTCCATACAATCTTTGCAAGAGATTATACTAAAGATGCAAGAGAATTTATCAAACAGACTAGATGGGGTGAAAAATGAAATGACAGAGGTAAAAAATAATATGACAAAACTGGATGATAGAGTGAGTGTAATTCAAACAGCACTGGCAGTTAGCCAAAAACAGATTCAAGAGGTGGTAGAAAGAACAGATAAAGTGGAGAAAAGACAAGATAAAATGGACAACAAACTGGAAGAGATAAACAAAAATCTAGAGGACGCGATATCCCATCTAGAAATGGAGAAATCCATGTTTTATTTAAGATTCCAAAACATTACAGAAACTAAAGACGAAAACTTATTGGAAATAATGGTTAACATACTAGGGAAAATACTAGACAGAAGCAGAGAAGACGTAATGAGCGAAATAGATGAAATCTATAGAATCAACACTAGCTATGCTAGAAAACACAAACATCCAAGAGAAGTGCACGTTAGATTCTTAAGAAGAGCAATGAGAGATGGTATCCTCAATGCAGTGAGAGATGATACCCTAACATACATGGGAAAAGAAATCTTAATTCTTAAACAAATACCGCGAAGAATAAGAGACAAAAGGAGAATTTATAACTTTTTATCAGCACAACTCTTTAAACATAAGATAATGTTTAGATGGCTTATTCCGGAGGGAATGCTAATTACGTGGAGGGATAGGAAATATAAGATTGACAATGTGGAGAAGGCACAAGAATTTTACGATCAATTAGTAGAAGGAGAAGATAGTCAAAGTAATTCAGAAATAAGAACAACTAGAAGCCTGGAGGAGTTAGGAGCTAGCAACCAACGAGAGGAACGAGAAAGAAGAGGTAGTAACGGGACAGTGAAACATGAAGGAGCAAGAGCAAGGACAAGAGCGCAAACAGAGATGCTTTCGAAGGGAATTACTAAGTAACAGGGAAAAGGAACAAGAACTTAACTTATTATCAGTAAATATCAATGGATTAAATTCACCTACAAAGAGGAAACGTGTATTGCTTGACCTTAAGAAACAAAACAAAGATATAATATGTATGCAAGAGGTCCACATAAAGAAAGAAGCTGAAAAATTATTAAGCTATCCAAAACTAGGGAAATTATATTGTGCCCTACCGCAGACAAAAAAAAGAGGAATTGCAATATACATAAAAAGTCACGTAAACTCAAAATTAATATATGCGGACGAGGAAGGCAGGATCTTAATAGTGGAAATAGAAATAGGGAAAAAACGCATCCTGATTGTCGCGATATATGCACCAAATAAACAACAAAAAAAATTCTATTCAAAATTACACAAAATAATAGTGGATATAGAATGGGAAAACATTTGCATCATAGGAGACTTTAATGCGATTGTAGACAATAAAATGGACTACAATGGTATAAACAGAAAAAAAATTAGAAGACAACTACCAAACACCTTTTTCAATATGATTAGCGAACTAGACCTAAAAGACATATGGAGGAAATTGAATCCAACCAAAAAGCAATACACGTTTTACTCGAACCCCCATCAATCTTGGTCGTGCATAGATATGATTTGGACAAATACTGAAATGATAATAGATGTTGATTATATTGATATTCTACCCAACAAATGGGCTGACCATCATCCAGTGGTATTAAGATTGAAAGGACGGAGGAAAAAAGCATGTCGTTGGTCTCTTAACACAAATATCTTACCCGAAAAAGAATATTGTCTAAAAATCGAAAAAGAATTAAAAAATTTTTTCAAAGAAAATATCAAAGAACAAACCTCAACCCAAAATACATGGGACACGATGAAAGCTTATTTTAGAGGCTTAACTATAGCATATACGATAAAGAAAAATAAGGGAAAAAAAGCTAAATTAGAGGATTTAAACTCTAAACTTAAAGTACAAGAAACTTTACTACAAAAAGACCCATCCAATCATAAGCACAAAGAAGCAAGAGACCTTATAAAACACAAAATCAATTTGGAAACCCAGGAGGAGATAAGCCAAAATATTAAAAGAATGAGGCAAAATTATTTCGAACATGCAAACAAACCTGGAAGATGGTTAGCCCATAAACTTAGGAAAGAAAGAGCAAAAAGAACAATCCAACAACTCAAGGACAAAGAGGGAAAGCTCCACAACGAAACCGAAGAAAAAAAGAAGATAATCCAAGACTTCTACGCAGCTCTATACGGAAGGACAGAAATCCAACAAGAAAACATCCATGAATACCTGGACACAACAGACCTACCAGTCTTGCCGGAGGAAAAAAGGGTAGTATTAAATAAAGAAATCACACTTGAGGAATTAAGGACGGCCATTAAAAAACAAAAAACAACAAAACACCTGGACCAGATGGGCTTCCAGCGGAGATATACAAAAAATTTCAAAATACTCTAGAAAATGAAATGTTAGAACTATACAACGAAGCACTAAACCATGCCAAAATACCAAAATCATGGGAAGAAACATACATAACCCTTATCCCAAAAGAAGATACAGACAGGACAATGATAAAAAACTATAGACCAATCTCATTATTAAATTCGGATTACAAAATTTTTTCAACTATATTGGCAGAAAGATTAAAAATAATTCTAAATCAAATGATACATTCGGATCAAAATGGCTTTCTCCCAAAAAGACAAATTCGGAACAATACAAGAATGATAATGAACGTGTTAGAATATTATGAAACCTATTCTAATCAACAATTGGCTCTAATATTCATCGATGCACAGAAAGCCTTTGACAATTTGGACTGGAAATTTTTTATTACACAATTAAAATATATGAAATTCGGCGACAAATTTATTCAAACAATAGAAACCATATACTCCACACAAATTGCAAGGATCCTAATTAACGGCGATATGACTGACTCAATAGAAATTAAAAAAGGCGTAAGACAGGGTTGCCCTCTATCCCCTTTATTGTTCATATTTGCTTTAGAAACCCTGTTAAATCAAATTAGGAAAAACTCTGATATAGAAGGATTGAAAATTAGGAAGGAAGAATACAAGATACAAGCATTCGCAGATGATATGGTTTTCATTCTGGAAAATCCCCAAAGCTCCGGACCCGAAATTATGAAGGAACTTGAAAGATTCGGAAAGGTGGCAGGCTTAAAAATTAATAAAGACAAAACAAAAATAATAACTAAAAATTGTTCACAGAAACAAGATAAGAAATTAGAGGAACTTCTAGGGATTCAAACAACCAAAAAAATAAAATATTTAGGAATTTGGATAACGGCTAAATGTACAACAATAAAGGAAGATAACTACATTAAATTACTACATAAAATTCAAAAAGATTTGGAATTATGGTCCAAACTACAAATTTCTTTAATCGGAAAAATAGCCACAATTAAAATGAATGTCCTACCTAAATTGTTATATTTATTCCAAACCGCACCAACAAAATTAGGAAATAAATTCTATACAGATTTAGACAAAATAATATTGAAATTTATCTGGTCAGGAAAAAAAGCAAGAATTAAAAAAAAACTATTACATGATAAGAGAATAAGGGGTGGCTTTGGACTACCAGACTGGAAATCATACCATCAAGCAGCAACAATAACCTGGATAAAAGAATGGGTGACACTTACAAATAAAAGAATTCTGACAATTGAAGGGCACGATCTACAAATTGGCTGGCACAACTTTATTTGGGAGGGAAAACATCATATACACAAATACTTCCAAAGACACCACGTTAGAGGAACACTACTGGAAGATTGGCTGGAAATTAAACACAAACACTACATCCAAATGCCCAAATGGATATCTCCTATGGAAGCCCTAATATACCCCAATTTGCTAGACCTGAACAAGAAAATTACTTATAACGAACTATTAGATGAACATAATAACTTAAAAACAAGAGATGATTTGGCACTACAAGGAAAAAAGATCGATTGGTGGCCATACTTACAAATTCAGAAAAAATATAAAAAGGATATATTACAATTTGGTTTTCAGGAAAAAAATCAAGAATTAGATAAAATCTTACTGGGCCCGGAGGATAAAATAATATCAAAATTATATAATTGTATTATCAAGGTAAAATTGGAAGAGGAAGTAGTAAAAGAGGTAATGATAACATGGGCACAAAATTTTGGCTACAATATTGAATTAGATTTATGGGATCAAATATGGAACCAAAATTACAAAATGACAATGGCCGCATCCTACAAAGAAAATATGTACAAAATGTTCTACAGATGGCACCTACCCCCGGCAAGACTGGCAAAAATGTTTCCACATTTGTCACCGAAGTGTTGGAAGTGTAAACAGGAGTACGGAACTTACTATCATATGTGGTGGACATGTTCAGAAATCAAAAAATACTGGAAAAAAATACAGAAGTGGATTGAAGAGATTACAAAACAAAAGGTAGACCTTAAACCGGAAACTTTCTTATTAGGCATAATGAAAATAAAAATAGATAAACCAACTCACTATCTCATACTTCACATAATCACAGCAGCCAGAATATTATACGCACAACACTGGAAAACAGATATAATACCCACTAACACAATGTTAATAACTAAGATCCTAGACTGCGCAGAAATGTCCAGATTAACAATGAAAATACAAGATAAAGAAGACTTAGAATATTACAAAATTTGGGATAATTGGTATAAGTGGATGGAAAATAATCAATAAAATAAACAAATTAATTACTTTAAAGGTGATAATGATCAAATTGAGAAAGACTGATGATAAGCTAGGGATAAAACAAGTCAGATATTGAAATGACACGATACGCAAATGCTGTAATAAATTTATACAAATTTTTTTTTCTTTTTTCTATTTTTTCTTATTGTATTTATATTTATGTACATATATTTTTTCTGTGTGTGTGTGTGTGTGTGTGTGTGTGTATGTGTCAATATATAGCTCTTTTTTTCTGTATTCATATATTCAGAACACTATTAAATATGAAAATATATAATAACAAATAAGATGAATTTATGTATAGATACCTATATAAGTATACATATATATATATGCACACGTCTTTTTTTTACGCTGCTTTTTGTATGGTTTTTTTTTCTTTTCTTTTGCTTTTGTATTATGTCTTTTCGTATTTTTGTATATTTTAAAACAACTCAATAAAACTATTTTTTAAAAAAAATATATAAAAAAAAAGAAAGTTCTTAAATTCTGCTGGACCAGGGAAGGCTTCTTGAGGAGGGGCCTAACCACCGCAACCTTCAACGGCTGCGGGACAGACCCCTCTCTCAAGGAGGTATTAATCAAAACCTGGAGCCAGCCTCGTGTCACCTCCCTGCTGGAGGAAACCAGCCAGGAGGGGCACGGGTCCAATAAACAAGTGGAGGAGCTCATTGCTCCATTAGCCTTGTCCACTTCCTCAGGGGTCGCGGGCTCAAATTCCTCCCATATAATAGGACTAAGATCTGCCCGTCATCTCAGCCTGAATTGCCCAATCAGAGTCCAGGTCCATCCGAATCTGAGCGACTTTATCCGACAGAAACTGCACAAATTCCTCAGCTCTACCCTGTAAAGGTTCCTCCTTTCCCTCTATGTCAGTGGTTCCCAACCTGGGGGTTGGGACCCCTTTGGGGGTCGAACGACCATTTCCCAGGGGTCACCCCGGCATCCTCAGCTCCCCCCCCCACTGCCACAAGCTTGGCCATATCGGCTCAACTCGCCCGAGCCCTCTGATTGGTCGGGAGAGGTGCCATTCGGTGAGAGGCGTTTGTGACGCCTGGCGGCCGAGCTTTGAAGGCATCAGCTAAGGGGCGGGGCGTCAGAAGATTGCGCGCTGGAGAGTACAAGGCGGTGCTTAACACATCTGTGGCCGCCCCTGTCTCCTGCTCACAGTGGCAGTTTCTTCCCGCTGGTGTCGAAGGGAAAGGGAGTCACGGGAGGGAACGGCCAGCCAACGACCACTTAAGTTTCACAGCGCACAATGGCGGGAAGGAGGACAGCTGGGTCGGAATCGTCTGTCTGCCCTCTCGCCCTCGGCTGGTGCGGAGACCCAGCGAACAAAGAGGCAAACAGGGAGGGAGGGAAGAGAGAGACTGAGAGATATTAGTGCAGGGCTAGCCTGATCATACAGCCTCGGTGCTGAGGGTGCCACTGCCGGGGGCAGGAGGAGCTAAGCCGGAGGGAACTGGAGAAGGAGGTGGTGCCGGAGCATGGTCCATCACCGCCGCACTGCTCCATATCATCAGGCTAGCCCTGTGCTAATATCTCTCTCAAAGAAAGAAAGAAAAAGAAAGAAAGAAAGAAAGAAAGAAAGAAAGAAAGAAAGAAAGAAGAAAGAAGAAAGAAGAAAGAAAGAAAGAAAGAAAGAAAGAAAGAAAGAAAGAAAGAAAGAAAGAAAGAAAGAAAGAAAGAAAGAAAGAAAAAGAAAGAAGGGGAAGGTTGGGAGGAAGGATGGAAGAGAAAAAAGAGAGAGAGGGAAAGTAAGTAAGTAAGTAAGAAATAAACTGTTGAAAGAAGAGCCTTGCAAATTAAAATTGTTGTCTTTGCAGGGGTTTTGGGAAGGGTGGGTGAGCAGGCCCCATGGGGGAGGAAGGAATATGGGGCTGTTTTAAGAAGAAAGAGCTTAAAAGAGGAAATTGGCTTTGGGGATCCTGGCAATGTTTTTGGACCAATCATGGGTTTTTTTGCCCCGTTTGCCTCCTGAAACTTTGGAGTCCTGGGAGAAAGCTACTAAACAGGGATTACTTTGCTGGAAGCTTATCTGATTTCTAGTTTTTCGACACTGCAGGCCACAATTTCTCAACCTCAACAACTTGAATATACCTGGACTTCAACTCCCAAAATTCCCTAGCCAGCTTTGCTTTGAATTCCGGGAGTTGAAGTCCAGGCACCTTAAAAGTTGCTGAGATTGAGAAATATTGCTGTACACTTGTTGGTAATCAAGTCTAAATACAGAAGTAGACTTGTTGTGGAAGATGATATTCCTTGTGCTCTTGCAAAGACTGGCCCGAGGGATTTCTGATCTGGCATAATTACATATTGTTTTTGTGATTAATCGCTATGCTTTAATTATGTTCAATTTCTAACAATGAAAATACATCCTGCATATTAGATATTTACATTACGATTCATAACAGTAGCAAAATTACAGTTATGAAGTAGCAACGAAAATAATTTTATGGCTGGGGGTCACCACAACATGAGGAACTATATTAAGGGGTCGCGACATTAGAAAGGTTGGGAACCACTGCTCTATGTCAAGGAGGGAACGAGTTACCTTAAACAGGGCGGCCGGGCGTGAATCCGCGGATGCAATAAGAGCGGAAAAATGAGAACGTTTTGCCGCCTGTATTGCCACTAGATAAGTCCTAATAAAGGCTCTTAGAAGTGTTCGATCAGATTCAGACTTACTGGATCTCCAGCATCGCTCTAGACGTCTCTTATGGCGTTTCATCTCCCGGAGCTCCTCGGTAAACCAGGGAGCTTTCCGGGATCCGCTGCCACGGAGAGGTCGCAAAGGCGCAATCCGATCCAGAGCCCCAGATGCCGCCCTATTCCAGGCGGCTACTAGGGCCTCAGATGGATTGTGGACAAGGGATTCAGGTATCTTCCCAAGCTCCTTCTGGAACCCCTCAGGGTCCATCAGGCATCTGGGGCGGAACCACTTAATCAGTTCCACCTCCCTGCGATGGAGGAGTGGTGCCCTAAAGTATGACCTCAGCAGGAAATGATCTGACCACGACAAGGGAGATGTCACTATACCCCTTAAATTCAGATCATCTCTCCACTGTCCCGAGAGAAAAACTAGGTCAAGCGTGTGTGTCCCCCCCTGTGGGTCGGACCCTGAACTACTTGGGTCAGGTCCATGGTTGTCATGGAAGCCATGAACTCCTGATCTGCTTCCGAGGATTCACCGAGAGATGGCAGATTGAAGTCCCCCAGAACCAAAAGCCTGGGGAACTCCACCGCCAACCCGGCTACTGCCTCCAGCAGATCAGGCAGGGCTGTTTTAACGCAGCTGGGAGGTAGGTACGTCAACAAGCCCAACTGAACCCCTAAGTCCAACTTCACAAGGAGAGACTCACACCCAACAATCCTCCAAAATAGCCTGGTTTTAAGTCATGTTCTTTCAACATCTCTTCCAAAACTCTGCCTGTTTTCAGTTCCTCTGGATTCGGGCAAAGTTGGCTCTTTTATGACTTGTGGACTTCAACTCCCAGAATTCCTGAGCTAGCATGATTGGCTCAGGAATTCTGGGAGTTGAAGTCCACAAGTCATAAAAAAGCCAACTTTGCCCACGTGGAAGAAGAGGCATGTCTATCCCACAGACTTTACCCAATGGCTCGTATCAGATAGTATCTGCATCACCATCAGACAAGAGGGGTAAATTGCTTGTTGGAGTTATTTTGCTCCCCCCCACGTACCGGGTAACGCGACTTAAATCTCCACTTCAATTCCAAGGTTTATCCTGCGAGGCACTATTTCCCAGGGATTCAGACTTTTGCAGCACAAGGAGGTGTTCAAAACCCTCGCCAACCGACCCCCTTGCTACGGGTTGCCTTTCCCACTTGGTGACTTTTAAAGCGTCCCCAGAAGGCGGAACGCAACAAAGCTTTTTTTCCCCCTAGCCTTTCTTCAGAGTTAGCATTCTAAAGCAAATTCCTTCTGCAGAAGCCTTGCTTTCTCATGTAAATCACGCCAATCCTGTCTCCATGGAAACCCCTGAGACCCTGAGGCTTTGAATCAGTTAAACTCCAATTGATTTTCGGCTTGATTTTTGAGGTGAACCTCCGATTTCACCAAGCAGTTCCTAAGCCGGCAGTGAAAATACCACGTGCGCACCCGCACGTGGAAGAGCCACACTCTAGGGGCCAAAGAGCCACATGTGGCTCGCGAGCCGCGCTTTGCCGACCACTGAGAAAGGTCTTTGGAAATACCTGAATGTATTACAGGAGAATGAAAATGGAATACTAAAGCTGTAAGAAAGCAAATTTCTGAATGTAGAGGGAAATGCCAAGAATGATCAATAATTGAATCTATTTCCCAGAGAGGTAATGTGCATCTCTTTGCTGGATTGTCCAAGCAAACATCTGTTCAGGATGCATTTATTTAATACCTGTGCTGAGCAATAAAGTTGGGTTCAATAGCCTAAATGATCCTTCTAATTCTGCCATTGTCCGATTCTGCAAATGCTAAGCAACTCACCACATCGCAACTCCCAGTACCCCCAGCAAGACCGTAAGGGTTATCAATATGGCTGCAACAACATTGGGTCCTGCAGAAAAGGGAAAGACCAAAATAGAAACCTGGCATCGTTCAGTTAATATCTCTATGAAATAAATATCTCTCTAGGACTTCAGTTTTTGAAACTTTTACAGTCAGGAAGCTCACTGTAGCATGGCCAAAGCATTAACATTATACAGATCGGTACTTTTCCTTATGTATTAGAACATGGCAGATTTCTTTATGGGCTATTTATGATCCTGCAGGCACAGATTTCTTGGAAGGATTGCAGCCAGGTGAGGGATTCAGGGGTGTGTTTCTGCCCGATTCAGTTAAGGGATTCAGTGATTCTGAAAAAGGGGAGGGGGATTTTCCACACATCACCAAAAACAAGTAATAGTGGAATGGATGTGTTATTGAACCAATTTTCCTTCTTTTCTTAGAAGCGAGCAAGTGAAAGGGAAAGAGCTAACTTAAGACTACTTCAGTGTTGCAATGATGAGAAGAAACGATGCCAACACAGGATGAAGTCAATGGGAAGGCACTCACTCCCGATTGCTCGGGGCAGCTTCCTTTTATTGTCATACAAACAAAAGACCTCATGGCAGAGACTAATCCATTCATCAAGGATTACCTTGTTACTGATAGGCTAAGAAGGCTCATGATCAGCTTGTGATCAATGCATGGACAAAGGTATAGCTTCCTGCTGCAGACAACGTGATTCTTGGCTACGTGAGGCTTGCCTAGTATTTGCTACGTGCCAAAGCTCATGCCCAGACTTCCTTAAGGAGGGGGCATTGTGTGGAATCTGCATTCCTTAAGAGTGGTTTGCCAGCAATCAAGGAATAAACATTCCCCACACTTCAGCTTCAACCACAACAATACACAAGCACACAACAGATACAAACTCAAAGTGAACCGCTCCAAACTTGACTGTAGAAAATACGACTTTAGCAACAGAGTGGTTAATGCCTGGAACTCACTACCTGACTCTGTGGTTTCATCACCAAACCCCAAAAACTTTACCCTTAGACTGTCCACTGTTGACCTCACCCGATTCCTAATAGGTCAGTAAGGGGCATGCATAAGTGCACCAGCGTGCCTACCGTCCCTGTCCTAAAGTTCCCTCTTATCAGTACCCATCTTATGTATATAAACAATGTTAAATCTATGTATATTACCAATATGTACTTGACAAAATAAATAAATAAATAAATAAGACTCCCTTGATAAGGGGTCCAGAGTGAGTAAAAATAATTCTATGTGTTGTAGGAAGTTAGCACCCACCCTTCTCCTAGAACAGTGATGGCGAACCTATGGCACGGGTGCCACAGGTGGCACGCGGAGCCATATCTGCCGGCACGCGAGCCGTTGCCCTAGCTCAGCTCCAGTGCGCATGTGTGTGCCCACTAGCTGATTTTTGACTCATGCGGAGGCTCTGGGAGGGCGATTTTGGCTTCCGGAGGGCCTCTGGGGTGGCAGGGGAGAGCGTTTTCACCCACTCCAAGCTCCAAGAAAGCCTCTGGAGCCTGGGGAGGGCAAAAAACAGGCCTACCGAGCCCACTGGAAGTCGGGAAATGGGGGAGTGGGGTGTGTCATGCATGCATGTGCAGGGGGGTGGGGCGAGTGGGGGGCTTTAAATTATGGGTGTGGGCACGCACAGGTGCGCGATAGCGCGCGTGCGCACTATTTTGGCACCCGAGGAAAAAAAGGTTCGCCATCACTGTCCTAGAAGAATGAAATATTCTAGGAAATATTAAAAAGGCAGAATATTATATTTCCCTGGATGAGAAATGGAGAAACATGTTTTTTTAGGCAGGAAGCAGACTCACTCTTAATAGCCCCCACCCTCCTCAATAGCCCACAGCAGATGTCAGCACTTAAGAGATAAAGAGATAGCTAGGTCTATTCATAAGCAAATGCCCTCACCCAAGATCCAACAAGGAGCTGAGGTGGCGCAGTGGTTAAATGCAGCTACTGCAGGCTACTCCAGCTGACTGCTAGTTCAGCAGTTCAGCTGTTCAAATCTCACCAGGCTCAAGGTTGACTCAGCCTTCCATCCTTCTGAGGTCGGTAAAATGAGGACCCAGATTGTTGGGGGCAATATGCTGAACTCTGTAAACCGCTTAGAGAGGGCTGTAAAGCTCTATGAAGCAGTATATAAGTCTAAGTGCTATTGCTATTGCTAACAAAGGTAGGATTAGCCCTCAGCCATAATAGGAATTGCCCAAAACCCTCTTCATTACATCATCACCCAGCAAGATTCAACCTGGCCCCATGGGAGTCTGACAACCAATCATGTTGTGTTCTGACTGACCTATAACTGAACCATAAACTTGTTTTGACTAGACGACCTCTGACTGAACTGTTGTTGTTATGTTTATAGTTGAACTCTACCTGAACTGTTGTTGCCACCCTGGTCATGTGTTTGAATGCTCATACACTATTGGTTGTTGTCTCTGACAGTTCCCTATAAAAGGGCTATCTGTCAGACTGCAAGTTGCTGGTTGTTTTGAGTGAGCTAATAAAAGAGCTGTTCTGAAGTCTGTCTCCTGCGATCTTTGCCCACAATTTAACAGTGGCGACGAGGGTTTGGGACCAGGAGAACGAAGACCAGCCCTCAAGTGCTGCAACCAGCCAGGCAGCACTAGCCACGTCTGCCTTCTTTCATCGGGATGTCCACCTTCCACCCGCCGGCGCCTTTCGACCCTGCCCGGGAAAAATGGGACTCCTACATGCGGCGTTTCGAGTGCTTCCTCGAAGCCAATGATCTGCTGGGGCTGGCTGACAACAGAAAAAGAGCTTTGTTTCTGAGTCACTGCGGGCCAGAGGTGTTTGACACCACAGAATCATTGTCTGCCCCAACCCCAGTTCACACCGTGACCTGGCAGGTACTCCAGGCAACGCTGAAGACACACTACGCGCCCACCCCATCCAAGGTTGTCCGGCGCTACGAGTTCCGCCAGCGGCTGCAGCAGGAGGGCGAGACCATCAACCAATACATCGCCGTCCTCCATAAAGCCTCCGGCCACTGCGAGTTCCGCGACCTGGATGACATCCTGCTTGACCAGCTCATCTGTGGCGTGCAGGACATTCGCCTGCAACGCCGGCTCCTGGCTCGGCCCAACCTCACGCTGGCCGCTGCCCTGGACGAAGCCAGAGCTGCTGAGTCCTCATCCAAAGCGGCCGAATCTCTGCACCGTTTCGCCTCCTCTAAAAAGGACACTAGGCCTCCTTCTGCGGTCCACATGGGCTCTGTCGAGGAGCCTGTAAGCAGCGACAACGAGGTCTGCCGCACCGACCAGAAGTGCCCTCCGCCTCCCAAAGACTTCCTGACTGCTTGTGCCAGCTGTGGGGGGTGACACACGAGGATATCATGCAGATTTAGGCACGTTATCTGCCAACAGTGTGAAAAGAGAAGACATTTGGCGTGAGTTTGCCGTGCCATTCTGCCGCCGAAAGACACGCATGCGCAGGAAAACCCTAGAAGCGAATTGTCAAATAGATTCGGGCGTGAAAACCATAGACCGCACCAGAGAGCCTTCGCCAGGCAGCCAGAAACCAACCAAACGCGGGTTGCCAGGGCCAGCTGCTCCTTCAAAAGGAAGATCAGGGTCACCGTCTCCATCGACGGAGCACCGGTCCAAATGGAGGTCGACACCAGGTCTGCAGTGTCTATCGTCGCCTGGGAGAGGCTCAAGCTTGCCCTTCCGAGTTTCCGGTCTACCCGCCTGCAGGAATCCTCAGTCCGCCTCTCTGACTACCAGGGAAACCGGATCCCTGTCCTTGGAAAAGCCCGGGTCCACGTCAGATTCAACAATTTCGACGGACCTCTCCAGCTCACCATAGTCAACGGCAGCCTTCCGAGCCTCCTAGGACTCGATTGGTTTGAATCGCTCGGCCTAGGGGTGACAGGCATCCACGCCATTGGAGCCGCAAACCTGGACGACCTTTTTGACGAGTTCCAGGACATTTTCAGTGACGGTTTGGGCAAGTATGTGGGAAATCCTATCTCATTTAGCCTTGATCCTAATGTCGCCCCCATTCGCCTTAAGCCTCGACGGGTCCCTCTCCCACTACGGGATAAAATTGACAAAGAGCTGGACAAGCTCATCAAACAGGGCATTTTGGAGCCGGTCGACCATGCTAAATGGGAGACCCCCATAGTGACCCTCGTTAAAGGGGACAGCAGTATTCGAATTTGCGCCGACTACAAATGCACAATCAATAAGGCTTTGCAACAGAGCGCCTATCCGGTGCTGATTGTGCATCATCTACTCCACTCCCTATGTCCTGGATGTCTGTTTGCTAAACTAGACCTTGCGCAGGCATACCAGCAGCTGCCGGTAGATAGAGCTACTGCAGAAGCACAGACCATTGTAACTCACAGGGGAGCTTTTAAATGTCACAGGCTGCAGTTTGGAGTCAGTGTAGCCCCGGGGTTGTTCCAGAGTGTAATGGAACGTCTGTTGCAGAACATCCCTGGGGTCGTACCATATTTTGATGACGTCCTGATCTCTGCCTGTGACCAGGACCAGCTCCGCTGTCGAGTTAGAATGGTCCTGTCAAAAATGCGTGCTGCTGGGCCAAACGCAGCAAATGCTTGTTGGGGGTGCCTGAGGTCGAATTTTTAGGGTACCGAGTCAATGGCCAAGGTATCCACCCCACAGAAAATAAGCTAAGGGCAATCCATGAGGCTCCTGCCCCAAAAAACCAAACAGAACTCCAAGCTTTCCTGGGGCTCCTAAATTTTTACAGCCTTTTCCTAAAAAACAAAGCCACCATAGCCGAGCCTCTCAACAAGCTGCTGGCCAAAAACACTCCTTGGAAATGGGGGTCCAGGGAGGCGTCAGCTTTCGCAGCTTTCGCAGCTGTCAAACGACTACTAACCAATGACAGTTTCTTAATACAATACAACAATACCCTGCCATTGGTCCTGGCGTGCGACGCTTCCCCTGTGGGAGTCGGCGCTGTGCTCAGCCACAACCTTCCAAATGGGTCAGAGGCCCCTGTGGCCTGTTACTCAAGGACTCTGTCCAGTGCAGAGCGGAACTACAGCCAGCTGGACAGGGAGGCCTTGGCTTTAGTTGCTGGTGTCAAAAGAATTCCACGAATATTTGTTTGGGAGCCGCTTCTGGGGCTTCTTGCGGGGGACCGCCCCACTCCGGCTGCCCTATCCCCCCGTTTCGGCTGGTGGGCCATCTTTCTCTCAGCCTACTCCTATTGCTGTTTTAAAGCAGCTTTTTATGAGTCACAAATAGGTTGATATATCTTTCCATTGCTGCTATTTCCCTCTTCATTGCAGAGAGATTCTGAATTTATGGGTTTCTTAGATGTCTAGCCCACCATTATTGGATCTCAGCATATTTTATATATGCAGTTTGTTTCAACAGAGGCAAAGAGAGATGGAGAAGTTAGGGAATAAGGGGAAAGAGATGGCAAAAGAATATGCACCTGCTCATATTCTGAGACCATAGCAGGAACCCTTTTTTATTTTTATTTTTATTTTTTAACATTCTCCACATATACATCAACACATATACCATAAATCATATCAAACTTTACATAGTTATACATTACTATCCAATAAACAAGAAACAAACATTCTAATCTTGCACTTTTTATACCCTTGTTGCCTGTCTGTTTTCCCCTAATAATTCATGTCACTCCCCTCCTTCTATCTCCCTCTCTTCCCTCTACCTTCTTTCTCCTTCTCTCCCTCTTTCCTACTTCCCTCTTCTCCTTCCTCCCCTTCCCTCCTCCTAACCTCCTGCTCTTCTCCTATCTACACTCTTTCTTCTCCCCTCCTCTTCTCTACTTCCTCTTCCTCCCTCATTCCTTCCCTGAGTAAATCTATTTATAATCCATTGCACAATGACTAACCTCAATTTGGACTCACAAATCCTGGATGCACTAAAGTAAGAGCTAGGGCAGGTTCAAGAACCATCCCTTGGAAATGGGCAGCCTGTAACTTAAAGGAAAACCATGGCTGTGAATAATTTTGGGACATGTGCTTGCTTGAAACCTGTCTGGAAGCTCACAGAAAGTGATATCAAACATCTGAAAATAATTGGCATGAAAAATTGGATACTGTAAATTTCTTTTCAGAACTTTTGCCCTGGCTGCTAGACCTTCATGGTTCAAAGCTCTCCTTTTGGGAGCCACAGAAAGAATCCTTCTGCTGCTGCCTCTATCAATGCCTTCCCCTTTGCATCAGAAAAATTAAGAGAACCCTTAAAGTCTCCTTGACCAATTCCTAATCTTGGGCCAGAAAAAATGTTCAACCCACACTTTTATGGCCCAAAGGGGGATTGAAGGAAGTTAGCACCCACCCCTCTCCTAGAAAAATGAAATATCCTAGGAAATATTGAAAAGGAAGAATATGTTTCCCTGGATGAGGAAAGGAGAAACAAGTTCTAAAGACAAAGCAGCTTCCTGCAGTTCCCTGCCCCCCTTCAGCTCCAGGGGGATGAGATTAAGACCTTCACCCTTAGGACATGATAGGCTTAGCCCTCTACCCATCTCACCACCTGGGAAGATTGCATCAGCCAGCAAGGCTCAAGCAAACATGGACTCAGGACAGACTACAGAGTTGCCCCTGCATGGCCCCATGGGAGTCTGACAGCCAATCAGAGTGCATTTCTTGCACAGGAGCAGGAGGCTCCGGGGCGGGGCCCAAGAGGGCATAAAACAAGGGACTCTCAGCATCTCTGCCCTTTTTTCTCTTCACCCAACATCTGGAAGCATGTGATCCACCTTTTCTGTTCAGGAATTCATGCCATGTGCTCCTGTCCACCATTAAACCTTCTTTCCAAGAAACTTCCATGAATCCAGTGTCTTTTGCCCACTTGGAACTGAACCCAGAAGGACATTTCTTCCTACACCATCTTATGGTTAACAGACAGGTAGCTCATCTCCCTAACTTCACTTAATTAACGGTGCAACTCTTAGGCTTATATTTTTTTCTATATCCATATTTATACAGTACATATATTTTTTCTAGGTATATTCTTATTACTATCTTAATGCTGCCTCCTTTACTGCCTAATTTTGTCACCTGGGTCTACCACCTTTGATTTCCATTTTCCTCCAATTTAATCGGTGTTACTTATCTTCTATACATATTCATTTTCTATCCAATCATAAAATTTCCCCCAAACATTATAATATTCTGAATCTTCCTTATCTTTAATTGTCATTGTCAATCTGTTCATCTCTGCACAATCCAATATTTTCTTTTTTTAAATAATCTTTATTAATTATGTTAAAAAAACAAACAAACATACAAACAAACATAAAAACATGTATAAACATATGTATATACAAATAAAGTATCAAATATCTTTGAAAATAGAAAACATTGAACATACATGTCAACCATCCCGTCGACACTATCCTTTTACAGCCTAGTGATACAAAAACATGTTTAGTCTATATAGTTATTGTTTACATCATTATCTTCCTTATATCTTCCAATAATTTCCTTATTCTTTTCTATTATTATATTATATTCAGTCAGTTATCGTTACAATAAAACAATATTTCCTTTTTCAACAACGGTTCTTTTGTTCAACTTGATTAATATTTTAAGACTTTGTAAAATTGTATATACTGTATCCCCATAGTTTGTTCCGGTCTATGCAGAAAAGTAGACATTTGTTATTGTTTGTACTTAGTTTATGACATATAATTATAGCAGTTTTTGATATTTATTTTGGTAAGCCAATTATACCACCTGTCCCAAGTTTTATAAAATTCCAAATCGTCTTTATCTTGCATTTCCAATGACATCCTACTGAGTTCTGCGCACTCAAATATTTTATTGACGAGATTTAACGTAGTTGGGATTTGTTCGGTTTTCCAGATTTGGGCGTATATAATTCTTGCGGCTGTTGTGATGTGTAGAATTATATACCTATCTTCATTTGTCATTTTTCCCCCTGAAAATACCTAATAAGAAAAGCTCCGGCTTTAAGGGAATCGTTCGTGACGTAATTTGTTCAAGGCAGTTTTTGATCTTAATCCAAAAGTTCTTCACCTTGGGGCAGGTCCACCATAGATGGTTCCTATACCTTCTTTGCATTTCCAGCACTTTGGGGAAAGTTTTGGGAACATTTTTGCCAATCGTGCTGGAGGAAGGTGCCACCGGTAAAACATTTTATATATGTTTTCTTTGTATGGTATCGCCAGTGTTAATTTGTAATTTATATTCCAAATTTTTTCCCATTCATTTAGATTAATTGAGTAACCAAAGTTTTGTGCCCACGCAATCATTGAACCTTTTACCACCTCTTCAAATAGATTATACTGGAGTAGGAAATTATATAGTTTAGAAATCATTTTTTTGTCAGTGCCCATTAGTATCCCATCTAAATCACAAGTTTTTTGAAATCCTTATTTTGATTTGTCTTTGTTATATTTGGATTTAACCTGTAGGTAGTGCCACCAATCAAGATCTATTCCTTTTTCTTTGAGTTCTTGTTTCGAGAACATCTCATTCTGTTCATCTAAGAGTTGTTGGTATATTTTGATCTTATTTACATCTAACAGGTTCGGGTATATGACTGCTTCAATTGGTGATATCCATTTTGGAACACTTCTGTAATGATTTTTCCTTATTATTAACCATGTATCTAATAAATTCTTTCTTATATAATGTCGCCGGAAATATGTATGTGTTTTATAGATGTCCCCCCATAAGAAAGCATGCCAACCAATCTGCAAATCGAAACCCTCCAGGGTTAATATCCTTCTATTTTTTAGTTTAATCCATTCCCTCATCCAATTAAGTGTAGCAGATTGGTGGTATAGCTCCCAGTTGGGGAGACCAAATCCTCCTCTCCTCCTATGGTCTTGAAGAAGTTTCAGTTTAATCCTCGCTTTTCTTTTTGCCCATATGAATTTATGAATCATTTTATTTAAATTTGAGAAAACTGTTTTGTTCAATTTTATTGGGGCTACCTGAAATAGGAATAAGATCTTGGGTAGGACATTCATTTCAATTATCGCAATTTTACCCATAAATGATAATTGGAGTTTTGACCATCTGTCCAGGTCCTTACTGATTTTCTGTATTAGTTTTGTATAATTATCCTCCTTTAATGAGCTACATCTCGCAGTGAGCCATATCCCAAGATATTTAACTCTTTTTAACTATTTTCATACCTAATAGGTTTTCCAATTTGATGTTTTGTTTCGGTGTCATGTTTTTAGTTATTATTTTTGTTTTTTCCTTATTAATTTTTAGGCCTGCCGCCTTTCTGAATTTTTCAATTTCATTGATTAGAATCGGGCCAGTCTCTAAAGGTTCTTCAAGAATGAATGTCATATCGTCGGCGAAGGCTTGGAGTTTGGAATTCCTCCTTCCTGACTTTTAGGCCTTTTATCTCTTGCATGCTTCTTACTTTCCTCAGTAGACTTTCCAATGCTAATATAAAGATTAGTGGGGCTAGCAGGCAACCCTGGCGTACTCCTTTTTTAATATCTATTTTTCCGGTTATGTCGTTATTTACTATTATTTTTGCTGTTTGATTACTGTATATAGCTCTGATTAACCTTATAAATTTTTCGCCGAATTTCATTTTTTCTAATTGTAAAATAAAAAATTGCCAGTAAAGGTTATCAAACGCTTTTTGAGCGTCGACAAATATAAGTGCTAATTGTTTGTCTATATGTATGTCGTAGTACGCTAGTGTATTGAATATTATTCTGGTGTTGTTCCTTATCTGTCTGTGAGGTAAAAAACCATTTTGGTCTGAGTGGATAATCTGATTTAGAATTTTTTAAAATCTTTCGGCCATTATTGATGCAAGTATTTTGTAATCCGTATTTAGTAATGAAATCGGCCTGTAATTTTGGATCTGTTGTTTATTCGAATCTTCTTTGGGTATCAGAGCTATATATGCTTCTTTCCAGGACTCGGGTATTTCCCCTTTTTCCATTGTTTCATTAAATAAGTCTAACATTACTGATTCTAGTGAGCTTTGTAAATTTTTGTATATTTCAAAGGGGATACCATCCGGACCTGGTGATTTATTATTCTTTTGTTTATCGATGGCGTTTCTTTCTTTTTTATTATTATTAATTTTCATATTTTACATATCACAATATTTGTAGACAGATCTGCCACCATTTATATATATCGCTACTATATTTATACAATTTATACATTATTTTATCATATTTTCTAATCCTGTGTCCTCGTCCCACACTGTTTCTTCAAATTTCTATTATTAGTCCAGTTGTACCATTTTTCCCAAACGTCGTAGTAATCTGAATTTTTTTGTCCTCTGAGTTCAATTGTTAGTTTGTCCATTTCAGCACAGTCGTATATTTTTTTGATTATCGTACTGTCCATGGGTATATTGGGATTCTTCCAGTTTTGTGCGTACACAATTCTGGTCGCCGTAGTGATGTGGAGGATTAGATATTTGATGCTTTGGCTATATTGTCCTTTAAATATTCCCAGTAGAAAAAGTTCCGCTGTGTATTCTACTGATGAGTCCACTATTTCCTGTAACCAGTGGTGTATCTTTATCCAATATTTTTTCGCTTTGGGACACAACCACCACATATGAAAGAAGGTGCCCTGCTCTTTTTTGCATTTCCAGCAATTCGAATTCAAATTAGAGTAGATTTTTGCCAATCGTGCTGGTGCCAAATGCCATCTATAGAGCATTTTGTAGTAATTTTCTTTATATGCCGCTGATTTCATTAATTTAAAATTTCTATTCCAGATTTGCTCCCAGTCGGCCAGGTGAATACTATGTCCTATATTCTTCGCCCATGCTAACATTGGTCCCTTCACTATGTCTTTGAATCTATCAAATTTTAATAGGTAGTCATATAATTTTGATATTATTTTTTCTTCTGGGCCTGTTAATAATTTATCTAATGGTTGAGTTATCGTGTCTATACCCATTTCTTCGATATCTTTTTTGTAACGTGATTTAATTTGAAGATAGGACCACCACTCTATTTTTATTCCTTGTTTTTCTAATTCTTCTCTACTTTTTAAACTCCCTAATCCATCCAGGATATCTTTATATTTAGCTGTTTTAGATATGTCAATCAAATTTGGGTATGACATAGCTTCCATTGTCGACAGCCAATTGGGAATTTTCATATAATGTTTTTTTCTAATTTCTTGCCAGATTTTTATTAATGCGTCTCTGATTATATGTCTATGGAAATGTTGTTGTGGCTTTTTTTCCGTATTCCATAGAAATGAGTGCCATCCCTTTTGTAGGTCATGGCCTTCTGATAATAACAGTTGTCTATTTTTCAAATTTATCCATTCTTTTATCCAGACAAGTGAAGTTGATAGATAGTATAGTCGCCAATCTGGGAGTCCAAAGCCACCTCTGCTTTTATTGTCCTGCAAATTGATTAATTTTATCCTTGGTTTTTTGCCTTGCCAAATAAATTTCAGAGTGTTTTTGTTCAAATCTGTAAAGATTTTTTTATCTAGTTTTATGGGGATTGTTTGGAGTAGATATAATAATTTTGGTAAAATATTCATCTTGATTATAGTTATTCGCCCTAACAATTATATTTGTAGTTTCCCCCATATTTCCAAATCTGTTTTTATTTGAGATACTAATTTCGTATAATTGTCATCTTTAATTGAAGAGCATCTATTAGTCAAATTAATTCCCAAGTATTTAATTTTTTTAGTATTTTGTAGTTCCAATTTTTCTTCCAAATTTTTCTTTTGGTTTAATGTCATATTTTTACTTAATAATTTTGGTTTTTTGTTTATTAATCTTCAGGCCCGCCAATTCCCCATATTCTTCTATTTCTTTAAGTAACACTGACCCTGTCTCCAATGGATCTTCCAAGAAGAACACGAGGTCGTCGGCGAACGCCTGTAATTTGTACTCTTCATTTCTAATTTTAACTCCCTTGATATTTGGATTATTTCTGATTTTATTCAATAGGCCTTCTAAGGTTAAAATAAAGAGCAGAGGTGACAGTGGACATCCCTGCCTGACCCCTTTCATTATTTGGAACTGCTTAGTCATTTCTCCATTTATGATTACCCTGGCCTTCTGGGAGGTGTATATTGTTTCTATCATTTTTTCAAAGTAATTTCCAAATTTCATTTTTTTAATCTGCTCAATCATATAGTGCCAATTTACATTGTCAAACGCCTTTTGCGCATCCAGAAAAACAAGTGTTACCTGTTTTTCTGGATGCGCTTCATAATACTCCAATATATTTAATACCATTCTTATATTATTTCTGATTTGTCTGTGTGGTAAAAACCCATTTTGATCCGAATATATTATTTTACTTAATTTTTTTTGTTCTTTCCGCAATTATAGTCATAAAAATTTTATCATCGGCGTTTAACAATGAAATTGGCCTATAATTTTTAATTTGGGTTGCATCGGCACCTTCTTTCATAATTGTGGTGATGTACGCCTCCCTCCACGATTCCGGAACTTTGGCTTTCATCAATACTTCATTATATAGCTCTAACAATAGTGGTTCTAATGCCTCTTCTAAGTTCTTATAAAATTCTCCAGGAAAACCGTCTGGCCCAGGTGATTTATTATTTTTTTGTTTCTTGATTGCATTCTTCATTTCAATAAGTGCGATCTCGCTATTTAACATTAACCTATCTTCTTCCTCTATTACTGGGGTATTCACATTTTCTAAATATTCCTGTATTTTATCTATTCTTGTTTCCTCCTTTTTGTATAAATCCTCAAAAAATCTTAGAACAATCTCTTTCATTTTGTTTTCATTATTCTGTAATTCCCCTGTTTCGTCTTGCAACTGATGTATTATTCTCCTTGCTTTTTCTTTTTTAATTTTATATGCCAACCATCGGCCAGGCTTGTTGGCATTCTCAAAGAATGTTTGCTTGGCAAATTTAACACTTTTCACATATTCCTGTTGTTCTATTATATTTAAATTGTGCTTTAATGTCTCTTTTATTTGTTCCTCTTCGGGGTTTTTTTGAAATTTATTTTCCAATTGTTTTATTTCCTCTAATATTTTGTTTTGTGATTGCCATTTTTCTTTATTTTTCTTTGTTGTATAGGCTATTGTAATTCCCCTGGTATATGCTTTCAAGGTATCCCACAGATTTTGTATAGTGGTTGGTAGTTTTTTATTCTCTTGAAGGAATAATTTTAATTCTTTTTTGACCATTTGTAAGTATTCATTATCTTGGATTAATTGTGTATTTAATGTCCATCTTCTAATTTTTTGTCTTTCTCCTTTCCATATTACCATTAAAGGATTATGATCCGCCCATATGTTCGGGTTGATTTCTATGCTATCGATGTTTTTACTTAAATCATTACTTGCCCACATCATATCTATTCTTGAGAGGGATTTATGCGGATTAGAATAGAAAGTATATTGGTTTTCCTTGGGGTGCAGTAATCTCCACATGTCTGTTAGATTTAGTTCCTCTGTCATTTCAAAAAATGTTTTTGGTAATATATTTCTTTTTATTTGTTTTCCTTTTCCAGTGGTGTAGTCTAATTTGGGGTCTATTATTCCATTATAATCTCCTATTACACATACTTTTTGGTGTTCTATTGATAACAGTTTTTCTTATAAAAATATTTTTGGTTTTTATTCGGGGCATATATATTAACCAATATTACTGTGGTATTACCTATTTTTATTTCAAGTATTAGGAATCTCCCTTTAGGATCTGCATAAATTTCCTTGCTTCTAATATCTGTTTTGACATATATTGCCACTTCTCTTTTTTTTTCCCGCTAGTGACGTATGCAGTGTTCCCAATTTTTGACATTTTAAATATTTTTGATCTGTCTGTTTAATATGTATTTCTTGAAGACATATAATGTCTACATTTGAATTGATTAGTTTCTTAAATATTTTTCTTCTTTTTTCTGGGCTATTTAATCCTTTGATGTTTATTGATATTAATTTAATCCCTTTTTGCATCTCTTAATTTCCTTACCGGTGTTTACTGTTTTGTTTTTGTGGCTTTTTGTGTCCTTGTTCTTACTTCTTCTAACTGCTTAGGTGGTTCCTTAAGAGCTTTTGTTTCTTCTGCCTTTGCCTCCTCTGTCGTGTCCTGTCTTTCTTCCTGACTAATTGATTCTAATCTCTCCCCACTGTCTGATTCTTCTTCTGTACCCATTAACTGGTCATACAGTTCTTGTGCTTTTTCTATGCTCTCTATCTTAAACTTTCTACCTTCCAAAGTAATTATCATCCCTTCAGGGATAATCCATCTGAACAGAATATTTTTTTTTTGTTTAAGACCGAAGCCAAGAATCGGTAGTCGTATCTTTGTTCCCTTACACGCTTTGGTATTTGCTTTAATATAGTTATCTCTGTTTCTTTATATACCCATGGTTCCTCTCTTGTACTTATATATATAGCATCTCTTATTTTTTTCCGTGCAAATCTAATATGGACCTCTCTAGGCAAACGGTGGCAAACGGTAGTTTGTATGTGGTATACTTCATCTATTTCCTTTATTATTTCATTTTTATCTTTTTGTAGTATTTCCGCTGTCATACCTGCCATTTGTTCCCCTAGTTCTTCATCTTTAGTTTCAGATATGTTTTGAAACTGTAGGTAATAAGATGATCTATCCATTTCGAGATTTATGAGGGCATGTTCTAATTCTTTATTGCTTTTTATCATTTTTTGGTCCAATGTTTCCAGTTTTTTTTCATTTTGGTCTGTTTTTGTCTCTACCTTTTTGATATTTTGTTCATTTCTCTGTATAGCCTCTTGAAACATTTCCATTCTATTATCTATTTTAAATATATCTGCTTTTAACTCAGCATGATTCTGAGTCATAACTTCTTTTAGCTTTAACATATTTTCCTGCATCGCTATAAGAGTGGTGTTAACATTTTGTATAGCCAATGCAGTACGAGATTTATCGACCGACATCATCTCATCGATTGATCTTTGACTGGCTGGGGATGCTGTCCCTGCCACAGTATTAGTGGCCGTCCGTTTCCCTCCCTTCGCAGCTGCCGCAGTTAGGGTTGTCATTTCTTTTAATATTTTACTTTGCTCTCCCAATATGTTGTATATTCTATTCCAAATCACCATCCAATGTTTAATACTTTCTCAGTCTATCTACTAATATCTACTAATATCTTCTCTATAATTTTATATTTTATACTATTTATTTATTTATTTATTTATTTATTTGGCAGTTTTTCTATGCCGCCCTACTCCCTCAGGACTCAGGGCGGCGTACAACATTTTATGAAAACTCCAAACAAATCATTAAAAATACAATTTTTAAAAACAATTTTGAAAACATATAAACAACATACATACATGGGGGAGACATCAGATATAAAATCATCTCAAACTCACCCCGCCTGCAGGAAGAGCCATGTCTTAATGGCTTTTCGGAAGGCCAGCAAGGTGGGGATGATTCAGATCTCTGGGGGAAGTTGGTTCCAGAGAGCAGGGGCCCCTACAGAGAAGGCCCTCCCCCTAGGCCCCGCCAGTCGGCACTGTTTGGCTGATGGGACCTGGAGGATGCACTATAAATTCATTAATGTTTTTAAACAAGTTATATAAAAATTACTAAAATGTAACTATGAAAATGAAATACAGTAATATATGATAATTTTTCTCTACTTCTAATTATATCTTATGGAATAAGATGATAATACAGTACAGTAATAATATTGCACCTATATAATAATTATAATATTGTATTGTTTTCCCTTAATGAATTCAATAAATTAATTTCTATTCAATAACAATTTATACAATCTATACAATCTATTTTCTATATGTTAAATCTATGATTATCACTATAAGGTTTAATTATAAATATGAAGATTTCTAGTTAATAATACTTATAAGTTTTTTAAAATATTTTTTAATTTTTTAATATAATAATTATAATAGTTATTTTTATACAATAAATTTACTATGTCTAATCATAAAAGTATAATAATAATAAAAAATACAAGAAAAAGAAAAAAGAGAAGCAAAAAAAAGCTAATTTCAAAAAGAAGGTGAAGAAGGGGGGGGGGAATTCAAAAGAGGGTATATATTCCCTTCTATTACTTTCACTATAATTGAATTGGTAATTTCTTAATTTTATGTTTACTTGCTCTTTAGTAGTCTTTTTGTTTTCTTTAAGTGAAAATTTGATCTAAGTCCCAGAGGCTTCAAGCTATCAATTGCTGCCTCGCTCTTAACAGTTTTGCACTGTCACCGCCATTTTCCGTTCTCTCTGTTTGATCTTTGCTGAAGTGTTAACTTTGTATCCAGCTGGTCCGTTAGAGAGTGTTAGAGAGCGATCTATTTTAAACCGCTTCCAGGGCTCCGCTTTTCCGATCTCTCTCTCTCACGAACGTTCACTGGAAACTTTTCTTCTTTTGGATCCTTCTGAACTTGATCTCATTCAAGATTCGGCTTTCACTTTCCCTTTAAACTTTCACTCACACTTACAATCGCCACTCGTTTCTTTTAGAGCTTCCTTTATGCCGAGATAAGTTGGATCACTCTATTTAGCGGTTTTCTCCCCGATGTCTGTGGGAGTTTTCTCTTTTAGGTCTGTTGCAGTCTGTCAAATAATTTGCTTCCTAATCCGATCGTGGTACGCTATGGCTTCGGGCCCGCCATGCTGAATCAGCTTTCACGGGCACTTTCATTCTGGATAGGAAAGGTGCCCTCCGCCCCAGCGGGTGAATGCCTCTGCTCCGCTGATGCCCGGGATTCCCCTCTTTTCACTCGGTCCTACGAACCTCCGTGCCTCGAAGGGTGTCCAGAAAAAATGAAAGAAAAAGCAGTTTCAAGGGACGGAGATCGTCCTTCTCCAGCTGCTACGCCCAACGTCACCACCGGAAGTCCTACCGATGGCGTTTCTTAATTCCGTTAGAGTTATCCTATCATTTAGCATATTCCTGTCCTCCTCCAGTACGATTGGCAAATTGTTTTCGTTGAGATATTCTTTAATTACTTCATCTTTTAGGTCTTCCTGTTTGTAAAGATCGGTATAAAAAGTTTGAATTATATTTTTTTTCTCAGTGATTCTGGTATGTATTGCCCCATTTTGGTCTTGTAGAATGTCAATTGTTCTATCTGCTTTTTCTTTTGCAAGTTTATGAGCGAGCCATCTTCCTGGTTTGCTGGCTGATTCAAAATAATTTTGTTTTGCTAGTTTAAATTTCCTGGCCAATTCCTCCTGCGTTATCAAGTTAATTTTATGCCTAGTTATGTTTAAATCCTCTAATGTTTTGGAGTCTTTGGGGTCTTCTTGTAAGGTATTCTCTAATTTATGTAATTCAGTTGTTAATGTATTTAATTTGTTGTTCCTCTCTTTGTTACGTTTAGCCAAGTAAGCTATGGACAGCCCCCTTATGTATGCCTTCGTTGTGTCCCATAGGGTTCTTAGGGATGTTTGTTCTTTGGTATTAATCTGAAAGAAAATGTCTAATTCTTTCTGCATCATTTTGATATAATCTTTTTCCTTTGTTATTGTTTGGTTTAATGTCCCTCTTGCTCTTATTTTGCTATTTGGCTCTTTCCATTTTATCCATAGAGGATTATGGTCGGCCCAGGCGTTTGGGAGAATTTCAAGCTCAGCCAAATCATTTAAGAATTCTCCATTCGCCCAGGCCATGTCAAACCTTGACCATGATTTGTGTGGAAATGAAAAGAAGGTATACTGCCTGCTGTCTGGATTGTGATATCGCCAACTGTCTCTTAAATTAAATTCTGTAGCCAATTGATCAAATGTTGCCAGTACTAGTCTTCTTGCTTTTTTCTTATTAGTACCTTTGTAGTCCTTTTTCCTGTCAACAACTGCGTTAAAGTCCCCTATTATCAATAATTTTTCCCATTGTATTTCTAGTAATTTTTTATGTAGGTTGGAGAAAAAGGCTGATTGGTTTATATTTGGGGCATATATAACTGCTATCGTTATGGATTTGCTTCCATTTTTTATTTGTATTATCAGTGTTCTACCGTCCTCGTCTGAGTATAGGAGTTTTGCATTCAACCATGCTTTTGTGTATACTGCTATTCCTCGCTTCTTAAGTGTAGTGAATGCTTAAGTGTAGTGAATGCTGTGAATAATTTACCTAACTTTGGGGATTCCAGAATCTGATGTTGTTCTTTTTTGATATGTGTTTCTTGTAGACAGATAATGTCTGCATTTTGTTTTAATAATTTGTGGAATATTTTTTCCTTTTTGTGGGTGAGTTTAGTCCATTTATGTTCAGGGATAGTAAACTTACTGTCTGTTCAATTGGTGGTTTCCCTTAGTTTTGCTCTCTTTGCCTCGGTCTGTGCTCTTGTTGTCGCACCATCTCTGCCATAGTTAACTGCTACCGTCCTCACACTTTCTTCTTTTTGCAGTAAGTTTTATTCTGAACTTATCTCCTCCAAACTCTCCCTTTCCCTTTCCCTTTCCCTTTCCCCCTCTACCTTACTTTCATGTTCCTCTATTTCCTTAATGTACTGCTTGAAAAAGTCTCTGGCGTCTTCTATTGTTGTGATTTTATGTTTTTTATCCAATAAGGTTATAAGCATTCCTTCAGGTAATAGCCACCTGAAGGATATCCTATGTCTAATCAGTTTAGTGGATAAGAACTGATAGGGCCGCCTTTTTTCCCTTATACATCTTGGTATTTGTCTAAGTATTAGTATCTCTTTACCCTTGTGTGTAACTGTGTTTTCTTTCGATAGGTTATAGATTTCATCTCTAACTATTTTTTTGGTAAATCCGATATGTACTTCTTTCGGTAGTCTGTTATTTTGGGCATAGTTCGTATTCAGTCTATATATTTCATCCATATCCATTATTGTTTCCTGTACTGTTCTATTTGTGATACTAGCAATTATTTGCACCATGACCTCCAGTAAGTTCTCATCTTTGCTTTCCGTAACATTTTGAAACCTAAGAAAGAAGGGCGATTTTTCAAGCTCTAGGTTTAGAATGGCCTCTTCGAGATCCCTGTTTACTAGATCCGTTTTATTCTCTGCTACTTGGAGTCTAAGTTCAATCCTCTCATTATGTTCCTCTATTTTTTATCCTTTGTACATTATTTGTCAGTACTCCTTGAATTGATTCCATTCTCTCATCAAGCCTTCCCACCCTATCATCCACCTTTTTGATATCATCCCTCACCTCTCCCATGTTCCCTCTCATATGGTCGTAATTTCTATCAATGGACTCCTGCATTTTAATCATCATCTCCTGGAGTGATGCAAGAGTTGTCGATGTTACTTGTGTGCTAGAAGTTCCACTTGCTCTCTCCCCTGTCGGACCTTCAGTAGTACGTTGGCTTAATGGGGTTGAGGGTAGGGTTGATGAGGGTATTTTTTCCCCTGTTTTAGTTACTGTGGATGTAGTAGTGGTAGACATTTTTAGTACACTCCAGATGGTATCCCAATGTACCATACGAAACCTCTTCTCTCTCTTGTTGTTTTAGCACCGATTCTTTCTTTGGTTCCCACTGTTTGTTTTATTACTATTTATACCGTCTTCTTCAAGTAACACATCAATCTATTTCTTAGAATCTAAAATCTGTTTCCTAAAATAATTATACCACACCCTTAATTCCTTCAATGTAAATTATAGATTATATATAAATGTTATCACCATTGATCTATCACATTCACAAGGGATCAATTAATAATTATCAAATGCCAAGAATAATTAATCTAAATTCTATATATAATATTATATTCTAAACCAGTGGTTCCCAAAGTGGGTGGTACCGCCCCCCCGAGGGGCGGTGGGATGCCTTAGGGGGGCACTGAGAGGCAAGGGTGGTGACAGGGGTGCCCATAAAGGGGCCAGGGGGGCGGCAGGTGGTTCGCCATACCGGTAGCGACCCCGCCGCCCATTTACACCCAATCACCACGCTTTTCCCACCACGCTTTTCCCGCCACTCGGCGCTTCCAGCCCACCCACCCCACCCCGGCCTATATAACTTGTTCCCCTTTGCGACACGGGCACTTGCTTTGGTAATACCTCGCCTCGCCAGCGCCTTGCCTCGCCTCCGCCCCGCCTCTGCCCCGGTCGCTGCTCGCTCACCCTGCTCTGCCCAGTCTCTGAAGCGCTGATCTGCCTGCCAGGTAAGCCCAGCCCAGCCACCGCCGCCCCTCTCGCTTTCCCAGCCTGGGTCTCGGTCTCCTCGGCTGTCCGGGCTTGCTTGTCCAGCTCCGCTGCTGGGAAGGCTGCGGCCGCCACCGCCAGCCGGTAGCTTAAGGCAAGAGGCGGGCAGGAGATATGGACAGGAGCCTGCCGCCGATCCAGCCACTTCTGGCATACCTGTGCCTCTAGCCCTGATCGCCGGGCGCTTCTGCTCCGTGGTCCCTCCCACGCACATTAACCCTACTGGCACTGCAGTCGTGGACTCAGTCGGGTGGCTGGAGCCCCATGGGAGATGGCGACAAAGGCTCCTTCTTCCTCTGAGGGGAGGGGAGCAACCCCCCCCACCTACCCCACTTGGTGCGGTTCCCCGGGAGTGACCCCCGGCCAGGACCTGGAAGTGCAATGCTGCTGGGAAGGCTGCGCCCGCCACTGCCAGCCATCGGATTAAGGCAAGAGGCGGGTGGGCGGGAGAGGCGGGTGGGAGACGTGGGCAGGAGCCTGCCGCCAAACTTCTGGCATCCCCACGCCTCTCGCCTTGCTCGCCGGGTGCTTCTGCTCCGTGGTCCCTCCCACGCACGTTAACCCTGCCGGCACCACGCTCAGGGACTCGGTCGGGTGGCTGGAGCCCCTGGAAGTGCGATGCTGCTGGGAAGGCTGCGGCCGCCACCACCAGCCGATGGCTTAAGGCAAGAGGCAGGTGGGCGGGAGATGTGGCGTCTTGGAAGAGGGCTGGGCGAGGGAGAAAGGAGCCCTGGTGGGGATTGGTTTGCAGGGAGAAATAAAGGAAGGAAGGAAGGAAGGAAGGAAGAAGGGAGGGAGGGAGGGAGGGAGAAAGAAAGAGAGATGTTAGGAAGGAAGAAAGACAGAAAGAAAGAGAGAGAGAGAGAGGGAGGGAGACAGAAAGAAAGAAAAAGATGTTAGGAAGGAAGAAAGACAGAAAGAAAGAGAGAGAGACAGAGAGAGAGGGAGGGAGACAGAAAGAAAGGAAGAAAGATGTTAGGAAGGAAGAAAGACAGAAAGAGAGAGAGAGAGAGGGAGTGAAAAAGAAAGAGAGAGAAAGAAAGGAAGGAAGAAGAAAGGAAGAAGAAAGAAAGAAAAAAAGAAAGAAAAAAAGAAAGAAAAAAAGAAAGAAAAGAAAGAAAGGAGACAGAAAGACAGACAGACAGAAAGAAAGAAAGAAAGAAAGAAAGAAAGAAAGAAAGATGTTAGGAAGGAAGAAAGACAGAGAGAGAGAGAGGGAGGGAGACAGAAAGAAAGGGAGGAAGGAAGGAAGAAAAAGAAAGAAAGAAAGAGGGAGGGAGGGAGGGAGGGAGGGGGAGAGAGTGAGGGAGAGAGAAAGAGAGAAAGAGAAAGAGAGAAAGAAAGAAACAAAAAAAGAAAGAAGAAAGAAAGAAAGAGAAAGAAAGAGAAAGAAAGAGAAAGACAGACAGACAGACAGACAGACAGACAGACAGAAAGATGTTAGGAAGGAAGAAAGACAGAGAGAGAGAGAGGGAGGGAGACAGAAAGAAAGAAGGGAGGAAGGAAGGAAGAAAAAGAAAGAAAGAAGAAAGAAAGAGGGAGGGAGGAAGGAAGGAAGGAAGACGGATGGTAGGAAGGATGGAAGGAAGACGGACGGTAGGAAGGAAGGAAGGAAGACAGAAAGAAAGAGAGAGGGAGGGAGGGAGAGAGAGGGATGGGGAGGGAGGGAGGAAGGAAGATGGTAGGAAGGAAGGAAGACAGAAAGAAAGAAAAAAGAAAGAAAAATGGTAGGAAGGAAGGAAGACAGAAAGAAAAAAAGAAAGAAAGAAGGGGAAGGGAGGGAAGAAAGACAGACAGAAAGAAAGAAAGATGGAAGGAAGGAAGGAAGGAGGGAGAGAGAGAGAGAAGGAAGGAAGGAAGGAGGAGGGAGGAGGAAGGAGGGAAGAAGGAGGGAAGAAGGAAGGAAGGAAGGAAGGAAGGAAGGAAGGAAGGAAGGAAGGAAGGAAGGAAGGAAGGAAGGAAGGAAGGAAGGAAGGAAGGAAGGAAGGAAGGAAATAAAAAAGGGAGGAAGGAAAGAAGGAAGGAAAGAAAGAAAGAAAGAAAGAAGGAAGGAAGGAAGGAAAGAAAGAAAGAAGGAAGGAAGGAAGGAAACAAGGAAAGAAAGAAAGAAGGAAGGAAGAAAGGAAGGAAAGGAAGGAAGGAAGGAAGGAAGGAAGGAAGGAGGGAGGAAGGAAAGAAGGAAAGAAAGAAGGAAAGTAAGAAGGAAGGAAGGAAGGAAAGAAGGAAGGAAGGAAAGAAAGAAAGAAGGAAAGAAGGAAGGAAGAAAGGAAGAAAGGAAGGAAGAAAGAAAGGAAGAAGAAAGAAGAAAGAAGAAAGAAGAAAGAAGAAAGAAAGATGGTAGGAAGGAAGGAATTGAGACAGACAAAGGAAAGAAAGATGGTAGGAAGGAAGGAAGAAAGAAAGAGAAAGAAAGAAAGAAAGAAAAGAAAGAAAGAAAGAAAGAAAGAAAGAAAGAAAGATGGTAGGAAGGAAGACAGACAGAAAGAAAGATGGTAGGAAGGAAGAAAGATAGAAAGGAAAGAAGGATGGTAGGTAGGAAGGAAGGAAGACAATATATAGTAAATAATTATACAGTTTTTAAATTAATCTTTCATCCGTTCCTGTGAATATTTCATCTAATTCTGTTTTTTCTAAATTAATACCCTCTGTTTTAACATCCTTATCATATCTTGATTGTATTTGCATTCTCATATACCAGTCCATCTTTATCCCTTGTTTCTCCAGTTCTTGAGTAGATTTCAATTCCCCTTTATCAGTTAAAATATCCTTATATCGTGCAATATTCCCCCAGTTAAATCTGTTTGGGTGGATTAGTGCTTCCATTATTGATAGCCAATATGGTATTTTCAAATAGTGTTTCTCTTTTATATTTTCCCACACCACATGCAAAGAGTTCCTTATGCAATGTCTCTGGAAATAGCTGTGTATTTTACTTCTCCCATACCATAGAAATGTGTGCCATCCTATCTGTAAGTCGTGTCCCTCCAAAGTCAAAAGTCTTGTATTTCTTAACAAAATCCATTCTCTCATCCATGTCAATGCTGCAGCATAATAATATAACTCCCAATTCGGTAGTCCAAATCCACCTCTGAGTCTTACATCTTGTAACATTTTTATATTAATCCTCGCCTTTTTTCCCTGCCAAACAAACTTCAAAATCATTTTATTTACCTCATTAAAAAAAAACTCTATTCTTATTGGTATTGTAGATAATAAAAACAGCAATTGTGGCAATATATTCATTTTAATTATTGCGATTCTTCCCATCAATGATAATTGTAGATTTTTCCATTTTTCCAAATCTGTTTCAATTTGTTTCTTTAGTCTATAATAATTGTCTTCCTTAATTGTTATGCATCTTGCTGATAGCTGAATACCTAAATGTTTTACCTTTTTTGTAATCTGCATATTTAACTTCCCCATTAATTCCTTCTTTTGTTTTTCCGTCATGTTTTTCACTAAAAGTTTTGTTTTATCTTTATTAATTTTTAATCCCGCCACTTCTCCATATTTTTCAATTTGTTCTATTAATTTGGGTCCCGTCTCTAATGGTTCTTCCAAAATGAACACCAAATCATCTGCGAATGCTTGCAATTTATACTCCTCTCTTTTAATTTTCATTCCTTTTATATTTTTACTCTGTCTTATACTTCTATTTAATACTTCCAAAGTCAAAACAAATAATAATGGTGATAAAGGACATCCTTGTCTTGTTCCTTTCATAATGTCCACCTTCTATGTCATGTCTCCATTCACTATTACTTTTGCTGATTGTTTACTATAAATTGTTTTAATTACATTAATAAATCTCTTCCCAAAATCCATATTTTGAAGTTGCATTGTCATGAATTACCAATTCACATTATCAAATGCCTTCTGCGCATCTAAAAACATCAAGGCCACTTGCTTTTCAGGGTGCCGTTCATAATATTCTAATGTATTCAAAATTGTTCACATGTTATCTTTGATCTGCCTTGTAGGTAAAAATCCATTTTGGTCTGAATGTATAAATTCACTTAAAATTTTTTTGAGTCTATTCGCCATTATTGAAGCAAAGATTTTATAATCTGCATTCAGAAGTAAAATCGGTCTATAGTTTTTAATTTTCTGTAAATCAGTCTCTTCTTTCGGGATTAAAGTTATAAATGCCTCTGACCATGAATCTGGTATCTTAGCCTCTAGTAAAAGTTCATTATAAAGTTCCAGCATTACAATTCCTAATGTTTCTTCTAATGTCTTATACACCTCTGCTGGTAGCCCATCTGGTGCTTTACCATTTTTCTGTCTTTTAATTGCCTCCATTAATTCCATCATTGTTATTTTCTCATCTAACAAGTTCTTGTATGAATTTTAGATGGTTGATACCAGAGGGGATAATGTTGGTTTGGCATGAACAAAGATACAGATTGGATACAGTGGAAAAAGCTGAAATATTTTATCGACAACATTTTGAACAGAGCGAAGAAAGATTGAGAGGAGAAAGAGAGGTTAGATTCCAAGAAGATATCAGAGATGAGACAAAACAACAAGCAAGTCAATATGCTAAAGAGACGGAAGAGAAAGAATTGGAAGGAGCAACGGCTAAAGAGGCAAAGGATCAAAGAGATATGAGGCTGACGAGATCAGCTAAGACATTGAATAAATGACTATGGAAGAAGAGATTAAGATGATCTCGATAAATATAAATGGATTGAATTCGGCTATAAAAAGGAAAAGAACACTTAATAAATTGGGGAAATTAAAAATGGACATAGTATGTTTACAAGAAGTACACATTAGACGACAACACAAAAAACTATTAGACTGTGCAAGATTGGGAGAATTATACTCGGCATTAGCAGATCAAAGCAAAAGAGGAGTTGTATTATATATACAGAAAAAAATGAGCCCAAAATGTATATACTGAGATGAAGATGGTAGGATTTTGATGGTCGAAATAATAATGAATGACAAAAAAATATTATTAGTGGCAATTTATGCACCAAATGAATGTCAAGATAAGTTTTATTCTAAACTACATGCTAAAATAATTGAATTAGAGTATGAAAATATTTGTATGATGGGAGTTTTCAATGCTTTTGTAGAGGTGGAATTGGACTATAAGATGACAAAAAAGAATAAGAAATTAAGAAAAATACTACCAAAATCATTTTTCATTAGGGTAGATGAATTAAACATATCTGATGCGTGGAGGGGAAAGTTTCCAATAAAGAAGCAATATGCATTTTATTCCTCTAGACATATGTCCTGGTCAAGAATAGATATGTTGTGGATGTCAATAGACTTATTAGCAAATATAGAAAATATAAATATCGAAACAGGTACGTGGGCTGACCATAACCCGATTACAACTATTTGGAAAGGATAAAAGAAAAAAATTAGATGGACATTAAATCAAGAGTTATTGAAAGAAAAACAATTTCAGCAATTTATGGAAAAAGAAATGAGATTTTTCTTTAAAGAAAATAAAAAGAGTGATATTTCACTTCAAATTGTATGGGATACAGCGAAAGCATATATTAGAGGACTGGTTATGACATATATGAGTAAAAGAAATAAACAGAGAAGGTATACCAAGAAAAAATTAGAAGAAGAACATAAGAAATTAGGAAAAAACTTCAGAAAGATACTCAAAATAAAAAGATTAAAAATATGATGGAGCTGAAGAAACACAAGGTGAACATGATGGAAAATGAAGAGGTGGGAAGGAAAATAAAAATGACTAAACAGAACATTTTTGAACATGCAAATAAACCAGGGAGATGGTTAGCCTACAAAATGAAGAAGGAAAAGGGAAAAAAATGGATTAAACAATTGGAAGATATTGAAGGGAATCTACAATATCGAAATGAGGAGAGAAAAAAGATAGCGTGGGCATATTATGAGGATTTATATAAACAAGAAAAAATGATTGAAAAGAATATAAAACAATACTTGGAGGAAATGGAATTACCTAAAAATATAGCAGGAAGCCTTGAGGATTTGGCAGTTTCTGCAATGTCCCACTTCATAAGGTCGAAACTGCGATTGGTCTGTGGAAGGGATGGAGGAGATGCTGTTAGATCGACCCTCCATATCCTGTGCAACATAAACACCTATGTTCTCAGCCAGACTTGCCCTATCTACAAGTAGATTAAGTTAGACAATAACAAGAGTCATGCTTTAGTGCACATGAAATGAGCACCCACCAGTGAAACAGTTATTATAATCTTTGAACCCCAGCATGAGACAGATCCTGGATGAACTATTGGGTTTGTACCACAGATGGCATGATTGAAACTGAAACCATCCTAAATGTGGCTGGTTGGGGGGGGACTAGTCTGCTATTATATCTGAAATAATCCAAATCACATCCAAAGCTGATTATGTTTTAAGCCTAGATTTAATTATATTTAGAATAGATTTATTGCAATCAATGGGGTTTTACTGTAATTACAAACTAAAGCTTTGCTGATTTATTTATTTATTTATTTATTTATTTATTTCTATTTGTATGCCGCCCAACTCCCAGGGGACTCTGGGCGGCTCACAACAATAGATAAAAACAGCCATAGAAATAAATTATTAAAATACAGTAAAAATTTTTAAAAAAGCAATTTAAGTCATACTTATCGTAAAAGGGGAGACCTTCAAAGTTTTTACGTATTAAGATCATGTCACTGGGTTCTTGTATTTGTCAGCTGAGCCTCCACTCTGTGTATTAGTAACCAGAGAATCCTTATCTCTAAGTGTCTCATGATTTACTGTCTTGTGATCCTTGATTTTACTGCGCATGTGTATTTTCTGTTCTTTTGTTCTCTTACTTGCTTTCACTTCGTCCGGCTGGACGTATTTCTACCGGTAAGGATGTAATCACATATCTTTTGTATTTTTATAATAAAAGTGCCTTATTTTAGAATTTAACCTTCGGTTTTATTTTAATGAGTTAGCAGCCATGGAGAAACACGATCTATTCTCCTCTGATTTACAGCCTCTCAAGAAGGGGGGGTTGCGGAACTTTTTTACGTTCCAACAGATCAATTATCCCCAGGCCTGCCGGAACAGCCAGGTTTTTATGGCCTTCCGGAAGGCCAACAAAGTGGGGATGGTGCGGATCTCCGGGGGGAGTTGGTTCCAGAGAGCTGGAGCCGCCACAGAGAAGGCTCTCACACGCGGGCCCGCCAGCCTACATTGTCTAGCTGACGGAACCCGCAGAAGCCCAACTCTGTGGGATCTCACTGGTCGTAGGGAAGTATGTGGTAGTAAGTGGTCCCGAAGATAGCCTGGCCCTGAGCCATGTAGGGCTTTTAAGGTAATAACCAACACCTTGAATTGTGCCCGGAGACCAATCGGCAACCAGTGCAGCTGGCGGAGAATTGGTGTCACGTGGGTGTACCTTGGGGCACCCACCACAGCTCGCGCAGCTGCGTTCTGGACCAGTTGAAGTCTCCGAACACTCTTCAAGGGTAGCCCCATGTAGAGCGCAAGCCTGGAGGTGATGAGGGCATGAGTGACCGTGAGTAAGGCCTCCTGATCCAAGTAGGGTTGCAATTGGTGCACCAGGCGAACCTGTGCAAAGGTCCCCCTAGCCACAGCTGCAAGATGTTGGTCCAATTTCAGCTGTGGGTCTAGGAGGACACCCAAATTGCGAACCCATTCTGAGGGGATTAATTTGTCTCCCCCCCAGAACCAAGGACGGACGGTCAACATAATCCTTAGGAGGCAGTATCCACAGCCATTCGGTCTTGTCAGGGTTGAGCTTGAGCCTGTTTACTCCCATCCAGACCCTCATATCGTCCAGGCACCGGCACATCACTTCTACCGCTTCACTGAATTGCGACGGGGTGGAGATGTACAGCTGGGTATCATCAGCATATTGCTGGAACCTCACCCCATGTCGCCGAATGATCTCAACTAGAGGTTTCATGACTTCCGGTTTGGCTCCGACGGCATCGCTGGCGCTCCTCGCTGGGCGTCTTTCCGATTCCCTGTAAAAGCCGCCAGAACAGCTGTCTGGCGGCTTGAAAATCTCTTCCCCGGGCAAAGGGGAGAGATGAGAGCGAGACAGGTGGGGTAGAGCCCCCCTAGTGCCCTAGGAGCCAACATAGGGCGCGAAGGGTGAGGGCTCCCCAGGCAGCCTGTCTGTTGCTCTGGGAAGTCGGAAACCTCCGCTTAAAGCGGAGCAAGATGCCGCGACCATCGCTGCTTTTACAATGGGATGTATAATTATTCTAAACTTAAAGAGAGCAGCCAGAGAAAGGCAGGAGTCCAGAAGGGCAAGTATAATAACTTTTGACTTTAATTCCACCACTGGCTTTCACTTCGGAAGCAACTAAGTAGCTTAACAAGCAAGAAGCAACAATATGGCGATCGGAGATTTGGGCGTGGAAGTGAAAGTAACTTTCGTTTTGTTACCAGCTTTCTTTTTTCTTATGGAAACTTCTGATCCTGAGAATTGATTTTTTCTCTGTTTGTTTCTTGATTCAACACACATCTTTATAAAAGATAAAAGATTAACTGGCTTTGGATTTGGAAAGAACTTTGCTAAGTATAGATCTGGTTTTTTTTCTTTGTATTTTTTTGAAAATACTGAAATGGCTTCTAAACCTGGAAAGACTGTTGTGAATAAAAGAACTGAGTACTCTTCTGGTCATATCTCAAAGATGCAACTTACGCCTGATTTAACACCCTCACAGTCTTTAACACCTGAAAGTTTATTTAATACTTTGAAAGTTATGAAAAATGAACTGATTATGGAATTCAATTTAAAAATCACTGAAATAGATAAAAAATGCAGGCTGCTTTGGAGAAGATGGATTTACAATTGAGGGCGGATGTGTTGGTGGCTTGTCGGGGACTGGCAGTAAATATGGAAGTTTTGGAGATGGATTTGGAAAAAAATAAACAAGCTCTGATAACCTCAGAGGAATACATAGTCAAGATTCAAAATGATATAGTAAATTTGGAAACAGAGGTGTTGATGTCTCAATTCAGAAAGATGGAATTTGCTATAAGAGTGAGGGGCCTGAAGGAGGGAAAATATGAAAATTTGAAAGGAAGGATGGTGGAGGCCCTGGAGCAGGTGTCTGGAATGTCTAAAGAGGAATTGGCTATGCAAATTGATAAGATATATAGAGTCAATTCTTGGTATGCAAAACAAAACCATCTGCCAAGGGACATTGTAATATATTTTACCACAAGAGCTTTGCGGAATAGAATTACACAGGCGACCTTCAAGAATAATCTTCAGGTAAATGGCCAGGAAATAATGATATGGAAAGAAATCCCTTCCAAAATGCTTAAAGCCAGAAAAGATTATACCTTCTTGGTTGATGAGTTAAAAAAACAAAATCTACAATATAAATGGGATGCACCAACAGGTGTGGTTGTGAAATTTTTGGGAAAAAGATATCGGCTTAACACAATAAAGAAAGCTACAGAATTTTATATCAATGTTTTAAAGGCTGATATATCTAAAATTCCAGAGGAAAGACGCATGAAATTAATAGAGGAGGAGAAGAAAAACCCAGACATATTTGTTCAAACTGAAACAGCTTCAAAGATTCAAAGTGATTGGCAGAGCCAGATAGATGTTTGCGACGTGGAAAAGGAGACGGAGGATTGGGGTCAGATGGGAGGCGAACCGACAGATTCAAAATTGTCAAGCGACAGAAGGAGGCAGTGTTGAAATCTATAGCATGGATGGAAAGACCAACAGGATTGTATTTTTTTTCTATATTTTCTCTTTTTATTATTATTATTATTATCATTATTAATATTTTTTTATGGTAGCTCTTTTTTTGATTATTTTTTTTATTTTTATTATTAATATATATATATATGTATATGTATATATATATATATATATATATATATATATATATATATATATATATATATATATATATATATATATATATATATATATATATATATATATATATATATATATATATAATATATTTTGAAGCCAATAATTTGATATATTGTAATATTACGTTATTAATATCTTGTCTGATTTTAGGATCAAGTCTAAGGTCTTTGAGGTATAAGGGGTTAGTTCTTACTCTTTTCTTTTTTTATTATTATTAATACATATATATCTTGAAGCTGATACTTTGATATATTGTAATATTAAGTTATTAATATTGTGTTTGATTCTATGATTCTATGATTAAGTTTAAGGTTTTTGAGGTATAAGGGGTTACTTTTTAAACTATGGGAATAAACTATTTGATAGAATATTTTAAACATTGAGGTATTGTGATTAGGTATAAACATTTAATGTTTAGTTATTGTTTATGTAATATTTACTTAAGTTTTGTTTTGTTTGGAAGAAATGTTGTGCGTTGTGGCTGATTGAAAGGGGGAGGAAAGGTTTACCTTTGCTTCTCTCTTATTTTTATTTTTTATTTCTTCTTTCTTTCTTTTCTATTATTATTAGTTTATATGTAGATTATATAAAAGATGGAGGTTTAGATATGTAAAGTATAGTTTGAGATGTTGTATGACGTATTAATATAATGTTTTCTCTTTCTTTTTACTTGTTTATCTTTCTTTTTAATTTCTTATTTTCTTTATTTTTTATTATTTTTATCCTTCTTCTGATTACGTTTTGAACAGTCTTGAAAAAATTCGGAGTTAAAGATTTTTTTAAAAATGTGGAAATTAAGAACTTGTTTTAACTTAATTTAAATTTATTTTATTGAATATTATGCCCTGTATTTTCTCTGGGAAGTCTGGGGGGGGAGAGGGGGGGAAGGGAAGGGGGTGGGTTGGGGTTAGGGGGGAAGGGGGGGAGAAAAATGAAAAATGTTTGTACTTTGTACTTATAAAACTTTTTGAATAAAAAAACGAGGTTTCATGTAGATGTTGAATAAAAGGGGAGAGAGGACCGAATCCTATGGCACCCCGCAAACGAGGGGCCTAGGGGACGACCTCTGTCCCCCTGCTAACACCGACTGCGACCTATCAGAGAGATAGGATGAGAACCACCGTAACACAGTGCCTCCCACTCCCATCTCTCTGAGTCGGCGCAGAAGGATACCATGGTCAATGGTATCGAAAGCTGCTGAGAGGTCAAGTAGCACCAGGATGGAAGAATAACCCCCATCCCGGGCTCTCCAGAGATCATCCATCAGTGTGACCAAAGCGGTTTCAGTGCTGTAGCCGGGCCTGAAGCCCAATTGAAAGGGATCTAGATAATCAGTATCATCTAACAACCGTAGGAGTTGGAGCGCCACCACTTTCTCCACAACCTTCCCTGCGAAGGGAAGGTTGGAGACTGGACGATAGTTTTTTAAATTGGCTGAGTCAAGGGAAGGCTTCTTGAGGAGCGGCCTCACAACCGCAACTTTTAATAGCCGCGGAATGGACCCCTCTCTCAAAGAAGCGTTGACCAACGCCTGGAGCCAGCCACGTGACACCTCCCTGCTGTCCGAGACCAGCCAGGAGGGGCACGGGTCCAACAAACAAGTGGAGGAGCTCATTGCTCCCATGGCTTTGTCCACATCCTCAGGAGTGGCCGGTTCAAACTCGTCCCACACAATAGGACTAAGATCTGCCCCAGTCACCTCAGCCTGCGTTGCCCAATCGGAGTCCAGGTCTGTCCGAATCTGAGCGACTTTATCTGCCAGAAACTGCTCAAATTCTTCAGCTCTACCCTGTAAGGGCTCCTCTGCTCCCTCAACATTAAGGAGGGAGCGGGTCGCCCTAAAAAGGGTGGCTGGGCGCGAATCGGCAGATGCAATAAGTGCGGAAAAATGCGAACATTTTGCCACCCGTATCACCACTAAATAAGTCTTAATAAAGGCTCTTAGAAGTGTTCGGTTGGACTCAGAGTTACTGGACCTCCAGCGTTGCTCTAGACGTCTCTTGTGGCGTTTCATCCCCCGGAGCTCCTCAGTAAACCAAGGAGCTTTCCTGGGTCCACTGCCATGGAGAGGTCGCAAAGTCGCAATCCGGTCCAATGCCCCCGATGCCGCCTTGTTCCAGGCAGCAACCAGGGACTCGGACAGATTGTGAACAAGGGATTCAGGTAACTCCCCAAGTTCCCTCTGGAACCCTTCCGGGTCCATTAGGCGTCTGGGGCGGGACCACTTAAACAGTCCTGCCTCCCTGCAGTGAAGGAGTGGTGCCTTGAAGTCCAACCTCAGCAGGTATTGATCTGACCATGACAAGGGAGAGATCGCTAAACCCATTGCAATGGACTTGCTCTGGGTTTGCAATCTAGAATTGTTGTCCTGTCCCCTCTTTGAATCCTTGTCCCATTAATTTAAAATATTTTTGTGTCCAAGGAGTATACTTCCCTTTCTCTGTTGTTTCTGACGCAGGTCAAGTGGATGGTAGCCGTAACTTGACCACAACCCTGAAATGGGTGGGGAAGGTATTTCTGGCCCTTTGCCCCTTTTTTTGAGTGCTAGAAATTGAATTAGGTGTGTTCCTTGAAGGATTCAGACATCCATTTTGCCAAATTTTAAGGGGGGAGAAAAGAAAAGAAAAATGTGCTGCTGTTATTCACAGATTTGCTGACAAATTTCAACTCTAGAGACTGTGAATAAAGAGGTGGAGAACAGATGTAGACCTACCTGGCTTAAGTGCTCAAAATATGGTCCTGTATAGACATCACTACATTTGTAAAAAATTCTCCATAAGTCTGGGATATTAGTTCCCTTAATTCTCAGCTCTTAGGAGGACTTGTGTGAATTGTCCAACACTTTTGGAAATATTGGGTGGGGGAAACACTGTTAGGTTTATTTCAAATAAGAATTCTGCTTTTTCCCCAGAGTGTGGAGGGTGAACAATTTTTGATTCTCCACTAATGGGATTTCAGCCCCGTCAGGATGGCTGCTGGAGAGATTGCCCTGCCCTGCTCTGTAGAGTAGAGAGTTCATTTTGCAGTTAGGAGGAACCAATGAACCGCATCGTTACTAATAGGCAAAGATTCACACACAGGATCATGGAGAATTTCTTTTGAAACAGGGTTTCTTGGGCCAGAAGGATGCATGTCTGGCCTGTTTAGGCAGATGGACTCACCACAGGAAAAACTGCAGACTGTGAAGACATAAAATGGAGAGAAGGGATGAGCATCAGAGAATGAATTCCGGCAAATTTCTTTCACACCTGGTCACAAATTCAGTATCCTGTCCAAAAAGTTATTCCCCAGCCCACATCTTAACTTGTCTCTGTTTGCATGTTCCATGGCTCTAAATCAGTATTTCTCAACCTTGGCCATTTTAAGATGTGTGGACCATGCTTAAGGTGACCAGACGTCCCGCTTTTGGCAGGACAGACACGCTTTTCAAGCGTGTGTCCCGCGTCCCGCATTCTTTTCAAAAAGTCCCGCTTTTTTGAAAAGAATGCGGAAACAGCGGGACGTCTGGTCACCTTAATAAGGGGAAGCAAAAGAGAGGTTGGGCAAGTCGGGCGGAATTTCAGAGAGCCGTCTGCCTGCTGGGGAGAGGGGGAAGGGGGGCTGCTCCTCCTCTCCTTCCCCCGCCCCATCCCTAGCCCCGCCCTCAGAGGCACCGCTGCTGTTGGGATGCGGGGGGAGGGACGAGGAGCCGGCGGCGCAAACAGCCCTTCCTCGTCCCCCTCCCCTTCCTTCCCCCCGTCGCCTCGCTGCCGCCGTTGCCCTGGGGCCGGGCGGGCGACCGGGAGACCGCGGCGCTTGGATGCCTGCAGCTCGTGACAGGTAAGCTGCCGGCTGCCTCCTTTCCCCGTCTCCCGCCTCCCGTTCGTTGCTTGCCAGCCCGGCTGAAGGGGAGGCGGGAGGCGAGGAAAGGCCTCCCGAAGGGGAGGCGGGCTCCCGAAGGGCTGCCGGCTCCCGAAGGGGAGGCGGGAGGCCTTTCCTTGCCTCCTGCCTCCCCTTCGGGAGCCGGCAGCCCTTCGGGAGCCCGCCTCCCCTTCGGGAGGCCTTTCCTCGCCTCCCGCCTCCCCTTCAGCCAGGCTGGCAAGCAAGGAACGGGAGGCGGAGACGGGGAAAGGAGGCAGCCGGCAGCTTACCTGTCACGAGCTGCAGGCATCCAAGCGCCCTCCCGCCTCCCCCCCCACCTGGACGCCAACATTTGCTGTTTTGCCCTCTGCGCATGCGCAGCGTTCTGCACATGCGCAGAGGGCAAAACAAATGGCGGTGCCCAGGCGGGCCCGCCCCCCCCGTCCCGCCTTTAAAAAAAAAATCTGGTCACTTTAACCATGCTGGTTGGGGAATTCTGGGAGTTGAAGTCCACACATCTTAAAATGGCCAAGGTTGAGAAACACTGCACTAAATAGTCTGCTGCCAACTCTTCTAGCCATCACGTATGCTGCTTCTATTTTAATTATCCTGAACAACTGGCTTTGTATTTATTGTTCTAGCCAGACTCTGGAAACACAAAAAAAGGCTGTTTCACAAGTTATGTACAATGTATGTGGCTTCTTGATTCAGAGAAGGGAGTTGTCAATGAAAAAATTAAATCAACATCCTTAAGGCAAATATTGTTTCTTGAATCCTATTCATTCCTCCAGAAGGAGCTTTTTCTGTTCTGAAAGGACTCATGAGGTAAAGTATTTCTCTGGTTTTAACGTCTAATTTGGTCTTTTTGGGGAATGGGGGACTTTTTAAATTAGTTAAAAATAAAGATGTGAAAGTAGAGGGCTGTCAACTTGCAAAGCTTTCAAGTTGCCATGAGACGGGGGGGGGGGGGGGAAGCTGACGGAGTGTCTGAGTGCACTAACTGAAACTACATTCCACAAATGTTTCTTTTACTGATTGTGTCCTAGGTTACCGGAGGCAGAAGGAGGGGTGTGGGGTTCACAGCCCGCCAACGTGGTTCATTGGATAATGTGATTTATGACATTATTATTATTATTATTTTATTTGCCAAGCGTATATGATAACAAGCAAAGTATACACAAAGTATAAACATGATTGTATATATATATATATATATATATATATATATATATATATATATATATATATATATATATATATATATATATATATATATATATATATACTGTATAATAGTACAAGCATGATTATGAGTACAAGAATTATGAATATATGGGTGCAATTTGACAGGAACAGTAGGCACGATTGTGCGCTTATGCACGCCCCTTACAGACCTCTTAGGAATGGGGTGAGGTCGATGGTAGATAATATAAGGTTAAAGTTTTTGGGGTTTGGGGAAGAAACAATTGAGTCAGGTAATGTATTCCAGGCATTGACCACTCTGTTGTTGAAGTCGAATTTTTTGCAATCAAGTTTGGAGCGGTTTACATTAAGTTTGTATCTATTGTGAGCTCGTGTATTGTTGTGGTTGAAGCTGAAGTAGTCATTAACAGGTAGGACATTGTGGCAGATAATTTTGTGAGCTACAATTAGGTCAGATCGAAGGCAGCGTAGTTCTAAATTTTCAAGTCCCAAAATTTCAAGTCTGGTTTCATAAGGTATTCTGTTGCGAACAGAGGAATGTAATACTCTTCTTGTGAAATATCTCTGGACATTCTCAAATATCTCTGGACAGTGGAAAGTTTTTTTAAGAAGTAAGCACATAGTGCATGTGGTCTGATGGATAGAGATGGTTTTAGGTTGTGTAGAGCCTTTCTAACATTGTCTTCTGTAAAGTCGGTTTGTATTAGATCATTGTAATTGTTTGTGGTTCGACTGGGAAATATTGGAGATGAGTTGTTGCTTTTTACAAAGACTGAGCCGAAGAATGTGTTGAAGAGGTTGGCTATTGATTCAAATATGAATCAATACAGAAAAGAACATCATATCAAAATTTAAAAGCATGTTTAAAAATTACCTCTAATAGGAGGCAATTAATGAATGTTTTGCTTAGATTAACCAAGAGTAATGGTTGGAATTTGATCTTGGATTTCATGATGATATAGAACAAGGATATCCAACCTTGGCAACTTTAAGATCTGAGGATTTCAACTCCCAGAATTCTCCAGCTGGTTGGTTGAAGTTCGCAAGTATTAAAGTTGCCAAGGTTGGACACGCCTGAAGTAGAACATCTAAAATTCTCACTGGAATGAGAATTCAATGGAATTCTTCTGTTTCCAAAAAGTTTTATTAGTACAAAGTACAAACATTTTTAAATTTTTCTCCCCCCTTCCCCCCACCCCCCTCCCCCCACCCCGACTTCCCAGAAAAAGCACAGGACATAATCTCAATAAACATAAACCTAGAATATACTAACAAATTATAAATTCAAAAATTTCTCATATTTTTTTAAAAACTCCACATTATTTAAAGTCTGTTAAACCATTCTGAATTTCTAAACATATATCATTATTAAACTATGTATATCTTCTTATTCTGATACTTTTTTTGAATATAATCAGTCCATCTACTCCATTCCAATATATATCTTTCATTTGAGTGTTCTTTTAGATATGATGAAATTTTTGCCATTTCTGCCAGATGTGTGACTTTTGTTGTCCATTCCTCAATAGTAGGTATATCTTCTTTCTTCTAGTACTGTGCTACCAGCAATCTGGCAGCCGTTATCAAATTCAAAATCAATTTGGTCTCTATTACAGTACAGTCCATAGTTATTCCCAGCAAGAAAAACTGTGGTGTAAACTTAATTTTTTTCTTTAAAATATTTTGAATAGTCCACCATATTTTAATCCAAAAAGCCTTAATTTTCTTACAGGTCCACCAAATATGAAAATAAGTAGCATCTTCACACTCACATCTCCAACATTTAGGTTGTAAATTTGGATACATTCGAGCTAGTTTTTTTGGGTCCAGATGCCATCTATAAAACATTTTGTAAAAATTTTCTCTTAAGTTTTGATCTTGTGTAAATTTTACATTTCTAACCCATATATTCTCCCATGTTTCCATCATTATAGGTTCTCCAATATTTTGAGCCCATTTTATCATACAATCCTTAACTAGCTCTGTTTCGGAATCTAATTCCACATTATATAATCTCTTTATATGCATTGGACCTTTATTCTTTATTTGAATTATCAAGTTATCATCTTGCTGCAAAATACCTACTTTTGAGTCCTCTTTCCATCTGGTCTGCAATTGCCCATATTGGAACCAAGACTTAATTATTCCTTCTTCTCTTAGTTGCTCCATTGATTTTAATTGTAATCTCATTCCTTCTACGTAGAGACATTCTTTGTATGTAATCTTATCTAACTTTTGTTCTATATTTATATTCTCTATCGCGTGTCTGGGCACTGTCCATATAGGTAACTTATCATTTAATTTACTTTGATATTTCTTCCAGACACGCAATAAAGCATTTCTTAATATGTGACTCTTAAAGGCTTTATCTACTTTTTTATTATACACTAAGTAAGCATGCCATCCATAAATCAAGCCATACCCTTCTATATTTAATATCCTATCTTCCGTCAGATCAATCCGTAATTACTGAGAGGGTAAAACAATCTCAAGTTAGGCATCTTTAATCCTCCCCTCTCTCGTGAATCTTGCATTATTTTCTGATTTACTCTCGGTTTTTTCCCTGCCCAAATGAATTTGTTAATACCCTTTTGCCACTCTTTCAAGTTATCATCTTTTTTGAGTATAGGAATCATTTGAAAAAAAAATAAAAACCTTGGTAAAACATTCACTTTTACTACAGCTATCCTACCCAGCAGGGAATTCAATGGAATTCTTAATTGCATTGGTTTGTTTGTTTTTTAAAATATTTTTATTGAATTATTAAAACATTAAATACAAAAACATACATATACATTTACGTTCTTCATTCCTGAGACATCGGTTTAACGTCAATCTACATACATATTTTTCTATATAATTCTATATATAATATTTACAATCATTCAGACATTTTCTTATTCTTTCTAATTTCTAACCAATTGTAAAATTTATCCCACACTGCATAAAAATCTTTGTCATCTCGATTTTGTAATTCTAGTGTTAGTTTTGACATTTCTGCACAATCCATTATTTTTTTTAATATCATATTCTCCGTTGGGGTTTTTTCATCTTTCCATGTTTGGGCGTAAGTTATTCTGGCAGCGGTTAGGACATGTATTATCAAATATTGATTCTCTTTCATCTGTTGCCCTCTGATAATACCCAATAAAAATGTTTCGGGTTTGAATTCCATTACAGTATCTATTATTTATTTATTTATTGTTTGTTTGTTCTTCTATGCCGCCCTACTCCCGAGGGACTCAGGGCGTACAGCAATTCTATAAGAACATCAATAAAACAATGGTTTAAAAACAACAATTAAAAATGTACAAAAGTTAAGAAAATTATTCACAATCAGTCATACCAAAAGGGGGGGGGAATTCAGATGTAATTTAGTCTTTCCCCCCCGCCTGCAGGAAGAGCCATGTCTTGACGGCTTTCCGGAAGGCCAGCAGGGTGGGGATGGTTTGGGTCTCTGGGGGAAGTTGGTTCCAGAGCGCGGGGCCCCCCACAGAAAAGGCCCTCCCCCTAGGGCCCGCCAACCGGCATTGTTTGGCTGACGGGACCTGGAGGAGGCCAACTCTGTGGGCCCTAACCGGTCGAAGGGAAGTGTGAGGCAGAATGCGGTCCCGAAGGTAGCCTGGTCCTAGGCCATGAAGAGCTTTAAAGATGATGATCAACACCTTGAATTGTACCCGGAGACCGATGGGCAACCAATGCAGCTGGCGGAATATAGGTGTAACGTGGGTGTACCTTGGCACACCCACCACAGCACGCGCAGCCGCATTTTGCACCAACTGGAGTCTCCGAATACTCTTCAAGGGTAGCCCCATGTAGAGCGCATTGCAGTAGTCCAAACGCGAGGTGACAAGGGCGTGAGTGACCGTGAGTAGAGCCTCCTTCTCCAAGTATGGCCGCAATTGGTGCACCAGGCGAACCTGTGCATAGGCCCCCCTAGCCACAGCCGTAAGGTGTTGATCTAATTTTAGCTGTGGATCTAGGAGGACCCCCAAGTTGCGGACCTGTTCCGAGGGAGTTAATTTCACTCCCTCCAGAACCAAGGAGGGACCGTTGTCTTGGTCCTTAGGAGGCAGTATCCAAAGCCACTCAGTCTTGTCGGGACTATCTCTTGTAACCATGTCCTAATCATGCTCCAGTATCCTCTTGCTATCGGACACGACCACCACATGTGGTAATATGTGCCGTGTACTTGTTTACACTTCCAGCATCTTGGGTTTATATTAGCATATATTTTGGCGATTCTAGCTGGCGCTAGATGCCAGCGATAGAACATTTTATGTAAGTTTTCTTTATATGATGTTGAGAGGGTTAGTTTATAATTTATCTTCCATAATTTTTCCCAATCATCTAATTGGATAGTGTAGCCAAAATTTTTCATCCATGCGATCACATTTTCTTTAATTGTTTCTTCAAAATTATCAAATTTTAGTAAGTGATTGTACATTTTAGTTATAAATTTATTTTCAGATCCCACTAATATTTTATCCATTGTGTTTTGTTCTTTGTTTATACCAAATTCTTCCATGTCCTTGTGTATCTGTTTTGTATTTGGAGATATGGCCACCAATCTATGTCAATTCCTTCTTCCTTTAGTTTTTCCCTGGACTTTAAGTTACCCTCTTTGTCTAATAGTTCATTATAGTTTCTCATTCTCGATCTTTCCAATGTATTGGGATGGATAATGACTTCCATTGTGGATAACCAACGGGGTATCTCAATGCAATATTTGTTTTTAATTTTCCTCCAGGTGTTTAATAATACAGCTCTTATCGCATGGGTTTGGAAGTGTGAATGCTTAATGTTCTTTTTTTCCCATAAATGGGCGTGCCAACCTTCCTGAATGTTGTGGCCCTCTAGTGTTAATATTCTATGTTTTTTTAAAACAATCCAGTCCTTTATCCAAAGTAAAATTGCTGATTTGTAATATATCTCCAGGTCAGGGAGTCCAAAACCTCCTCTGAGTCTACTATCTTGTAATGCTTTGAATTTTACTCTTGGTTTTTTTCCAGACCATATGAATTTAGATATTATTTTGTTTATTTCTCCGAAGAAATTTTTGTCTAGTTTTATGGGTGCTGTTTGGAATATGTATAACCATCTGGGTAGAATATTCATTTTTATGGCCGCAATTTTCCCTGTAAATGATAGCTGCATCTTTCCCCATCTATCCAAATCCTCTTTTGTTTTATGTAGTAGTTTGGTATAGTTATCTTCTTTGAGAGATGAGTGTCTGGCAGTAATCCAGATTCCTAAGTATTTGATTTTTTTAGTTGTCTGCAAGCCTGTTTTTTCTGTTAATTCTTTTATCTGATTTGGGGTGCAGTTCTTGGTCAATATTTTTGTTTTGTCTTTATTTATTTTTAATCCTGCCACTTTTCCAAATGCTTCTATATCCTTTAGTAGTTTCATTGCTGATTCTATTGGGTTTTCCAGAAAAAACACCAGGTCATCTGCAAATGCCTGGGTTTTGTAGCTTTCCGTTTTTATTTTGGTTCCTTTTATGTCATCATTATTTCTAATTTGATTTAACAATATTTCAAATGATAATATAAATAACAGGGGTGATATCGGGCAACCTTGCCTAACTCCTTTAGCAATAC